>JAJLUL010000010.1:83992-267550 GCA_030564325.1 Blastobotrys capitulatus
CATCCACATCCACCAGCCAGCGTTTAGTGTAAACCTAACACTCACTACTACAGTACACACACAATCTGGCGTAAAGAAAAAAATTTGTTATCCCTCGCTAGACATTTTTTTTTTTTTTAAAAGCGCATCGGATCTTTAAACCCAAGTAAATGAAATTCAATAATAAAACACTTACGTTTAAGAAAAAAAAAAAAAAATTTTGATTACTCTTTTCTTTTGGGAAAAAAAACCAATTTATATAAAACCAATTCCAACCCCCGAATTTTTTTTTTTTTTTTTTTTTTCTTTTGGACCTTTTTTTGTTCTGGTTCTTTAAATTTTTATATCTTTTTGACAACACATTTTTTTTAAAATCTTTTATAAGAACCTATCGACAACTTATATATATATATATCACCATCTATCGACATATATTTTGGTTATCGACATTAGGGGAATATTTATAGAAAGAAAAATTATACGACATATTTATAATTTTATTATAGAGTTTTATAAAAACAGGGTATTTTACAATAAAACGACAGTATAATTATTAAGCGCCAAAATAAGTTCGAATAAGGATACCCAAACTCCACAAAAAAATAACGAATAATACTAACGACGTTTTTAATTTTGTTTTCTTTGTAATATTAGTATAACACCAATAACAACCTCCTCATTCATATACATTTATTCTCAAACTCAACAAAACTAAATCTATTCCAAACATTATTCGACAAAGTTTATTTATTTTTAACCACCAAATATTAATACATCATTATTTTATAGACGCTTTAATATCAACAATTTAAACGACAACTATAAAATTTTTGTTACAAACCATTTTTTTTTTTATAGACAGTTTTGATAAAACATAAAGTCATAAAGAAAGGTAAGTTTATTATTCAATACATTTGAAAAGGTTCCATTAGAAAGTAAATTATTGAAAGTAAAAAAAAAAAATGTTACAACACATTAAAGTTTAGATCTTTTGAAAAATAGAGATAAACTCACCATAAAAAAGGGAAAAAAAAAGAGTTAAAGTTTATTATTTTGGTATTTTTATACAGCGTGCGCATTTTTTTTTTTTTTAACTAAATGCCATGATAATTCTAACATGACAATTAATAAACCCACCTCTATTATATTCAAAATAAAACCCTTTTTTTAATAAGATTAATGTTCAACATTTTTTTTTTACGGCTTTTTAATATTTACTAATAAGGATCCATTTTTGATAACAAAATTTATCAAGTAACAGAAAAAAAATGCTAACCATAATTAGTTTCAAAAAAAAAAGGATAATTTTTTTTATTGATTAATAAAAAGATCACAAAATTTCCTTCTCACAAAGAAAATATTATAAAATACAATACAATGAACAATATGCCACAATTATCAACGTCAACTTCAACAACAAATAATAATACAGTTGACCCAGATACTCCCATGGGGAATACTTCAAGTGTACCAACAGAAAACATTAACCAAGAATCACAAGAATGGAATGTTATTAACGAACAAAATACTACTAACCAAACAACTACTGCATCAAATACACCAACACCTGTATCATCATCAAAATTATCAACACCACAACCATCATCATCACAAGTTTCATCACCAACAACTTCAACAAGTTCATCAAAAGATTTAACTGAAACTACTAAAAAAATTGTTTCAACAATTCCAACAAAGAGACATCGTGTTCGATCAAGGTCAATGCCAAATTTAACATATACTGGTAGTACATCAGATCCAGCAGCAAAAGTTCATAAAATTGCTAATTCAGGTAGTAAAAAACATGAATTTTTAAATCCAAAATATTTATCAACATCTAATTTACCTTCACCAACTATTGCATCTTCTACTAATGAAAAATCTTCTTCACCAACTACTAGCATTTCACCATTACAATCAACAAGTTCATCATCTACATCAAGTACAAAAACAAAGAGACATCGAAAACATCATCATCACCATCATCATAAAAGATCATCACAATCAATTACTCCACCATCAACATCATGTCCAAATGCTCCAATTCAAGCTCCTCCAGTTAATGCACATTCTTTAAGAGAAATTGATTTACAAGAAATTTTTAAAAATCCTCAATTAAGACATGATATTATTTTTGATCCTCAATTACAATTTAGACCAAACTTAGATGGTGAAAGAGGTAAAAGAAAAAGATTATTTGCTGATAAGTATTGGGATTCAATTATGGAAGAATTTAAAGAATTATCAGAAAATAATAATAAAGAAGGAAATGAAGGTGCTAATTTATCAGTAGATTCAAAATTACCATTAATGTTTAATACTTTAAGAGATATTTTAATTAGTTTATTACCAGTTCGAGATCGAAATTATGTTGATTCAGTTTTGGATCCAGATTTGATGATTCAACAATTAAAACATTCTGCATTAGATTTTTTACAATTATCAAAATGGTTAGCAAGTGTTTTTAAAGCTCATTGTGCACCAATGAGAGATTTATGGGTTGATCAAATGGTACAAAGAATTGAATTAGGTATTGAATCAAAGAGTCCAAGAAGATTAGTTGAAGGATTAAGAATGATTTTTACTATTTTGGAAGCAATGAAATTAGATGTTGCAAATCATCAAATTCGAACTTTAAGACCAGTATTAGTTGAATCAGCTATTGAATTTGAACAAGATTATTATTCTCAAATTTTAGAAAAAGGTAAAACAAATTTAGAAGATTCTGCCAAATGGTTTAAAAAAGGTTTGAAAAAATTTAAAGATCAAGGTTATGATGAAGTTAATAATAATGATGGTTATAGACAAGTATTTATTTTTTCATTATTAAAATTATTTAGTTGTTCATTGGATGAAATTGTTAGTGAATTCCCATCAACATTTGGATTTGATTTTTCAAGATTAGCAGGTTTTAGAGCTGAATTAAGAAAAGTTGTTTGTTTACATTTATGTGTTTGTTTATATCAACAAATGTTATCAGCAGAAGCAAATACAGCATCATTAAAATTGGAAGTTTCAAAGGCAATGAATAGTAATAATATTGAAAAATTTAAAAATGATATTACTGCTATTATTGAAGATTCAATGGGTAATAGTAAATGGACAAAAAATACTCATGTTTTGGCATTAGAAATTTCAAAAAGAGTTGATTTAGTTATGGGTAGAAAATTATCAGTACCAACTAAATCATTATTAGATATTTGTTCTGGATGGTTATCAAAACATTTACAACCAAGAAGTGAATTATATAAAATGATGGAAAATAAAACTATTAATGGATTATATCAAACATTAACAAAATGTATTAGTGTTTTATCATCATTAGATAATATGACTGTTTGTTCAAATTTTTATTTAACAACAACTAATAATAATAATAATAATAATAATCAATCAAGTTTTGCTAATAGTCCAGTTTATAAAGATATTATTAGTTTAGCTGATCGAATTTTAGTATTAGTTCGATTCCATTGGGGAGTTTTTGGAAAATATTATGTTCGAGCAGTTACAACTAATGATGAAAAAGATTTGGGTAATACAAAATGTGAAGATGATGAAAGTCCATTAATTAGTAATTCATTAACAACAAGGACTAATATTATGAAAGAACGAAATCGAGAATTAACTCGAGATGTACGACAAAGTAGTACATCAAGTTCAACTTGCTAACACTTTAACACTTTTTTATTTATATATTATTTAACGAATTTAATGAAATTAATTTAATTATCAATTTGAATCCTAGTTTTTTTTTGTAGTTTTAAAAAGCAGGGATGTTTTTGTACTCAGTCTGTCCAAAAGATAACCCCCAGCTACAAGTACACTACAAGTATGTGTGTCGTGTTATTAAAGTTTTATTGCTGGTAGTAATAGTAACGGTGCGAAACGAAACGCGGCCGATACTGTATATACCTGTACTTGTGCGCTAGTGCGTGCTTGCTTGAAAATTTTTTTTTGTTCCCAATTCCAATTTTTTCATTACAGTAGAGAAAATTTTAAAATTTTTTTCCCCCTTTTTTTAATTTTGTTATTAAAACCTCCTCATTTCCTTGATACAGTTTATAGACTAGTAGCACAAAAAAAACAACAACTCCTTAAATTTTTTTTTTTTTATTTTTTATTTTCCAATACAACAAAAATTCAATTCATTACAACCACTACAATGTCATTTTTAAATACTTTTAGATTCGGAAGATCAAGTCGCAAAAACAAACAACACGATAATAATAATCACAATAATAATCATGATGGATATTCAAGTTCAAGTTCAAAAAATTCATTAGCAAGTACACCAAGTTCAATTTCTCATTCATCAAATACTAACAATAATAACAATAACAACAATACATCACAAAAACCATTATTTTTATGTCAACCATTTGTTAGAACAGCATTAGTTAAAGGTAGTTTTCAAACTATTGTAATGTTACCAAAATATGTTGATGTTGGAGAATGGATGGCATTAAATACATTTGAATTTTTCACATATTTAAATCAATTTTATGGAGTAATTAGTGAATTCGTTACACCTCAAACATGTCCAACAATGAATGCAGGTCCAGGTATTGATTATTTATGGATAGATTCTAATAAAAAACCAATTAAATTACCTGCAAATACTTATATTGATTATGTTTTAACATGGATTTCAACAAAATTTGATGATCAAACTTTATTTCCAACTCAACAAGGTGTACCATTCCCATCAAATTTTTTATCAAATTTAAAGGCAATTTATAGACAAATGTTTAGAATTTTTGCTCATATTTATCATAATCATTTTGATAAAATTATTCATTTAAGTTTAGAAGCTCATTGGAATTCTTTTTTTGCTCATTTTATTAGTTTTGGTAAAACTTTTGATTTGGCAGATTCAAATGATTTGACTCCTTTACAACCTTTAATTGATGCAATGGAACAACAAGGTAAAATTTGTACTGGTAGTTCTAATTAGTATTCAAAATAAAATGCATTTAATAAAAAAAAAAAAAATTATTAATATTTACAGTATATATACAATAAAAAAAAATGTCTCTTAAATCTCTATGAGAAAAAATATTTAGAATCTCTTGTCATTTTAACATCAAATTCACCTTTTGGTGGAACTTGAGGAATTTGTAATGGAATTAAAATTGGCATTACTGATTTTGAAGAAGTACTTCTACTTGAAGCATTTGTTGCATTATTAGCACTTGCAGCTAATGGACTAACATTTGGTCTTCCAATATTACCATCTTCTTCAATAGCAGTTGTTGAAAATGCTTTCAAGTTTTGTTCATCATACATATCTAAACCAACACCTTCAAATTCACTACTTTTTCTAGCAGCTCTTGTACTAGATTTCCCTTTCTTTTCATTAATTAATTCTTCAGCTTGTCTAACTAATTCTTCAATTTGTTCTTGTGTATAATTATTTAATACTGATACTGGTGTAACCATTGATCTACCAAGTTCTTGATCAGATTCATTTTCACTATTTAATAATCTTAATCGTTTTTTCTCTAAATTTAATTGATGATCAAATGTAAATTTAGCTTCAGTTAAACCTTCTTCTTTTGCATATTTTGAAATTAATGCACTAATTTGTCTACCAATATCAGAATCTTTTGGTATATTAACTAAATGTAATAAACCATTATATCTTTCTTGAAATTCTTCTCTTAATTTACCAATTAAATCTTCTGAATGTAATTTAATAAAACTTTCTCTCAAAACTTTATTCATTTTATCAACAGTACCAGCATGAGTCCAATAAGAATCATGAACTGATGCAAAAGTTATACCTTCTTCACCACATCCAATACTACTTAATAACATATGAGTTGCATCTAATGAATGAATATAATTTGGTGGGAATGCAGTCTTTTGTTTTCTTGCATTAACTGCTCGAATACTATAAGGATCACTAATAAATACTGATTGAATTGCTGTAACAACTTGTTTTTTTTTATCTTCTCTATAAGGTTGAACACATGGTAATCCTAAAGGACTTGTCCAAATAACTGAACTCATATAGTCAGGTTTTTTAGTTGGTCGTTTTTTAACTCTACCAGCTGATGTAGTAGTAGTATTATTATTATTATTATTACCATCATCAATATCTAATCTAACACTTCTTGCAATTAAAGTTGCATTATCACCTAACCAATCTTGAATTAAATGAGCACCATAAAATAATGATCTAACAGCATCTAAAACTTTTCTTGCTAAATAAGTTGATGCTTGAAAAACTTCTAATCTTTCCATATCTAAATCTTTTAATTTATTTGCAATTTGTTGTCTTGCACCAATAAATGTAACACCATAAACATTTGTCATAACTGTTTGTTTAACAATTTTTCTTGTTAATTTCCCATCAATTAATTTTGCTGCCAAAACTCCATCTTCTGCTTCTTTTGATACAGTTTCTTTAACTAATTCTAAAACTCTTGAATAAACATCTTGTGGTTTATCACTTGGTACTAAATTAACTTGAGCTGCCCCTTCCATATCACCACCTAATGCTGCATAATGTTGTAAACCATTACATGTACCATCTTGATGAACTGGTAATCTTGAAATATATTTTGAAGGATCAGATAATTTTAATGCTTCAGTTAATTCAAAACATGCTGCTAAACATTGCCAAGGTGATTCTGCATTTTGCCACCATTTACCTTCATTTAAAGGATCTTTTGATGATAATTCAATTTCTTTTAAATTAGAATCAGTAAATTTAATTCGATCTTCAAAACTTAATTTTGAATGACCATATAAATTTGCAATATGAATCTTTAACCATTGTAAACCAGTTTCACCTAATTCACAACCATCCCAAAACATTAATAAACCTCTTGACATATCATTACCTAAATGATTTAAATGTGGTGATAATGGATAAGCTCTACCTCTAAAATCAACATTATGAGGGAAATAAAATCTTTCACCTAAAAATGCTCTTGCAATTTCTAATTTATAATTTGAATCACATCTTTGAGAAAATAATTGTTGATTTTTATTAACTTTTGCTCTACAAATTCTCATCCAATCTCTTCTTTCAGTTGGATCACAATCTCTTGAAGGTTCTGGTGGTAATTCAACATTAACTGGAACTTCAGGTGCAATATCTAAAAATTCTTCACCAGTATTCCAAACTTTTAAAACAATTTCAAAAATTTTTTTATTAACAGTCCAAGCAGTCTCACCCAAAACATTTAAACCTTTAAAAACATCATCTAACATTCCCATTTCACTTGCTTTTCTAAGATAAGCCATTTGTTCTGGTGAATCTCTTGATCTCATAACTTTATTTGATCCATATAAATAACCACCTTTATTATAAGCAGTCCAAGGTCTTGGTTTTACTAACATTGGTAATAATTGTGGTTGAACAGTTGCAGTATTAACTTCACCATTTAAAAATTTGGCAACATTTTGATGAATTTTAATAATACCTAATTTATTACCTGATTGATATTGATATGTATGATAAAATGCTGGTGCTTTACCATAAACAATTTCACCAGTAACTGGATCTTTACCTTTAACATTAACTTTTGCAACATTTAAAAAAATTGATACTAAAATTGAACCTAATTTAGCTCTAACAGATGATGGCCAACCAGTTAATTTATTATTTAATTCTGAAGTTGAAACTTGATGTTTTAATTCACTTAAAGATTCAGTAACTAAATCTTCATTTAAATTAGTTGGAATTTTAAAATCTTTTAATGCTTCTTTTTCTCTTTTTTTAGCTTCAAAAGTTCTAAATTCTGTTTCAACAGTTCTACCAACTTCAACAACAGCTCTTGAACTTTTCATACCTTCATGAACTCCACCACTTGATGACATATTTAATAATTCAATCATTGTAATTGCTGGTAAATTTTCTGGTTTAACTAATTTTAAATAAGGACCATATTCAAATCTATCATTTGCTCCAACATTTTTAACTGGTCCAATATTTGATTTTAATCTTGCTGGTAAACTTTTTGCATCTGGATAACTTAAAATTTCATCAATAATTTCTAATTCTTGATAAATTAATGGCATCATTGCTTCATGCCATTCCCATAATAAAGTATCTAATTTTTTTATACTTGTTGCAGGTGATGCACCAACTTTTCGTTGTTTTTCAAAATCCATTCTCCATTTTTCTCTTGCACCTTCAAATCCTCTACCTTCAATATCAATTTGTCTTTTATGATTTAATCTTTTCATTGCAGTTTCAAATTCTGGTTTTTCTTCTTCACTTAAATTTTTAAAAATTTCCAAAAAATCAACATAATTATTTTTTGATAAATCTTTATCTAATAATTGAGGTGCTAAAATATCTTTAATTTGTTCTGAACTTTGTAAACCATGTAATGTATGACGAATTGCTTTCATACCAACTGTATCCATTGCTATAACATGATCAACTGTACCTTTTTGTAATGTTGGAACAATAGAATCTTTATTAATTGCAAATTTTTCACGTCTTTCATTAATAAATTCAATTTTATTATCATCATCTTTAGATGTAGAAGATGATGATGAAGGTGTTGGTATTGTTGATGCTGAAACAATACTTCTATATTTTTCATTAACTAAATCTAATGGTAATTGACATTCCTAGTTGTAATGTTAGTATGATCTTTTTCTTTTTATTTTTTATACTTACTTGTACAATAACTTTTAAAGCATTTAAACCCAAAACATCAACATGACTTAATAATTGTTCTAATTTATCTCCACTTGCAATATAATCATTAACAAAATTTCGTAATTCATTATAATCACCAGATGTATATAAATTTTTTAATAAAGTAGCATCTGTAATACTATTATGTTTAAAATTTCTAATTTCACTACCAATTTTCATTAACCAACCTCTTGCTATTGAAGGATCAGTTGGATTTTTTTCAACTAATCTTAATAAAAAATTATTAATTGCTAAAGTAATATCACTTGGATTTGCAATTTTACTTAATGAAATAATTAAACTTTCACCTCTATCCATATCACCATTTGCTAATGCACCTTCTAATAATGTCCAATATCTTGTATGATCTTTTGTAAAAGCATTTCTTGATACCATATCATGAGGTGAACTCCATGATCCTTTAAATGTTGAACTTTGTGAATCTATTGTCTTTGTTCTCCATAAAAAATCATGATTGTGATGAAGGATATTAGTATCTTTATCTCTAGTAAAAGATGTTGGTGTGGTTGTGTTTGTACTTGTAGTAGTTGATGTATGCAAATTTTCAATTGGTTTGGTACTTGAAACTCCTCTTTTTGGAACCATTCTTGAGATCAACAAATGGTTACGAACCATTTGTCGTGATCTAAATGAATGCATTATGGTATATTAAATTTTATATTATTAATAAAAAAAAATGTTTAAAGAGAATGAATCGAATAAATAAATAATAATGAATTAGGTTATGAATTAAAAATGATTGAAAAGATAAAAAAAAAAAAATTGATAAATAAATTTTGATAAATTTTTTTTTTTTTTTTTTTTCAACCTCCGATCGGAGCATTAAGAAAAAAATTTCTGAAACACCGTTTAATCTGTTCAAGCTTATTATACCTATTACTGCAAGGGATTTTTCATATTTTCACGCCTTGTTAGAGAAAAAATTTTCAGTGCTGTAGTGGGATAGATAGCGCTAGCACGCCAGCGCTCAAAGCATACGCTGGGAGGAATAATGTTAATACGCTTAGTGCGGCTTTTTTTTTTTTTTTTGTTTAATTGCAAGCAGCATGTTGAGCGCCCTAGCTAGTTATCAAGCTTTAATGGATCATATTTACCTGGCAGTCTTATCATTGATTGTACAGTGTAATATTGTTTTAATAGTGGTGGCAAAATAATTGTCCCAAGGTAAGAATGTTTGGGTGCAAGCCTATTCATTGCAAACTGTACCTTGTACTAAATAAATATTTACTTCTATCCTTATCATGCATCCGATCGATGAGGTCTTGATATCATACAGGTGAGGTCCTAGCTTAGCATATATAATGAAATGACCCTACTATATGAAAAATTAATAGGCAAATATCGTCACTATAGGGGCCGGCTTTATAGATGTACATCTTCATAGTAGGGTTAGTTCGTAGCTAGGAACAAACCTGTAGCATAAGCAGTTCTTTTTTCTGTAATAACAATCGTTCAAATGTTATTATGGCCTTAACTTACTAGTTCATTTAGATATACATATATTCCAGTAAATATTGCTGTAATTTGGTCATATTTAGAGTTCTCTTTCTAATCGATATCTATATCTAGCCTGTAGTCTACATGTGTATAGTGCTGTATGATGTTATAGATAATGGGTTAAAGCGCTTTGATCCATTATTACTAAGAATAGGATGATTTAGCAGTAACGCCAAAATCACGATTTCCTGAGACATTTATGCGGCTTTTCTTAGATTATAGGCTATATTTTACCTGGTATTATGACCCATTAAGCTCAAAGCAGCTAAGTAGAATCTGATAATAGAACAAAACGATCCTTTGAAGTAATAGTCTATATACCCATGAAAAGGTTTGAATTTGGCTGGTTGTGTGTATGATCTTTGACTAATTTAAACACAATATTTCCTTGATAGTTAAGCACAGCTAAAATAGTTAGATTGCACTACCATGGTATAGCGTACTTGTATGCATACAACATACAAAGTATTAATTGCACAACACGAAAACTTACTTATATATATTTATACGTGCACCCACAGGTGGGCTCATGTGCACCATATGGCTGCACCTAGACTACAACCAAGTATTCCTCAACTCATCCAATTTAAATAATCTTACAGTAGTTGTTAAGATGCTCGTATTTTGCGATTATACAAACAAGAGTGTTCTGATTATAGTCATAATGGGTCAACTTAGATGTGCATTTTACAATATCCCATATATCATGATTGTGTCTTCTCTTAAGCCTCTTCATCCGCGGAACATGTCATCCGGATCTCCGATCGTTATAACGACTTTTCCATGGCAAGCGAAGCTTAGGGATCCGATTCGAAAAAAAAGAACTCAGAATTAGAAACATTAACCGTAAAAAATGCATCATTATGGATTACTGCTTTAATCTATAGATTATTACAACAACAACAAAGAATAAAAAAAAATAAAAAACCTCTCTTTCACTCTCACTCGTTTTTTTTTCTATCCTTCTACACCTGTTTAAACTATCCTAATATGGACAAATTAAAGAACGTTCTTTAATGTTCAAGAAAGAAAAAAAAAAAAAAGCCGCATCGTTTCAAAAGAAGAGGCCAAAAAATATACAATAAAAGCATGACGATGAGATTAGATTATTGTTAATTAAGGTTGCTACTACAACACTTTCTCGATAAAAAAACATCCATTTTTTAAACTTTTTTTATATTTAATTAAAGATAAATAAATAAAAGGTATTAAAAATAAAAATTTATATTCTTAATCACTAATAATTATCAAAAATCATGAATAAAATTGATAAAACATTAGCAATAGGATTAATAATTAATGATGATGGTAAAGAACGATTTCATATTAATGAAAAAAATGTTGGTAGAATTTTAGAACAATTAGCAATGAATAAACAAATTTTACAACGAGTTGAAAGAATTAATATAAAAGAATCTGGTGATTATTTAATACCACAAGAAAATTATGATAAAGAAAAATATTGTGAAAATGAAAATGATGATATTATTATAGCAAGATTTGCACATTTAATGAAAATATTACCAGATTATTTAAAAAATTTAAAATTAATTAATATTGAAAGAATATTAATTGATCAACCAATTGAAAATAAAACTTCTACAGAATTGTTTTGTGAAAAAATTTTATCAATATTAAATGATAATAAAATTGATATAAAAGTTAGATTAGATTATATTGGACCAGAATCAAGTTTCCCAATAAAAGATAATATTATTTATAATAATATTAGAGTATTAAAAATAAATTCGACATCATCAAGAAATTTATTATCAAATTTTCCAGGTAAAACCAAAAAAAATGGACAAAATCTTTTACCAGAAAAATTAGAAAAATTTGAATTAACTGATATTTATGATAGATTCCCAATTAAAGATTTAAATATATTATCAAATTGTAAAAAATTAAAAAAAATTTATTTAAATGCAAATTATGATAATTTAAATTGGTTACCAAATACAATAACAAAATTAGTTTTAAAAGATAAACAATTGGGGGTTACAGGACCAAGATTTGATCAACCAAAAGAATATAATCAAATTAAATCATTAACAATTGATTTATATCATCCAAATAATAATAGTATTCTTGTTAATAGTAGGTTTCCAAATGTTGAATTTTTAACAATTATTGGTCATTCAATTGAAAATAAAAATGTTATATTAACATGTCTTCAAGATGCAAAAAATATTCAATTATTATCATTAGGTGGTGAAACAAGAGATATTTTGGAAATTAAAAATTTAAATAATATAAAAATATTAAATTTAACAAATTTTAATAATTTACCAATTGAACCAGAAGATTGTTTAAAATTTGTTTCAAAATTTCCAAAAATTCAAACTGTTGAATTTAATTTATTAAATTGGAGTACTGGTTTAGTTATTGCATTTTTTAGATTAAATTTAAATGTTAATATAACAATTAAATTAAATGTTGAATCTAGTAAAGTATCAAATATTATTAGTAAATTAGAAAATGCTAATATTTGTAGTTGGGGAATTGCATGTTCAAAAAATTCTTTAAATCATCAGCAACATAATAATAGTTCTTCATCTTCTTCAAATAATCAATCAAAAGTATTATCTTTAGGTATTGCATCATCAAAAAATGAACCAGTTAATGTTGATGGATTGAGTAAAAATCCAAGTAGTGTTGGTGGGATGATTGATTTCAATTTGGTATCTAAAGAAATTAATGATATATTGTTGAGTTAAGTTAGGTTAACTTGTTTGTAAATATATAATGATTTTTAATGCATAATACTTTTTTATAGAACTTTGAAAAATGTTTTTTCAGATGTATAGTGGTGGTGACCAAAAGACAAAATTCAATGGTTGGGATCGTTACACTAAAAGTTATATACAAATCAGAGCATCTGAATTCTTAAGTTAGATCTCGAGTACTCGTTAATATACCCCCATAAGAAATGGGTATTCTATGGTTCTAAGGGAACAGAAATCTGATACTTGAATTCCGTCATATCGATCAATTCCAATTTCCCTATTAATGGAAAGTTATCTATCTATCCATGGCATATAAAAATGTAAAACGTAAAAAAAATCATTTTTCGATTGTAAACTTCACTACCACTGCACAGTCTGATGGTTAATTGGTATGTATCATGGACTATAGGTTGCTATAATGCGAGAAAGGGGCATTTTTTACCTGGTACATTGTATATACTCAGTATATAGTATATATAGAATATATTTGGTACAGTTTTTATTTAGTGGTACATGCATGAGATTTAAATCATGACCAGGTACACAATAGTTAATAGGGTACTAGATAATAGCAAGTTACATTGTTGTAATTAAACTAATATCGTGATACAACCAATATCGTGACGTGATATTCCCAACTTTCAAGATAATCAGTACATAAATTTATATTTTAAAGATCGAAAGAAGAAAAACGTTTAATACATAATATATCCATACATGTGAACAAATTGTGAACATTCGTGTTACAAATTATAAATACGAAAAAGGTAGATTGAACCGTTTGTTAATTAATTTTTTAAAACAATGAACATGTGTTGATTGTAATCTATTTATTATTACTTGATTGATAGCCGAGATCAAGATTAGTTATTTCAAATTAATCTAGAGTTTGGATTGAAACCGTTTTTTTTTTTTTAGCTATAGATATGTCATTTGTCTTATTAAAGGTGACAATCTATATATTTTATCAAGAAGAGTGACATGATATGCTGGATTATATACTGAGATATTTTTAAAGGCAGGTAAACCAACTTTGAGATTTATAATAAGTAAATTGTGGAAAAAATACTCTACTACAGATTTACGTATCAAAATCAAGATCAAAGTAGGCTACAATAACTCAATGTAGATAATTCTGTAATGAGCAATAATTAAAATCTCGAAATCTTCAAGAAAAAAAGCTCATCAGCAGCTAAGGTTGTAGTTATAGTGATGGCCGCCTTAGCATGTGCACCCATTAGTTACTATCTATCTATGACAATGATACTAATAAGTAATTCAGGTCAGAAAAGATTTGAATTGCCATTTTTTGATCGTCATACCATTGGTAGGTCAAAAAAGATACATTAGCTTTTTCTTAATATCTGTATAATTGGTAAAAATCTCATTGAAATTGTACAAAAGTTTGGTAACTGGGACTTTCCCGGGTATATTATAACAATTTGTTTATCCTGGCATGTATAACAATAGTAATACAGGTTAAATAGCCAGAACGTATGGCTTCTATAATGCTTCACTCAATTGTATATCATATAACCCATTGTGACCTTAAACAATACTTATTAAATACATCTATCTTAGTAAACATGACAAAACCACAGGATTGCGAGGATGGCAGCAGGTACTGTTTTAACAATTTTTAGAAATGAAATGGTCATTTAAATGGTTTATATCCTACTAGTACACTGATACTTGCAACACTGTATTACACTGGCTGTAGAAAATTGATACTAAATAGAAACCTATGGGATAGTTTAATTCAACCCCAAAGAAAGATCCAGGACTTAAATCCATGGTCTCATATTTACTTCGTTGTAATAATCTACCAACAAAATTTGGCAACAATATCCCTATTAGTAGTTAACTTATCAACTCCAATAAAAGATTTCAAGTTAAAAAAGTATACTGGCTTTTATCTCAACTGTAAAATAATAGACATCTGGGTTTCATGTCATATCATTTTCTTTTGTGGAATGCAGAAATCTTGAATACCAATTCGGTTTTCTTTTTCGTGTTTTTTTTTTTTTTTAAACATATAATACATTACTAAGGCTATAGCTATTATTAACACTACAATTGGTAACTATCATAAAGGTAAAACTATCTGCTGACTATTTTGATTTAACATGCTAGACGACGAACAATTATAACCTTGTGAGACATCTCAACAGAAATTTAAAACTAATTATACACTATAATAATGCTTATTTATATTGAAGGATATTTTATTATATAACTAGAGTAGTTCTAGTTCTATTATGAAGCCGGGAAGGCAATCATGATTGAAGAAATGCCATATTACTGGGTTTATCAGTGTATAACAGTGTTAGTCTAGCTGCCTTCACCTAACAGATTGGATATTTTTTTAATTTTCAACACTATTTAGACTTGATTTTGGCTTCACAGTTATTGAGCTAAGCTATGAGTAGTTCCTGTAAATATTATCATAGTACCTTTAGTTTTTTTTGGTTAAATTCTAAAATTGAAAAGCCGATTTTAGATAAATTAATTAATGCATATAGTAAATTTCCTTATGTAATGCTTCTAATTTCATATACCGAATTATAATTAATACATAATCAAAAAAATATCTAAAGAAAGTGCTTATAAATACCATTGAGAATATATAAAATGAAAAAATTATTACAACAATAGATAACGTATCAATACTTGGCTATGAATTCTTAAGCAACCAACCAATAATAGAAGGTAAAGTTGATGAATCTTGGGTATTGAAGTAATTGGCTCAAAATAATACACTTTATGATCTAGTTTTAGATGGTTTATATAAATTGTTGTATCTGAGAGCTAAAAACTTTCTATACCAAACTAAACATTCTATACAATAACCCGGGCATAAATTGATCGATCCTAAACGTAAGTATGAATTAGACAAATTAAGAATCAAAAGTTTAAAATAAATTTGAAACATGGTTTATGCACATAAATGGTGTATTTCCAACGTTTAAAACAATGTACCTTGGATTTAAACTAAGATTATATCAGATATATACATATGTATGTATACCTTAGGTACCTATGAATTTGGTAGTTTAGTAGCTGTATACTACCCGACATATGAACTTGAAATGGTAGATGCTTTAAATTATTGTCTTATTTAATTATCAGCCTGTTTTTTTTTTTTTTCTATCTCTATTATCAAGTGGCTGAAGAGTTAAACACCTTAAAGATTCTGTTTAACGTTAAAATAACGGTTATTTATGTTTTAATTTTTTTTAATGCAATGTAACGTATTGACATATATCATGAAGAAAATAGACATTATCATGATTGATTTTGAAACAACGAATCGAGTGAATATTGAAAATATTTATATTGCTAAGTTAGTATTAAACTAGTTAAACAATACTGAATAGAACTGAATATGATTTCTTATTTTACTAAAATTGTACTTAATGTATGTAAAGCAATTATTTACAAGTAATATTATTTAATTAATTCTTTCAATATGTATAACGCTTATTTTTAATAAACTTTTTATTATTTCAAGAATTATATCATAGGACATGAACAAAAAAATCATCATACGATATTATATCAATCTCGAATAAAACTATAATTCTAAAGTATTAATCTCATGATTGATATTTATTTAATACCCAAAGATTAAAATTTAATTCAATTGAATTGCATATGAGTTTGTTAATTAGTATGAATAATCAAAGTTAGTTAGTTATTTATATAAAGCTTGGTAACATGATCGATTCAAAGTTTTCTCATATTTAAATCAATAAAGGTTGTAGCATACAGATGACAGTTACTAACTGCATATGATGCCTAACAATTGCATCAAATGAACTTGGTAAAGTATGGAAATACTAATAAATATAAAATCAAGCTTTTAAAAGAATTGGCGGTATATACCTTTAATTTAAGTGGCTTGTACAATATATATATATGCCCATTATTTACAATTAGAATAAATTGGCTGGGTTCTATGAAGAAACTATATATATGTCTTGAAATATTTCAATAGTACCGCTATAGTAGAGTTTGTACACTCAGCTGCCCAAAAAAAAAAGTTTAAATTATAGTACACGCGTACTAAGATGATTGGTGGTACTGGTTTAAAAAGTTTAAGTTACTAAGCCTAAGGCCTTCTTATTAATTTAAATTAAGATCAAGATAAATAATTTCAAGGCCCTGAAATATTATTTTGTTACTCAGGGACATGTATTGTTGTTATAATTATTATATATTATACATAATCCAATCAAAAGATCGTATCATGCAAGGTTAGTACTACATATAGCATAGTGTTGGAGTATATGGTATACACCATAGCAGCATAGTCAAACCTTATAAACTCAATAGTCTATAGAACTGGCTTATTTGAGATTTATTAGTACGGCAGTGTGTAAATTAAAATATGGAAATTATAAGCTATATAGGCCAGTCAACCCACAGAATTTATAAAGTTTTGCATATTATAACAAACAATGTTAGAGAGGGTTTACAAATATAAACACGCGTTCTATTACTTATAAGATATACTGAAGAGTGAAGAGTGAAGTTATTTTATACGTCATTATTGTGTATACTGTATGTATACATTACCTTGTAACCAACCAGTTTTATTCGCCAAAAAGTTCGCTATTTCAATACCAAATAAAGATTTTTGATCAAGTTAGATCTAAGGTAGTTTCTGAACCTCTCAGAGATGGATTTATTGTACTAGGAGCTTATATTTTTCATAGATTCGTCACACTATGAAATATAACGTCAGAGAGACTATCGAGCCAACTTTTTCAAGCCTTTATTCATTCAACAGGACTAATAAAAAATTAAGCTTTGAGTGCTTTTTTTGGTACGTACCAGGTTACTATTAGATAATACTGGTGCTGATACAGTGCTTGAAACACGAAAAATAAACTTTAATATTTGCTTTTTTTTTTTACAATAACCGTGTAGTCTACTAAGCTGGCTGTATTACTTACACAAGCTTGAACGGTGTTTTTGCCAGGCCCGGCTAAAAAAAACGCGTTGACCATCACAGTTCAGTCACACAATTTTTCACAACAAAGAGCGGGAAGAAATTTGATTCGTTATCAACAACATTCAATCAATCGATCATTATGATACGATCAAAAGATTAATATTTTTAAGATTAAAGGGGAAATAAGAAAAATCTTTTATGATCGAGGAGGAAATAAAATTATAGACTAAGTACAACCACACCCCAGTGTAGTGCAATTAACAGTTTGGTGGTTGTTAAGAAATCGATAATCGTGGGTATGTAGCTGTTGTTGTAGAGATGAATACAGGAGAAATGGTATACATACACACGTATAATATATCTTAAAGAACAAACCAACCCTAATTGTATGCTACTGCTGTAGTTTCTCCAGTTGACCTTCCCTATACTGTGGAGGATTTGGAGGTTTAAAGAAACCTTTTTGTATCCTGGAGGCGGTCTTATCAAAAAAAAATTAAATAGGGTTGCCAAGTTGATAAGCCTGTATAATGGTTCATCAGTTTATCAAAACCGAGGATGAACCAATAACAGTTGAACATTGGAATAGATTAGAGGAACAACCATTCTATATGTTAATTTTCAGAACTAGAGAGCATTCTTTACTGGTGATTCTTATAATTGAATTATGATGTTCATGAATGAAAAGGAAAAAGCTTAGGGTTTAAAAACCCTATTATAATATAGTATTAAAGATAGGTAAATATTTCACGATAAAAAATACTTTTTAAAATATTCTTGATATAGTAAATTTAGATGATTGTTTACATTATGTATATAGAATTGGTTTTACTTAAACAGGTAAAATGAATATTTCACATCATATCATCATAGTCATCGTTATCAGATTCAAGGTCAATTCTCCTCGAATTTCTCGATCAGACTTTTTGATCCAAGATTTCGCGAGACTGTAACTGGTCTAGTGTCGATTTCGAGACTGTTTTTTTTTGTTACCAATGATTCTTAAAGTATAATATTACCAATGATTCAAGAAATTCACGAAAACTCGCTTTTGTTGTGAGTTAATCGATCGATCCAACCCGAGAATATTATTTCTATCGAGTGATGAAATATTATCTGACAAGAACGTAAATAAAAAACAAGCAGTGCATCATCATCGTCATCATCCTCATCGTTAAAAAATAAAATAAACTTAGATCGAGATTATGTTTGTTATTTAGTACTGGTAAGTCTATTGTATGTATTCCTATTACTATTGTTGGTAGTAAAATTTGTTACATATTGAAAGTTGTAGTGTTTTGTTTTAACCCTATTTACAATTGAGTGTTTTATTGTAAACAGTTTGTCATCCAAATAGTAACCAACGGCCATCTATCAAGCGAGATCCAGATTGTTATTTGTTTATTTCCATCAAGAGGGTTAAAAGGTTGGTTTGGTTTCTGTTCATGTTCAATGGAATAATTGCTCATTATCGTTGTCAATGACCATAAATCAATTGGACCTTCAGGTCAATTCTATAGATAACTGTATATTATGAAAGTTAAAAAAAAAACCTTCATCCTACTAGTTTAACTCACCTCCGAAATGGACCATCAAGTGCTCACATGGTACATGTGTGTATATTCAATAGTTTCAAAGCCTAAAAATTAGTTTAATTTGGACCCTTTTTTTCTCTATTTTTAACTAATCTACTATTAATTGCAAACGTGAGGGGAATTATAAAGATACTAGTATATTGTAGGTTAGAATTACACTTAGGTTTCTAAGGGAATACAATGACTTAGACCGTTAATTAAGAGTACACACCCTTTTTCCTTAAAAGCAAAAAAAAGACTATAGACTTGATTTATCAACTTCTAACTTAGTTTTTCAATTATTCCGCCTTAATGGATTGAACTAAACGTGAAAAAAAAGCGGATCGCTTTTTTATTTTGAAGATAATGTATGTTTAAAGATCATCAGTGAGCCTCATGAGTATATTCTTATTCAACAGTTATACAGTTTATAAGTATATTGAAGTAACAGTTTGTGAAGAGATGCTGTATACTTTAGGCCTGTCCTCCGGTACAGAATACTTTGAACGGTTCTTATAAGTACTTTTGAACCAGTATACCAATTTATTTAAAGCGCTACATGTACTTTTTTCAAAGTTTACCAGAATTTTTAAGAAAAAATAAAAAGGTTTTTGTATTTCTTTTGATGTTCTGAGTGTAAGTCTATCATTGAGAGATTATTTATAGAAATTGTAGATCCACTTTTTTAGTTCTTTTGAACCCTTTTTATACCATTATAAGTGTCTACTTAGGTACAATAATTGCATATGTACTAGCACCCCTCTTTGAGTTAATTATTAGCTACGAAATTTAAACCCAAAATCCAAAAATAATAATATGAGTTCCAAAAAAAAATTTAACTATTGATGGTAGGTTTGTAAAAAAAGTATGGTATTCAAATTTCAGGTTGGTATGCTAATAGGCATTATTGGTATTACCGTTAGTTTCTAAAAAGTGCTCTTAAAAGTATTTAAGCTTGTTAGTACTTTTGCTATGACGATCAGTCAACTACTCTACTGAATAAACAGGCTACAATAAAAAGTTATATCCATGGTCCACGGTAATGATGGTAAGATGTGTGTGTAGTTACACTTGAGACAAATTGAAACCTATTGTGTTAAAAAGAAATTTATACATCAGATGGGGGGTATACCCACCCACGTCAAGCTGTATACCACATCTTGCATAATCAACGCATAATAGACTCTCTGGATGTGTTAAGATAGGTAAAATCCCACAAAATATGTCAAATATATTTTATTATTAATATTATTATGAATTATTATATCCTGGTGCTGGATGGTTGAACATTGATAGTCTTAAGACTGAAAAATTATACTACCATCTAGATTACATGAATAAATTATATATATATGACTATACTTTGATAGAAAAAGTTTATGTCATAATTTAACCATAAAAAAAAGGCTTCATTCTTTCCGCAGTTATCATGGTGAACTAGGCTATAGCATAAGCTATAAACAGAGTGAGTGGATGCTTAAACTAATAGTAACAATATTCTTAATCCAAATAAGCCCTATAGCCAATTAAACACTTATTTCATTTTTTTGTTCACAGACTAGGTTTTTTGTCCTATATTTTCATGGGCATTGCTCTTAAAATTATGATTTTTTTAAGCATAAATTTCACAATGCGACAAAAATTGGATCAATGGATGGTAATTGACGTGATTGTTTTTTTTTTTTTTTTTTGGGATTTTTATTTTCGCAATGAGGTTTTAAGAATCGATACAAAGTTTGGAATCTTCCCGTTCGATTGTTTATTATGTTTTTTATAGGGGAAAAGGAAATACAAAATAGTGGTAACCATAGTTAAAGTAAAAACATCTGGTGTACCCATTATAATCGTTTTAAGAAAAGTAACTAAGAAACTATTTAGGTTTTTTATCACTCTCATTTAAATCGATAATTGTTTGTAAAGTCACGCCAGTTACTATTAGGTTAATAAGTTTTTAGGTCTGCTTCAAATAGATTTCTTTTTTTCTGTTGATAGATTGATCTTCGATAAAGATTACGATACGATTAGTACTTGAATAGAAACCTCCTCTCATTTTTGTTTTACTACCACAACTCCAGACTGAGAGGCTCGAGATGACTGTGTTTGGAAATATACATAACTTGTAGTGGTATAAAGATAATGCATTGGTCTTGATGAAGAAAAAAATGCGGACCAAAAACAATCGAGAGTCTAATAGTTGGTTGGTTTTGA
Source organism: Blastobotrys capitulatus (assembly GCA_030564325.1). NCBI lineage: Eukaryota > Fungi > Ascomycota > Dipodascomycetes > Dipodascales > Trichomonascaceae > Blastobotrys > Blastobotrys capitulatus. Next base: position 105,614 of record JAJLUL010000010.1, read on the forward strand.
TCGACATAAGAAAAAAAAAAAATTATTCGGCTTTTGCCTTTTTAGCTTGCTCGAGAACGGATTCTATTCAAGTCCAATGTCTGTAAGAATATACCATTGGAACTGTTTAGTTTGTGTCTGAAAAATTTAAATCAAGTTTAATACCAAAAACATATGGATCACATTTTTGGGACGGTAATGTGGGTGGATGGGATGGACCTGATGGATGTTTGATGTTTTTTAGTTACTAAGGTTTAGTTTTAGGGGAAACGGGTGGTGGTTTTTTTATATCTAGTCTTAAAGGTATCTCGCTTTTTTCCTTTCCTCTCTCTTACATACCAACATCCAAAATTGTGGAACCTTTTTTTTTTTTCCTATCACAATCCTATTAGACTAATTTCATTTTGTATTGCACACTTTAATAGGAGCCTTCCTATCTCAGCCTTCATGAATAGATAATCTTTTTCGTTCCGTTGATACTACTTGTAAAGTTCCAAATAATACACTATAGTATCCTTTAGCTCTTTTTATTGTATCAGTACCAGGCTATTGCAATTGTACAACTAAGTACACTGTATACATCGTTTTTGAAGCTAAAATATGCACACTGTGACTTGTTAAAAAAGGCATTATCTGAGAATATCAAAAAAAAAAGTTCGGGTATAGTGCAATACCACCACAGCAAGTAAATCCTTATATGTTTTTAGTTACTTTTTTGTATTACAATAATTTTCTTCAAATCTTTAAGCTTTATTATACCTAACGAAGTTCAACTTGAAATCTAAGTGAGTAAAAATCATCTAAAGAATTCATCGATTGATTGATCTTTAACATCTAAGATACTTGGTTGTAACTTAACTTACTAAATTTTACATATCGAATAATTTTCTAGGTATCAACGACGCTAGGCTAGGCTAGACTTGTATGATTTATTTTTTTTGGGAACACACTCTCCAGAAACGATCCAATGGGCTCAGGTTACAAAAAAATTGGTTGCTTTTTGGGCAAAAAAAATTGCTGATCCTTTTTGATCAGTTGGAAAGCCTCCACAAAAAATTAGTACCGCTTAAAAAAAGCTTTACTCAGCATGTGTGGCTGTAGTTTATTTTTTTATCGCGTTTTTTTTTTTTTTTTTTTTTTTTTTTTTTTTTTTTTTTTTTTTTTTTTTTTTGACAGGTTTCTTTTGTTTTTCTTTACCCAAAACACAGTGTATAATAACTGTAGTACAAAATGCGGCCTTAATTTTTTCTTTTTTGTTTTTTTTCCAGTACTCGTTAGTTAGCGCTTAGTCTAGTTACTGTATTCCGCTCTAAGTAACAGTTTATAATTATTTTTTTTTATTCCAGAATAATTTTTTTTTTGTTTTCTTCTTCTTCACTTTTTTTTTTCAATTGACATAATATACAACATTTATAAAGTAGTCCTTCAATTATTTTTAGTATTTTCAATTACATACAAGAAGCGACATTAAAAAGTCAATTAACAATTATTAATATAAAAAAGATTGATTAGAAGAAAGAGACGGAAAAGAAGTGACGATTGACGACGACGACAAAAAAAAAAAAGAGATCAATTCTATTGCATTAAAGTGCATTCTCTTTTATATATTACAGCGTGTAATTGATTAATAAAACAAAAGACATTTATCATAAATGTAAGTATACAAACTTTATTGTAATTATTTTTAACAGAATTGATTTTAAACTAACACTCTTATTTAGCAATTACATATATCTTTTAATAGACGCTACGACCATCAAAGAGAAAAATTTCAACTTTCAATTGAAATTGTTTCGAACCTGCAGCAAAAGAAAAGAAAAAAAAAAAGTGGGACATCAAAATTTTGATTCACAAGTGCTACTAAAAATAATTCTTTTTAATTTTTACAATTGACATTATCCGGATACTTTTTAAGTGCAACAACATAGTACTGAGCTGAGTATTTATCATCATCACCATACTGGGGTAGTAAGAAGAAAAAAAAAGACAATCAAGTTTCTAAAGCACGGCACAGTACATTTATTTTTGATTCTAAATTTAAGCTTTTTTTTTTTTTTTTTTTTTTTTTTGATATTTATTTCATAGACACACAGCATCCGAGCGCTTTTATTTTATTATACATTTTAATAACTTTATATCATTAAAGAGAACAGAACACACAGTATTTCAACTTTACAGGTGGTTTTATTAAAAAATATTATTTCTTTTGTTCTGTGTTCCTGAATCACTTATATATAAAATAATTTATTTCTCATTATTTGATTCTGATTCCAATTAAAAAGATATCAAACTTTAAATTTTATTATTATACTGGGTATAATCTATTCAACCACGTTATACATTTTTTCATCATCATTTATTATACATCAAAAGTGTACTTGTATACATCAGAAACTTTTCAAGGTGAATAATTATTATTGCAACGCGGATCTTTTTATTAACACAAGCTAACAAACTTTATTTTTTTCTCTTATTTCTTGGAGGATACTAATTATTCAAAAGTTATAAAACTGTTCAAAAATCCTTCATCTTTTTTTATTCACATTTTTTTTTATTTACATTGGAGTTTTTTTTATTCTTCCCTATATATTTTTTTTTACCATCGATCGGGGAATCCTTATTTTTTATTTTCAACCTATAAAACAAACCACAGACACAAAAGGTTTCAAAAAATATTATTATTTACTCCACCATCATCATCTATAAGAGATCATCATTTATTATTGTTATAGTAAACCCATCATTTAAAACACGAACATAAAAAAAAAGATTCAAAAGGTTATTAGACACTGAAAATTTTTTTTTTTCAATCCATCAACATATATCAATAAATACTATCAAAAACGATCTAAGGAAAAAAAAAACTCAATCTTCATCTCGAAATTTTTTTATATTTTTCCCCGGCCAAGCAAACAAAACCCGACCGACAGTTTTTTTTAGTTTTACACAGTTCACCAAATAAAAAAAAAGGAATCGATCGTGCATTTTACTGCAGCAGCATAACCTTAGAAAAGAAAAAAATACGCACCAACAATTTTATTGCCTTACTTTACTTTACCCCCCTTATTTTTTTTCTACAAACCAACAACAACAGCATAAAGAAAATCTTTTTATTTTTTTTTAAGGCATCCAACTTTTTATTATTATTTTTTCGGATATCCTAGTTGCCAAAAAGTTTTAAAAATCCAGAAAAAATACGACACTTTTTGCACTTTCAATTTTTCTTTTTAAAACTTTATCTTTAAACTTTTTTTTTTTTTGTATACACCAAAAAATTCTGATACAAATCAAGTATCAAGGTTTATTATTGTTTTGAAGTTTTTTTTTTTCTTCTTCTCAATAACATCATTCTATTAATAAAAGAAGAAGAAAAGAACAAGCATTGAAGTTTTATAAATTCAATTATAAAAAAAGAAGAACCAGTAGTATTAGTAGTCTGGAGTCCGCACCTTTTTTTTTATTTTGAATCTTTGAAACCTCCCTTTTTTTTTTATTCTCTTTTCACCCTCACTTTTTTTTTTATAAAAACAACAAAAATTGGTTATAAGCTACCTAATATCAAAAGAAGAATAAAAAAAGAGAGAACAATTACAATCAATCAACTTCATTACAAAAAATAACAACAACGAATTATTACTAACTTTTAATTTTTATTATTATTTATTTATATTTATTTTGAATCCCATTAATCAGGGTTTAACAAAAAAAAAAAAAAAATCAACACACACACATAAACAATCCCCACCCCTTAAAAAAAAAAAAAGTCAAGTCAAGTCAAAAAAGAAGCATAAAAGAATGGATTTTCCAGATTTATATACAACATTAGATGAACAACAATATCAACAATTTCCATCACAATATCATCATCAACCAATTTATAATAATAATCAACAATTACCACAACAATATCATCATCAAATTATAAATTCAAATGGTGGTGGTGGAGTAGGAGTAGGAGTAGGATCAGGAGGAGTAATTAGTGCTGCCGCCGCTACCACACAACCTCCACCTCCACCGGCAGTAGTTAATTCAATAAATGCAATGAATTCAATAGGTATGGTACCTTTACCATTACAACAATATTATCAAAGACAATATCAACAATTATCACAACAACATCATCATCATATTCATCCAGGTAATCAAAGATTAGTAAATAATAATGGTAATTTTGAAGTATATGGTAAAAATAACGCGTCTGGTTGTACATCAGGTGTAATTCCAGGATTAGGTAATACTAAACCAGAAGTGTCTCAAACAAGAAAACGAATTTCACCAGAACAAACTGCAATTTTAGAAGCTAGTTTTCAAAGAATTCCAAAACCTGATAAAACTTTTAGAGAAGAATTATCACATCGAACTGGTTTACCACAACGAAATATTCAAATTTGGTTTCAAAATCGTCGAGCAAAAGCAAAAGCTAATAGAGAACCTGGATTTTTCAAACAAGAGAAGAAAAATTATAATAATACTACACCACCTGCACCAGTTGAATTTAATAATAATAATAATAATAATCAATATACTTTAAATCCTCCACCACAACATCATTCAAGACCAATAAGAAAACCAATAGAATTATTTCAATATCCAAATACTAGTAATAATAATAATAATTTTAATGGATCAACGGGTCAAATTAAATCTCAAGTTATTCAAATACCTGCATCATCATCATCAAATAATAATAGTCCTCAATTATTACAATCACCACAATTTAGAACTCCAGTTAGTGCAACAGCAAATGCTCCAATACCATCATCAATGCCATTAAGTGCAACAACAACATCTGGTGGATCATCATCAGTTTGTAGTTCAGCAACTTTTCCAACTAATTGGACTGATTCACAAATTTGGGGTTTAGGAGATAATTTATTACCAATAAGTCCTGCAATGTTTAATAATAATAATAATCAAAATAATAATAGTGCATCACCTACTGTTGATAGTAGTAGTAATAATCGAAATTCTATTAGTGATAGTGATGATGCTTCATTATTAACTCCAATGAGTTCATTACAATCACCAACTGCATCACCTTTTTTGGGTAATTATACTAATAAAAGACAATCAACAACAATGGAAACTTTGCATGAATCACCAGATGATAAATTATCAGTTAAAAAACAACGACCAAATCATATTAATTTGAATAATAGTAATAATAAAAATTTTATTAATGATATTCAATATCCAGTATCAGCAACTGAACCATTTTTTGCAAATCCTCCTTCTTCTTCATCATCATCAACTAATAGTATTAATAATAATTCTAATAAAGAAAATGAATCTGGTAATAATAATATTTTAAATGGTCATTTGAAAAGAAGTGTTAGTGTTTCTGGTATTCCAAGTATATCTTCAAATACTAATGATTCATTAACAAATTCTTCAAAAGATGATGAAAAATTAGGTTTGGGTGTTAATGGGGTATTTAATGATAAATTATTTGAATTAGATGATGACAGTGTATTAGAAAATCCAATTGCTGAAATTGATTTTGCTAGTATGTTGGATAGTGGATCAACATTAGAAAATGGTAATACTAATAATAATAATGGTAATAATGGTAATACTAGTGGTAATGAAGAATCAAATGGTAATGGTAATTCTAATGATAGTGGTAGTAGTCATCATCAAAATAATAACAACAATAATGATGAAACTCTTGATTTATTTGCATATATAGAAAAACAACGACAAGAACAACCATAATTTGTTATATATTTATAAGTTATTAGAAGTTCAAAAAAAAAAATTGTTTTTATTTAAACAGACCAAAAAAAAATTTGTTATTTTTTTTTATTACTATCTCTCTTTTTTTTTATAAGTAAAAAAATATTAATCATTTTTTTTTTCATTATTTATTAAAATTAATTCTTTTCGTTTTTGTTTTTTAGGGTATCCTATCTCTTTATTGCATTGTAGATTTTATTTTTTGTTCTTTTGTGAATTATTGGATAGTTTTATAAGAAAATATTTGATAGAGTTGGTTGTAGTTTGGAAAGATTAGAGAAAGAAAAAATTTCTCAATTATAAATGCAGTTAGATGTAATAAAATAGATAAAAAAAAATTAAATATAGATCCATGGCAATAATTAATATATATCAGATATTGTGCATATTAAAATTTCAAATTATGTATATCAAAATTGATACGTACAACTCAGTGTCTAGTATTATTATTATTATTGGTGATTTAATAAATATACAGTATATACTATAGGTCAACTAATTTATCCGAAGAAAGACATGTTTATACGCTTTTTATGCATTGGACATGACCGGCCGTTACCACTGTAGACTAAGCTAATACTTAACTTAATAATGTCAATACATGTAAATAATAAATTGTTCCAAGAGTAACAGTTCGGCGAAATTTTTATTAATCTCTGATAGACACTGATATACAATTGATCACTTAGTAATAAGATAAATTGATCGCTGACACTTTTTTTCTTGATACATCCCAATTGTTCCAGCTGAGTCAAATCACGGTCAATTATAAGTTTACAATTGTATCAATTATGTGTGCTTGGTGTCGTCACCATTATATATATGATTTTACTACTGTAGTATTTAGACAGTAGCGCTTAAGGAATTGCTGGGACGTTATACATAGCATACAGCATCATGTAGACAGAAAGTACTGTACAATAGAATAGTATACTATGACATACAACCACAGGACTTGAACTATATATGGTACATATACCTTTCTATGTTATATTTGGTATATATTAATTACACCATATCTAGAGTTTAAACGATTCATCTATAGTATAATATTATATAGAAGTGTTTTCTCGTATAATGATGCTAAAAGTACAATCGATTGTATGCTGGCCGTTGGGTGTTAATTCAATGTAGTTACTTAGTAAGTGTTGTATGGTAGCCTTAAGCTTATTACTGTAGTACTACTATAAAGAAACTTTTTTAACGGCAAAAAAAAAAAAAGTTTTTTTTTTCGGGCCTTAATTACTAATGGGCTGATTTTTTTCCCAATACGAAACCGTACGGCTGAGAGAAATTTTTTTTTTTTTTCCGCCGACATCATGCATCTTTGGTTTAACACCACTTTAAGGTCCCTTTTTTATGATTCAGAAAATTTCACCAATGGATAATTTAATAATAATAATACATTAAGAATGCAAGATAATGTCGAGAATATTTTATCAAATCAGATTATTGCTTTGAAAAAAATTTTTTGGTTATCATTTTGTTACTATAGACTAAAAAATATGTACAATTGTACAAAGCCTTTTACTTGTTAAGATATGGATACATCGCAAAAGAGGGGTAGCTTTTTTAATTAAGCTAGGAATTCATACTACAGTTTAATTGATTTATGATGATATATTTTGATGCCTTGTAGAATAAGTATATGTCATAAATTGACCTGTTATTGTAGCATAGAATTACTCATGATACTAAAAGTTACTGCACCACAATCAGATGTAGACTTATCTAATCATAGAATCTATGGATGGTACTATGCCGATGATTTAATCAAGGTGGTATATATTTTGATTAGCCATAATTACAGTATACATCTTTAATCGATCTATTTCGTTTCTATACTACATTGCCAGTTGTCAAATCATTGATGTATACTATCGGATAGAGGATACCAGTATACTTAATTATGAAGAAAACATCCCTGATTTGAATTAATTCTTAAGCTTGATCCAATATTTAGATTTAAATTTAAATTTATATAAACAAAAAAAAATAAACAATCGGATATATACATTGTTTTTGTTTTTGATTATTATTTTTCGATGATTTTGAATCCCCCTTTTGAAATATTTAATTTTCGAGAGACATGAGTCAAAGACTGATGGGTACCCAGCTATAGACTATGTGTGCAATATACAGTATATATCGTACACGTAGCTATTGTAGTACAGATACCTATTATTGTACTAATACCAGGCCCATAATACATGTAGTTCATACAGTTCAATTGGCACTTACAGCAGATTAAAAACCATGCATCTTTAAAGTTAAGCATTCTCTAATTAAATACAGTTATAACAGGAAGAGACCTGTCTATACTCTATCAGATATATAACAGGTTATAGAAAATTCTATCATGCCAAAAATAAAAGTTATTATACGTCTACTCTAAAATTAAACCAGAGGCTGATTATGGTTTTCAAATTTATCTACAGTATTAAAACTTAGTAGTGGTATATACCTTAGATAATCAATGATTGATCAAAACTGATTAATAGATCTAAGAAAAGCCGCAAAGAGATAAGATATGATGAAATCAAAAATTTAAATCACGTCAGCTATATAATAGAAAAATATTTAAAAGCCAAAAAATTAAATAAAGAATGATTACATGATTTTTTTTTTTTTTCAGTTTAGGAATCTGACTCTGATGATTCTTAATTGAGAGATGAGAATGAATCTTACACCTGTACCAGGTATTGGTATACAGATTAGTGTGATACTTTTCGGTGTTACCGGCAATAGCTGATAGAACATTATTATTAATTAAGGGAAGGGACAAATATCACTATTTGGTATACGTATATCAGATCCAAAATGATACATTGAAATTTTTCACTTATCTATTGTACATCGGCAAACGGTATTTTAGGAAGTTGCGTTACTTTTCTATGCTACCACGTTTAAGTGGTGCCACTCAACTCAACACACACCAACACGGTTAGCAAAGCTTAAAAAATTTACGGGTTGCGCGATAAAAAAGAAAAATAAACAAGAAAAAATTTTTCACTAGCCACAATTGTAGACTCAAGCTGATGTATATCATACACACTATCTTGGTACATTGTATGATATAAACAACTCGAAGACATAATAATCTACCATCAATTATTGATAGATCATAATTGACAGAAAAAAAATACGAGAAAATTCAAGAACATGTTATTGTAGAATAAAGTAACCAGGAAGGTTTGTATAGAATAGAGACCGTTGGGAACACTGTATGATTAGACTGTAGATAGCATTTTTTTCCAAAAATGATGCAACTGAAAAACAACACAACAAACACAGATCTATATGCTTACTACAAGCCGTTTTTATCGTTACAAAGAAAAAAAAAAAAGAGCCAACAAAAAAAAGTAACCCTCCGATCCGCCCGTTGAAACTACAGTAAGCTTAACTCTACGCAACACAAGTCAAGTCGCTGGTGTCCCTTTTTAGTACTGCTTGAGCATTGTACAAGCGTGTGTTTGTAAGTGCACCAAAATACCCGTGGGCGCGGCGAGTGGTGAGCAGTAGTACTATACCGATCTCTAGTGGCGCTTACCAAACAAAAAAATAACAACAGCGTAAACAATCATAGTGTGGTTGTGTGTCAAGATCCCTTGTTTCTCATTGATTCAAAACCAAATACCCATAACTACAGCTTAAAAAACTTAAACGCTAAACACAATTGCACCCTGTTTTTTTTTTTTTTTTTTTTTTTTTCTTTTTTTAAAAAAAAAAAAAAAAAAAAGCAGGCCACATTGAATATAATGTTGTAATACAATACCAATATAATCAATTGATTTGATTTAGAATTCTCCTTTTTCTCTATAGAAATAGCGTTTTTAATTCTTTAAGTTAAAAAAAAAATCTTGCTTGCCACGAACGGGTTTAACGTGTTTTTTTTATTTCTTTCTCTTGTTGGATTTTTTTTTTTGTTTTTTTTTGTTGTTGTTGTTTGTTTGTCTATACACTTAGCTAAAGTAAGCTTCGGAAGGTAATAAACCGGGCGTGAACGGTTTTTTTTTTTTCTGCACGAAAAATTTACTCACACTATTTTTTTACAAGCCACGCATAATCATCATATCACTATAGAAGCTAAGCGCTGCCATAATACACTAAAAATAATATTTTGTTTTTTTTTTAATTTTTCAATAGTTTCTTTTGCTTTCTGTTCAATTAGCGAGTGTAAGAAAAAAAAAAAAAAAAATAATATATAAACCATCTCGAATCCCCTCTTTTCTTTGTTTTGTTCTCTCTTTTTTTTTTTTTTTCTTCTTCTTTTCTTCACACACACATACACAACAAAAATGGCTGTTTCTAAAGTTTTTGCACGATACGTTTACGACTCTCGAGGTAAGTTCAATTAAAAAAAAATATAAATTGTAAGATAAAAACTAACACAATACCTTAGGTAATCCAACTGTCGAAGTTGAAGTCACCACTGAAAAAGGTGTTTTTAGATCAATTGTTCCATCAGGTGCATCAACTGGTGCTCATGAAGCTTTGGAATTAAGAGATGGTGATAAAGCCAAATGGGGTGGTAAAGGTGTTTTAAAAGCAGTTTCAAATGTTAATGATGTTATTGCTCCAGCTCTTGTTAAATCAGATGTTGATATTAAAGATCAAACTGCTGTTGATAAATTATTAAATTCTTTAGATGGTACTCCAAATAAGGCTAAATTAGGTGCTAATGCTATTTTGGGTGTTTCATTAGCTGTTGCAAGAGCTGCTGCTGCTGAAAAAGGTGTTGAATTATATCAACATATTGCTGAATTATCTGGTTCTCCTCAACCATATATTTTACCAGTTCCAATGCAAAATGTTTTAAATGGTGGTTCTCATGCTGGTGGTCGATTAGCTATTCAAGAATTTATGATTGCTCCATTACATTTTGATACTTTTTCAGAAGCTTTACGAGCTGGTGCTGAAGTTTATGCTAAATTAAAATCATTAGCTAAAAAACGATATGGTACTTCTGCTGGTAATGTTGGTGATGAAGGTGGTGTTGCTCCAGATATTCAATCAGCTGAAGAAGCTTTAGATTTAATTATGGATTCTATTGATGCTGCTGGTTATAAAGGTAAAGTTGCTATTGCAATTGATGCTGCTTCATCAGAATTTTTCAAAGATGGTAAATATGATTTAGATTTCAAGAATCCAGATTCTGATCCATCTAAATGGTTATCAGGTGAAGAAATGGCTAAATTCTATTTGGATTTAATTGCTAAATATCCAATTGTTTCATTAGAAGATCCTTTTGCTGAAGATGATTGGGAAACTTGGGCTCATTTCTTCCCACAAGTTGAAGGTAAAGTTCAAATTGTTGGTGATGATTTAACTGTTACTAATGTTGATTATTTACGAAAAGCTATTAAAATGAAAGCTGCTGATGCTTTATTATTAAAAGTTAATCAAATTGGTACTTTAAGTGAATCTATTCAAGCTGCTAAAGAATCTTATGATGCTAAATGGGGTGTTATGGTTTCTCATCGATCTGGTGAAACTGAAGATACTTTTATTGCTGATTTATCAGTTGGTTTAAGATCTGGTCAAATTAAGACTGGTGCTCCATGTCGATCAGAACGATTAGCTAAATTAAATCAAATTTTAAGAATTGAAGAAGCTTTGGGTGATAAATGTAAATATGCAGGTGCTAAATTCCATGCTTCAGTTCATATCTAAGTTTAATCTAGTTTGATTATATTTTATTTAAATTATTTATGTTATTTAATTTTCTCTTTTAGTTATATATATTTTTAAAAGACAAAAAAATTCTTTTATTGAAAAAAAAAAAAAGTTGTTTTTTTTCTATATTGTAGTATTTAGTTTGATTATTTGTTTGATAAATTCTCGTGGTTGTTAAATTTGTTTTGTGCGGCTGGGGTTTTTGTTCTGGTAAGCGCTTGAGTTGTACACTTGTGATATCGGAGGTGTGAAATATTCAAGCAGTGTTATTTTATTCCGAGCGCTTGTTTATTTTGTTGTTGTGGCTTGACACAAGAAATAAAAAATTATCGTGAAAATTTTGTAAACAAAAAAATGATGAAGATCGATGAGATGTAACTTAATTATCGTTTTTTTTTCTCCACGATTTTTCAATAAAGTAAACTATAGATGAAATTTGTGGGGTAAAGTCATAATAAACAACCTTAATCATATAAAATTTATTTATGGAATTCTTCCCGTTCGTTTTAATGCATTTAAACTGGGAAAAAAAAAGAAATAAAATCGGGTAAAGGGTTTCACGATAATTATTTTAATGCTTTATAAAGTGTGAACAACATTGTTGTTGTTGTTGTCTGGGGAAATTGACATTTCTACATTTTCTATTGCTATGATTGTAAATCATCTATAATAGTGGTTGCTTCTACAGTGGTAATTTTCGTTATTTGTGCATGAAATAGGCTAATATTCATATGGGGTTATGGTAATGACCACGTTAAAATAACACTTTCGATTGGTCGAATTTAAAGGCTTTCTAGTATTGTACGTGTTCTAAAGAAGCATCGAGCATCGAGTCATATGAAAACTAGCTGGTGCTCAACATAGATTTAAAGTCTATACGTGGCATTGCTTTCAATGTACCTATGTTGTTATTTATTTATCCATCAATATATATCGAGCTCTATGTTATAATGAAACGAAGTTGCGGTAAAACCTCGGGAAGTTTTTTATGAAGCTACTATGGTGGTATTAGTCGTCAGTTAGGGCTCTTTTGACTTCATTAGTATATATACCAGCTCAGGTTAGAAATTTTTTCTCGTCTAATTTAAGCATCACCATTCAAGTTTGAATGTTGTTTTGTGAGTTTTTTGTTCAGTCAAGCGCCTAAGGCTGCAATTCAACCAGATGTAGCCATGGGTTAAATCTCAAGTTTTGTGAGCTGGTAAGCAGAATATTTTAAAAAGAATTACTGGTAGATAATAAGACTGAATTTTTGCTATTATTATATTGAAGTTTTCTATTACCATCATCGATAAAAAACCCCCCAAGGTGCCCACCCTAAATATATAATATTACTCGAGAATTGTAATCTACCAAGTCCGGATTCAAAAAGGAATTCTTTTTAATAACGGGTAAATGAATGATAATGGTTATAACAAAAAATCACCCATATTAAGTTCGATTTAAGAGAGAAAATGATTTAAATTGATAGTGTAAGTCTTTCAATTAAGAGGATATTTTAAAAGCTTTATTTATTATTTATCTAAAAAATCAATCAAATAATTTTGTATTACTTGATAAACAAAATAAACTCGGTAGAAAAGCTTCAAAACATTATTAAACTAAGATTATAATCCAAATTCTCCACGATCCGGATGGTAGGTTTTTTTGTTTTTAAAGTTGAAGAAAAAATAATATTTTTTGTCTTAAAATCGGATAAATTGATAGATGGACTCATGAACTCGGCATCCCGCAGAGAGTTGTTGTGAATGCATGGTCTTCTATTAATTTTTCTTACCCCAACTAGATTCAAAAATAATAATCAGTTATAATATATATATATAGACTGTATTTCGAAAAAGAGGTATTTATCATATGATGGTTTAAATACTGTATATTCTTTATAATTGATTTGGAAGATATTACAATAGGTGATTTGAATTTGGTAGTTTTAGGCTGAAATGACTAATAATAATATTTCTTTTTAAAAAGGCTTAACAGTGAATTATTTATACCAATAATATTTTGATAAAAAAAAAAAAAAAAACATTTTCGATTTTAAGGTACAAATAATATTTAATTATTCTGGAGTAAATCAAGATTTGATTTTTTTTTGCCGATGGTTCATATGAGCAATTAATTGAGGATAAGTTGTGCCTTTTTGTACCTGATGATCGATAGTAGCTATACTACTTTTAATCAAAGTCCTATTAGAATTTGGTATATTCTGTAATTGCCTATTGGAACCAATTAAATGTTTGGGGTGCCAAATTCAAAATACCTAGTATCAGCGACAACGTCTTCAATCGTAAGTTGAAAGGGGGCCAATGGTCGGTTTTAATCACTAGACAGTAATCATAAAGAAAAGCATATTATAAGGAGGTATCAATTGACCTTTGATAGACTAATACTTAGTTTCCAATAATTAAAGTAGTTGTATAAGTTGTATATTGTATACTACTGGCAATACCCACATACACTTTTCCAGTTTCCAAATGAAAATATTTTTTTTTTAAATTTAACCGCTTACAATATTAAAACTAAAGTTATAAAGTTCATATATATACCGGTACTCAAAGATTCTATAGAGCTTTTTTTTATTTTAAGATAAGAACCAACCTCATCATAAAGTTTCTTGGCATTCTAAGTGTAGAATAATATTTTTTTTTTCCAGCATTATACCATACCATAACCATATAATTAACCCCATATTGTTTTCAAGATTGAGATACAGTAATTTTCTAAAACTATAGATAGTAATAAAAAAATGCCAAAAATTAGAAAGGAGAAAAATCTCTTCAACGTTTTTTTTTCTCTTTATATTCTTTATTTATTTATTTTTTTTTTCTTCCAAAGTTTAAATTAATTTCTTGGTTTTTACATGTGGTACAAATGTGGGGTTTGCTGTATCATATCATATTCACCATTTCCCGTGCCATACACTAATAAATAATTAATAACTCCATTGGTGATTTGCGATTATCTATCAATTTTTGTCCTCTGTATACTATAAGTGTATTGGTTCCTTTTATTGGTACGCGCATCGTTTAAAATGGATAAAGAAAGAATGAATAAATAAAAAGTAAAAAAAGAAAGTTAAAATTCTTATTGTATGACGTACTGAATATATAATGTGGGACACGGTGTAGCAGCAGTAAATTCTTAAGCTTTTTTGGCGGGATTTGCTTCGGAAAAAATGCATTTGCCGTAAAGAAAAACTGCATAAATATTTATATGTAATTCGGATCGATAAGTGAAAAAGTTTACTGGTTAATTAGTACTGAGGTATTAGTGATGATTATTTAGTTAGGTTTTTGTTTTCAAGTTCCTTTTTTACCCTGTGAACACTTTTCATAGCGATTCCATCCTATTCTTGAGCAGGTGAAGCTGTTGAACTACCTCTTAAGTGAATTTGTCTATAGCTAATTGCATTATGACAACCAGTAATTTCTACTTCACTAGTATTGTAACTTATTCTATTATCATGTTAACAATTATATGTTCCTTTCATCATTTCGTAAGGTAGCCATTATCAATTTATCCAAACGAATTAATAAAATTTAGATAACGAAAAATAACGAACAATGATTTCTCAAATAAAAAGAGTAGATAATGTATATTAATAGTAATTTCTATAAATATTCTACCGGATAAATAATCAGGAATAAACAAGAATTATAACAAAAAAAAAAAAAATCAATTTAACAAGATATGCAAAAAGTTATAAGATGTTTTAAATCGGTCAATATACCAAATTTATATTCAACTAGTTGTAATAACTAAAAAAGTTCAATGATCGGTATTCAATTCAATTTTAATCTTTCAGCGTAATTTGTGGTCCACCATCAAAATGGTTCAAATTTGGTTATTTTAGCCAGATATGTGTATACAAAATACCAGTAGTTTATCCATTTTGCTGAGCCGCTTTATGAAATGTTTCACAAAAAGAACTTTTAAATATTGGTACTCTCCCTTACTCAAATGACTCCAAATAAAAAAAAATGGCAAGTTATTATGGGTTAAGGAATGATGTTATTTTTTTTTTTCTGATTTAATACAAATAATAATAGTTATTGATTAAAAAAAAAAAAAAAAAAAAAAAATGAGAAATTATAAGGTACCGTACAAAGTTTAAAACTTTATTTCTAAAATATTACTTTCTAACATTTTTATTTGTGTAAATCAGAAAAAAAAAGAGGGGTAGCTGGATAATACCACTGATAATATCATCTTACTACTTATTGATCAATTGCGGTACGAAATATAGTAAAAATTCGTACAAATGTCCATAGAAAGTACTAAATTCAATTATTTTCAAGAATGACAAATAAATAAACAGATTTTCATGATCAATTTACGGGAAAGTTTGTTATCAGGTAAATGTAAATTTTTTTTTGATGGATCGACATATAATTGATCGGCGTGCCGAACCCTCATCGATTGGCATCACTCAACTTTGTTTAAATTGACTTTAAGGAACTTTAGGTACCAGGTAGACTTCCGGGTTATAGTATACCTGCACCAGAAAAAAATAAATAAATAAAAACACTATTATAAGTGTCATGGTTATTTATTGATTATAGAAAAATAAAAAAAGGTACCAGATATGATTATAACAGAAAAAAAAAAATTAAGGCATGGCTCCATAATAACTTTTTTTTTTTTTTTTATTATCCTCACGGAGCACCGCAAAAGTAAAATATAATAAAGAAATAATATAACTCTTAAAACTCATATATCCCAATTCGATTCTTGAGCAGCATGAAAAAAAAAAAAAATACTAATATAATGAGTTTTTTATTATCCGATTATATATTCATCCTGGTTAAAGAAAAAGAAAGAGAAAAAGAAGCTTACTACAATTAAAAAATTCGCTTGGTTGAAATGGATTATAGTATGCACGTTAATCTAATTAATAGTTAATATACATAAGCCCTCTATCGATATGAGTTGATTTTTTTTTTTTTTTGAGTTTTTCATTGAATTTTGCCTGTATTATTATATACAATTTGACACTATGCAGATCTTGGTTATTTGCATTTCTCGGATTAAAAAATAATTGTCAAGAAAAACTTTAAACTTTTTTTTTCTTTTCTTTTCTATTGTTTATAATGTTGATCGTTTTTTTACCCTTGAATTATTGTAATATATTTAGAGAAAAGAAAATATTCAGGCACCGGAAGTATACAAAAAAACAGAATTATTGATAATCTATAACCAAATCTTTATTAAAGCTGGCTGATTTATAAGTCAAAGTAATGTATATCAAGGATTCAAAATATATAGATGAGATGTCAAAAAAAAAAATGGACGCGTGGGTTATGCATAACGCTTATGCATTAAACACGATGGCTTTGACATTGATAAATTGATATTTTGCATACTATTGTATGCTGGGTTTGATAATATTATTATAAAGCCAGATCATGGAAAGATTCCTGTTTGATATTATCCTGAATAATAGAGATTTTTTTAAAAAAATTTTGATAAATGGTTCTTAATCATATTTTTTTTTTTTTTTCAATTTTCATGTTTAGCTTCGGCGATATAGCCGATGTAGCTGCTTACGCTACAGTAATAGTATAAAGTTGTATGCCGAAAATATTTTTGGTCTTGTTTTGCTTTTGTTTTTTTTTTTTTTTATAATTTATCCCTGGAAGAACAAAAGAAAGGAAGAATTAAAGGGGAAAAAAAAAATCCAGAAAACCCGAAATTTGTAATGATGAAAGTTTGTAAAGATTGATTAAACTTGTACAAAAAAGTATACGACACAGTAAGTTGTCAGTAAGTACTAAGTTTCTACTTTATAAAGATCTCGAGGAGATTTAAAGATGTCAACATTTACAATTAAGTATACTAGCTCTATTAACAAGAATGTATGTGTTAAATCAACTTATTCTACAGTTAGTAACAAGATTTTCATTTCATCCAAAAAATACTTCAAATGTCCGGAACGGCATCCCTTCTCGAGATCTCTTCAATTTAGTGACTGTGGTAGTGGCAATTGAGTTGGAGCTATTTTAAACTAGTATTAAGTTAAATAATAAACATGGGGAATTGTCTTAGATTTTTTTTTTTCTTCAGTTACTAAGCTATAGCTATAAAATAAATATACCTCAGTGGCCACCAGTAATAGGAGAGAGATCATGGACAGGCTGCAGGCTTATAGTGATATCAATATATACAGTGTATATACAGTATATGGTATTATGAGGATAAAAAAGAGTTTAAAACTTACTTTAAATAAAAACATTAGTATTCACTATCAACCTTAAAAAGCCATAATCACTTAGTTCTATTGATAAGAAAGAAAAAAAGGATAGTCAATCAAAAGTTATACGCAATAACAAAACCAATTGACATCATTTAAATGATAAATTACTGTACTAATTACCCTTCATTCTCTCTTGTTGAGTATTGCAAATCTTGTGATCTTGATTGAGTGTAAAATGGGACTTGACGGTTCACTTTTTTAGCATGAATATAATATCATGGCTAAATTGATTAAACTTTGAAGAAAATAATTTTCATAAGAGATCCATAGAGATCCATAAATTTCTCATAATTTGAGAGATATCTACAAAAGCTAGTGATTCTCTAATAAAGGACTCCGATCGAATTATACTATGTATACAACTAACAATGTACAATATACCATATGGTAACAGGGAAGTATGAAAAAAGGTTCCCTGAACGTTGGGTAATCTCCTTAAGGGCTAATTGCGCTCATTATTTAAATTGTGTATAAAGTTACCAAAAAAGTGACTCCATCGATCTACTTCCGTTAAATACAGGTCATAGTATCCAAGGACTACCAATCGCGTTTTATACTACAATTAATTTAAAAGCCTCTTAGAATCGATGACTTCAACAGAAGACAATTTATCTCTGCTTGATATTATATATCGGCATCCGTAAATCAAAAAAAAAAAAAAAACATGATTCCAAATTCATGACTTGAAAATATCCAAAGAAAAAACTTTATTTTTCGTATTACTCAGTATATACTTAGTAGCTATATAGCAGGACCTACCACTAGTAACCGGGTAATGGAATTTTATAATGTATATCATCCGGGCTTGAATACAAAAATAAAAAAATTAACAAATATAATATTTCTTACCATTTTAACTACAGTTCTTAGCGGGACTTGAAAACTTTTTAAACTTTAAAAAATGTGGATGATTTAATAATAAAAAGTTTAAATTTTGGTATTACTGTATAATGTTACACTAACACAAAATTAAAATTAATAGCCAGCCAGCCAGCTGCGGTATCATAGAGAAGTATTAAATTGTTTTAGGGCTATGGAAAGCTCTAGGAGTTTTGGTAGCCGATAAAAAAGGGCTACTATATCATGATTATACCATGGTATACAATAGTAAAATGGTTTTATAGATTTAAGGGACATATAATAGCTTTTCATATTCTATAGGATAATTGGGGCCTGTAATTAGAGCGTGGTAAATGCAATTGATGTATATTAAATTCCCCTATTAGTACAAAAAAGAGATCTCGACATCAGATTTTGTAGTAACCTATCAAGCAAGTGAAGTTGATCAGAAGGAAATATAAGATCTATACTATGATATAGATAATAATGAGAAAATTGCGTGAACTGGTATGGTTAAAATAATAGTAGTAATTTGGAACGTTTGGAACGTTTATTTAATGTAACTTTAAGAATATGATTAAAGCACTTATATTCTGTCTTTTACTTGGAATAATATGATCTATGAATGTAGTGTTTAGTGTTATAAATCCACATCATACTTATACCAAGCTTATTAATTTCAAATTGCTGTAACGTTTTTTTTTTCCATCCAGCTCGGGTATAATAGTAAGAACAAAAAACGTACGGCTGGGAAATGATATAATATTTAATATTTAATTAAATATTAATGTCTTAAAAAAAAGCTTTTTTTTCAAGTTAAAAATTGCTGGAAGTGTCAGTATTAATTTTATTGTGATCATACAGTATTGATTTATCCAAAATAACGGGTGAATTTTTTTTTACCATCGATAATTAGCTAGCCACTTTTTAATATACATATAGTTCCATTGACTGCCATTAGAATATTACTTATAAGAAAAAAGTGGCCTTGGTATACACAAGCACTATTATAAGAGATTACCAGCGTGTCAACTTTCTTTAACTTTTTTTTTTGGTTTCTTGGTCAAACAAACAAACTACTAAGAACAATGCCGTCATACTCTGGATAAATACATACATGTTATGAGTGTGTCACTAGCTAGATTGAACTTCAGAAAAAAAAAAAAAAACGTAAAGAAAGGAACTTGTGGTGAAAAGATGTTGTGATGATTTTGTGTAGTATTATACACGCTTTGCATCTTTTTAATCCTTTAAGGTTGTCAAACGCCGCATCTTTGTGTTAGTTTTATTACTAAGATTTAGATCCCGATCGATCGGATCTCTAGCGCTATAAAAAAGCTTGAAATTTCCGACGCCGCATTTTCTACAAAAATAATGGATCGGAATTTTTTAGCGAAACGAGGCTTTCTTAATTATAATTTAGGGCTTTGAAGCAAAAAAAAGTAGTACCTTAATAGCAGTGAGTTTAAATAAAATAATTTATTTTTGATATATGAGAATAAGTTAAATAAGAATAAAAAAAATAATTAGTAGAAATAATATATATATAAGTAAAAATAAAATTACATAATGTTTTGTATAAACAAAACATTGATTTTTTTTTATGATAATAAAGCTAAAGTAACATCACCTCTAACTCTTGCCTTTAATTCCAATTCAACATCTAAATTCAAATCTAATCGTAATCTTAATGGTTGGTCACCACCACCTTTACCTTTAGATTGAGTTTGTTGTTGTTGTTGTTGTTGCATCATCTGTTGTTGCTGTTGTTGTTGCATCATTTGTTGTTGTTGTTGCTGCTGTTGTTGTTCTTGATCATGTCTAGTCATTTGTTGTTGTTCTCGTCTTTGTCTTGGAGTTAATTGATTATTTTTAACTTTTTTCTTTTTACCTGTTTTTGGATCGATTTCTTCATCTTCACTTTCTTCTTCTGATTCTTCATCACTATCATCACTATCTTCATCACTGTCATCTTCACTATCATCTTCGCTATCATCGTCACTGTCATCATCATCATCATCATCATCTTCACTGTCATCTTCTGAATCATCATCTTCATCATCGTCCTCACTGTCTTCATCACTATCATCGTCATCTCCACTATCATCATCATAATCTTCATCATCTGAATCATCACTATCATCATCTTCTTCATCTTTTTGTTGTTCTACTGTTGGTTGTTTAGATTTATTAGCTTGTTGTTGTTCATTGGAACTTTCTTGTGATGATGATTTTGATTCATTGTTAGTATTATCATTTGATGATGATGATTGATCCTTATTTTGTTCAGCTTTTTCACCTTCTTTAGCAGCGTTTTGTGCTTGTTGTTGAGCTTGTTCTTTCTTTGGATCTTGTTTTGCTGTAGTAGTTTCTTGTTTTTTTGTAGTATTCTCTTGTTGTTTAGACGACATTTTTGGTTTATAATTTTTTTTCTAATTTAAAAATAATAATAAATAATTGTGTTAAAAATAAATAAATAAAAAATAGTTGTAAGATAGAGTAAATGTTAAAAAAACTTTTTTATAAAAAAAGACCAAGTCATATATATATAACACTCTCTAGTGGTATATAAAGATTGCTACTTCATATTCAAAGAGAGAAGAAAAAGTGTCATGGTAATTTAAGCTTGTAGTTGCCAGTGGTGGCAGAAGCAGTAGCAATCTTCACAAAACAAATTTTTAATTAATTGCATTTATGTTTAGTGCAGACTGCTAGAATTCCAAATGAGTTTTTGATGATGGATTTTTTAAGTCTACGGAACATTCCATTAATTTTTTTTTTTTTCTCCAAGTGTAGCTCTTACAGTACTATAATTTTTGAATTAATTGTAATTACGTAACTAAGGGCTTAAATAAACCTACAATTGTGAATAGAGCATAAAATTCTGCTATGCCATCATTGATTTGCGATGATGATAAAAGAAGAAAACAAATGGTGGTGGTAGTGGTGAGTACTGGTAGTGTTGATGTCCATAATTAATTTTTTTTTTTTCTTTTAGCAAGTTATGAGTTGCAAAAAAATTAAAGCTTTCTTTAGATCAGTAAAATCTTGCCAGGGGCAAAAAGAAATTAATTAACATTGCTTAAACCAGGAACAGATACAAAAAATTTTTATGTGCCTGGCGTTGAAAAAGTAAATAATTTTTTTTTTGCTTCTGGGTTTTAGATCCCAGCGCGGATCAGATTATTGAAAATATTGGCTGTGTGAAAAAAAGCAAAACCAAACTTTCTAGACCAGATTTTTTTTATTCAGACATACATGGCAACCTTTTTTATTCTTAGAGTACAACCGATTGATCACTTCAGCTATCACAATCGAGACTTACTCCATGAGTTTATACAACCGTTAATGGCAAATATTTAGTTAGTAAGTCTTGAACATCTTGTAATTGCTAATACTAGACGTTTTGGCATTTGTCAGAGCAAATTTGTTACTACTACAGAAGAGCTTTAGAAATTTACTTAAAAGTATGTTTCAACAACTTTTCTACCATAGTAAAGGCTGCCAACATATGACACCAAATGAAGGTGTAACTAACAAAATATACTACAGAGATAAATTGTGGGCCACTATAATTAAAAATTAAAGTGCCAAAAAAAAACAAAAAAGAGATCTCGAGTTAATTTTTTTATTTCGTAACTTCCATGCTGGTTAAAGACATACAGTAGAGATTGAGAGAAAAATCTATAAATTTTTACTTCTAAAAACCACTATCATCATTTAATCATCATTCAATTATTATCATATTATGATACTTGAAATGATTTTTATTTTTGATGAAATAATGACGATGGTTGCTTTTACTATTATTCTAGTACCACTTCTTTTTTTATCATGAAAAATTAGGAATATTTTTATCAAAACTTTAGATCACTGTATTAAATCTTTTTTAGATCAAATAGATTACAATGGAGTTGAATATCAATTTTGATGCTCATTAAAGAGATTTTGCTTATCAAACGATCTTATTGATACCAACGATTTAATCTAAAAAGGTATATAGATTTTTCAAAGATTAAAGCTATAAAAATTTCGGTTTTTGAACTTTGTCTCATTAATTATAGGCGTGCCACAGTATACATATATCTTTACACTTATTATAAAATTTCAATAATTTAGATAAATTTTAGATTGCGAAAACTTGGTAAGACAAAATCACAACTTAACGGTTTTTTTTTTCTCTCTCTCTATTCTTCGCTTATCAAAGACTCAAAAAGCTGTACATTCTCTCATGTTCTCCGCATATTAAATAATAAGCCTCACCATTTTTCCTATTATTATTACTTTTTAATTTTATCATTCTTAGATGAAATAATAATAAAAAAAAAACACTCAATTGACTTAACAAAAAAAAAAAAAAAAAAAATTACAAGTAGTTTTCATTATGATGAATTTGTTGGTTGCTTTTACATCATACTAGGGTTTACTATTTCAATAATAATGAAAAAAAAAAAGGTATATAATCAATCAATAATTCATTAATTTTTCAGTCGTTTTTTTATATTTCTTTCTCTATTATTTATTCTGATTATTTATTAAGAAAAACAAACAAACACAAACACACACACTTATATTATATTATATTTTTTTTATTATTTAAAACATATTTATTGTATTATTTATTATTCCATCAAAAGTTACAAACAAAATGACTGATATCGTTTCAAATACTGTTGATAATTTAAAAGATCAAGCATCAAATACTACTAATGATGTTAATGATAAAGTTTCTGATACATCATCACAAGTATCAGATCAAGTATCAAATACTACAAATGAAGCACAACATAAAGTTGATGAAAATACTACCAATTCAAAAAGTTTTGAAGGTTTAAATGATATTGTTAAACAAAAATTACAAGAATTTAAAGGTCAGCATCGATTAAATGATAATGGTGAATTAACTGATCAATTTGGTAATGTTTTGGCAACTTTTAAAGAAGATAGTGGTAAATTAAAAAAAGTTGCTGGTAAAAAAGTTACAATTGATGAAAATGGTAAATTAACAAGAAAAG
This sequence comes from Blastobotrys capitulatus, assembly GCA_030564325.1. NCBI lineage: Eukaryota > Fungi > Ascomycota > Dipodascomycetes > Dipodascales > Trichomonascaceae > Blastobotrys > Blastobotrys capitulatus. Next base: position 129,113 of record JAJLUL010000010.1, read on the forward strand.
GTAAAGAATTGGGTGAAATTGAACCTGTTTTACCTGCTGATGGTAGTGAAACTGATGAAGAAGAAGAAGATAGTGATAGTGATGATAGTGATGATTCTGATTCAGAAGAAGAAGAAGAAGATGATGATGATGATCAAAGTGAAGGTGATGAAGAACAAGAATCAACACAAGGTGAAGATCAAGAACAAGATCAAAACCAACAACAACCAGTTGAAAATAATAATCTAGTTGGTGGTATTTTGAATAAAACTAAAGATACTGTTAATGGTGTTAAAAATACTGTTGAAGATACTGCTGATAATGCAACTGGTGGTGCAAGTAGACAAGTAACTGATCAAGTTGATAATGTTCAAAATACTGCTGAAGGTGCTGTTGATGGAGTTGGTGAAAAAGTTGATGGTGTTGTTGATCAAGTTAAAGATCAAGTTTCAAATGTTCCAGGTGGTGATACTGTTAATGAAGCAACTGATAATGTTACTAATACTGTTAATGATACAACTGAAACAGCTACTGATGCAGTTCAAGGTGTTAATGAAAAAGCCAATGAAGCAATTAATGGTAGTAAAGATCAAGTTGATGATACTAAATCACAATTAGAAGATTCAACTAATGATGCTCAATCACAAGCTGAAGATGCTGCTGAAGATACACAATCACAAGCTGAAGGTGCTGCTGATGAAGCTAAAGATAATGTTGATGAAGCAAAAGAAGGTGTTGAAAATCAAGCAGAAGATGCTAAAGAACAAGGTGAAGAAGCTACCAATGAAGCTGGTGATAAATTAGATGTTGTTGAACCAATTCCAGAAAATGAACAAGAGGCTGAAAAGAAGATTGAAGAAGAACAACCAAATCAAGAAGATCAAGAACAACAACAAGAACAACAAGAACAACAAGAACAACAAGAACAACAAGATGGTGACCAACAAGAAGATGAAGATGATGATAGTGATAGTGATGAAGAATCATTAGAAGGTTGTACTGTTCGAGAAGATGGTAAAATTGTTAATGAACAAGATGTTGTTGTTGGTCAATTAGTTGAAGGTAATTATAAAAATTTAAATAAATTGGTTGGTAAACAAGTTGATGCTGATAATACTATTAAAAATAAAAAAGGTAAAGAATTAGCACAAGTTAAATCAATTGATTCTGATGATGAAGAAGATGAAGATGAAGAAACTAATGAACCAAGTGTTGAAGAACCAGAAGATCAACAACAAGAAGGTGAAGAACAAGACCAAGAAAAAGATGGTGAAAATGAAGGTGAACAAGAAGATGAAAATCCATTATCTTCAATTGTTGGTGGAGTTGTTAAAGAAGATGGTAGAATTTATAATTCTGATAATCAAGTTGTTGGTGGTTTAACTGAAGGTAATGATAAAGTTAAACGATTGATTGGTAGAAAAGTTGAATCTGATGGTACCATTTTAGGTAAAGATGGTAAAGTTTTAGGTAAAGCTGATTTATTAGAAAATATTGATGAAGAATCTGATGAAGAAGAACAAGAACAACCAGAAGGAGAAGAAAAAGAATGGGAATTAAAAGATTTAGAAGGATTAAAAATTAATGAATCTGGTTATGTTGTTGATTCAAATAATGAAATTGTTGGTGCTGTTACTGAAGGTCAAGATAAATTAAAAAAATTAATTGGTCGAAAAGTTAGTGATGGTAATGGTAATATTTATAATAAAAAAGGTGATTTATTAGGTAGAGTTTCATTATTAGAAGATATTGAATCAGATGAAGAACCAGATCAAGAACCAAGTGAAGAAGAATTAAAACAAAAAGAATTATCAAATCAAATGTCAAGAATGTCCAATTTAGTTTCTCAATGTATTGAAAAAGTTAAACCATTAACTGAAATGATTGAATCTAAATTAAATGTTAAAGAAGATGAAGAATTACCAGTTAAAGAATTAAATTCAATTACTCAACGAGCTGAAAGAATTATTGGTGAAGTTAGAGGTGGTATTCAAGCAATTGATTCTCATGATGGTGTTGTTGATGATGCAAAATATCAAGTTAATAATCATCAAGCATCAAAAGAACAATATAATTTGGTTAAAACTTTAGAAAATTTGGATGAACAAGAATCAATTGTTAAACAAGGTAGAGATGCAATTGAAAATTATGAACCACAAGAAGATGAAGGTCCATCAGAAGAAGAAATTCAACAACAAAAAGATTTAGAAGATCGAAGAGAAAAAGCTAATCAAATGTCAACAATTATTGATGCAAGTATTGATAAAACTAAACCAATTTTAAATCAAGTTAAACAATATATGGCAAGTGCTGATAGAGATCAAAAAAATGAATCATTAGATGAAGAACAATTAGTTAATAAAGTTAAACCTTTATTAGAAGAAGCTACTAATATTATGAATGAAACTTATGGTGCAATTCATGCATTAGATCCAAATGGTAAAATTCAAAAAATTGCAAAAGGTAAATCACCAAATGAAGAAGTTACAACTGAAGAATATTATTTAGCTGATAGATTAACTTATTTATCTGATCATGTTCAATCTTTTATTGATGATACAAAGACTAAATTAGATAATAAGCCAAAGGCTAAAAAAGATTTAGGTCCTTTATTAGATTTATTACAACAACCATTAGTTCAAATTATTAGTGCTGTTGGTTTATTATTAAGTGGTGTTTTAGGTTTAGTTAAGAATTTATTAAGTGGGTTAGGATTAGGATTTTTAAATGGTATTGTTAATAGTGTATTGGATGGTGTTGGTGTTAATAAGATTTTAAAAGGTTTGGGATTGGATAAAATAGTTAAATTGTAATTAATTTATTACTTATTATTTATTTTTTATATTTATATTTTTTAATGTATTAATTTTGGGTTTTTAATCTTTTTTTTTTTAAACTTGTAGTTGTAGTAGTTGTTGTTCATGATAATCTAATCACCACTTGGTTGGAATTTATCAGATAGATCTGATCATTATTTTTTATGGGTCTGGGATGATGATGATACAGCCGTATGTTAGTTGATCTTTTTTTTTTTAAAATTTTTTTTTTTGTAATTTTGGGAATTTTAATGGGCCAATAGTACCTGGTACCACAACGTAATAATACAAACGATTTTTTTGTTATTGTCACTTAATTATAGTACGTAATAATAGAAATTCAAACATCAAGATCACTCAGGCCTATACAAAAGATGACATTGTAGTCTGCTATTTTAACTTATAAATATTACGTTCTGTACTACCGGTAAAAATTCATCACAGAATAATAATACCTAATAATATTATATCGCTTATACCCAATCGATGGGATCCCCACAACTTTTTAATATTATTTTATTGTGTCAATTAAGTAACAATGCATGCTTAAAATTTAAATTTAAATTTAAATAAATGCTGTAGCAACCTGCACTGTAAAAAATATCGAGCACTTTTTTTCACTCACTTTACCATTGGTACCAGCCACTCAGTATTGGTACATCATAATATTAATAATAAGTTTATACATGTAAATTACGTAGCACATTATTTTTTAACTACAATGTAATTTAGCATTCTATACTGTAACTAAATTACACGTAATACTGCGATGTGCCTGGTATACACTGTAAACTGGTCAAAAAAAAATCCCTCCTGCAGCATTAAGGAACCTCTACTTTAGCAATTTAAATGAAGAAAACACCTCGCTACAACTACTCTGGTACTCTTCATATACAAATATAGGTAATTTTTTTTCCTAAATTTTTTGGGCCTTTATTTGATCTTTTTTTACCAAAGGGTATCAATAACAGCTTTAATAAACACCACCACTAAATTTTAAATAAAGCCTTTTTTTGGAATCTATTACCAGGTAATTGTTAAAAAAAATTAATAAATAATGATTAAGATTAATTTTTTTTTTTGTTTTAGAATCATAAAACGCAGGTCTTGGAGCAACCGTTTCATTGTCGCTGTGTTTCGCCGATCAATTAATGCAATATGCTGGCAGTGAACAATCAATATCTAAGACATTGAGCCGTTGAGATCTTGCGCTAACGCTGTAAGATTTCACGCGTACTTTTTTAAGCTTACTTCAGCATAAATCCTCCAAAACACATTATGATTACACAAACAACTTTTTTTTCTATAATGTAGATTTCCCCCTGGGTTACAGTTACTACATGTATGAGATTTTGTTTTTACCTCATTAATAAAATTTTAGATTGCTACTGCGGCTTAAAAAGTAACTAACAATTCTGAGGAACCAGGAACATTATAGATCTTTTTTACTTTTGCAATTACCAGGTATATATAGAATACAGTGCTGTAGTGAGTGGGGAGTTGCAACTAAGTATTACGCACTCGTTTCGTGTTTTCGCGGTATGCCGTTTATTATAGATTATTGTATAACCTAAAACTTAAAAGTTATAAAGTGAAATCATCGAATTATTCTATAAACAGGTTTGTAAGTATGGAATCATTAAGTTTGTTCCAAAGAATCATCAATTGACTACAATAAGCTTAGTAACTGTTCCTTTGATAGAAAAAGATGATACATCAATCGATTTTTTTAAAGTAAACCAGCCATCAATTCATTCATCAATGATTGAATTATTACGTTTATCAAATCATCTCTTAATATAGAAAATATTATGTAATGATTGTAAAATCTCAAAAGCAGCAATTGTATCAAAGTGCATAATTCATTACACCACCAACAACCAGAAAAATAATAATTGCGGTTGCCTGATACCAGCGAAAAATTTCTTTTAATACTATCCAGGCTCATATATATTTTACTTCATACTTTAGCAATCAAAAAAAAAAATAGCAATTGTAAACAAACACCTATCAATATTATCCAATTTTATAAAATCATCTATAAATCCTTTTTTACTATAAATTCTGGCCTCTTTTTTTTTTCCTTCTTTCTTCATTATAATTTTATTTATTTTATTTTTTTACCACCCACTAACATATAGAACACAATGAGTAGTCAAGAACCAAAAGTTGAAGAACCAACATCAGAAGTTGAAGATACCCCAAAACCAAAGAAAGAAAAGAAAGAAAAAAAACTTAAAAAAAAATCATCAAAAAAAGGTACATCAAGTAAGAAAAAATCATCAAAATCTAATCCAGCTGGTCAATTATTAGATCCAGCAACTGAAGCTTTAGGACAAGGTTCACAAGCTTTAAGTCAAGCAACAGGTCAAGTATCAGATACAGTATCAGGAGTTACAGATGGAGTTGGTAATGCATTAGGTGGTTTAACTGGTGGTGGACAACAACAACAACAACAATCACAAGGCGGTGGTGGTGGTGGTAAAGATACTTTAAGATTACGATTAGATTTAAATTTGGATGCCGAAATTACTTTGAAAGCTCGTGTTCATGGTGATGTTACTTTGGCTTTATTGTATGTATTCAATAATCTCCTTTTCCCCTTTTTATATATAAACTGAAAAAAGAGTTTGATTAACAATAGATCTTAGAGGCTAGCACCTATACTAAAGACAGTGATGAAGTGGATGCAAAAAAAAAAAAAAAAAAAAAAAGAGAACAAGAACAAGAATCAAGAAAAAGCTCACGGAGCTGTTTGTCAAAAAAGGCACAAAAAACAACAACATTTTTGTGTCTTTTTTGGGTTGTGGTGATCAATTTTTTTATTATTCTTTTTTTAAATTATTTATGTATTTCTATTATTTATAACGAAATTTTATTATTATTTTTTATGAATGTTTTTGAAAGAAAAAAAGTTGAATTTGGTTCTTTTATTAAATTTTTTTTTTTTTGTAGACTAATTTATTTTGGTCAATTGAAACTTTCTGATACTGTCTTTATAGGAGAAAAAAAAGTCTTTTTTTTTCTGATATGGCTGCTACCGATAATCTGGGGTATTAGAAACTAGTAATTGATTAAAATATCTTTATTTTTAAATTAACTTATTATTTTTATATACATATTTTTTAATGAATTTTTTTTTCTGGTAATTTTTTCTGTGATTTAGTACAAGTACAATTGTAGATAGAGGTCTAGAATCAAGTGGCTGGTATAGCAATGTAAAAATTACAAGTGCCTTGTAAAGGTTCTTGTACTTAAAGTAACAATAACAGAACTTTTAGCAGTTTGATATATAAAAAAAAAAATACAAATGTGCAACACTTAGTCTAATAAAGAAAAAAAAAGAGTTAATAAAAAAAATTCCCATTAAGTTAATACCTATATAAATAAAAAAAGTTTTATAATAAAACCCTATAAAATAAATTATTCTCCATCAATTCTAATTGTAACACCATCTGGAGTAACTTTTAAAGTAATAGAACCAGATCCTGATAATTTGAATTCTTTACCATCAAAAATACCTTGAATACCTTCAGCACCTTTTGGATTTGGTAATGGCATTTTAACATCTTTATTACCAGTAGTTGAATCAACTTTTGATACTACATTATTTGATTGATCTTCAACTTGATTTTTTGCATCATTTGCTTGATCTTCAACTTGATTCTTGACATTATTTGATTGTTCTTCAACAGTTGATTTACCTCTACCAAAATTTTTACCTAATGTATTACCAATGGCACTAGCACCTTTACCAATTCCTGATCCAATACCTGATAAAACATTATTACCTTTAGCTGGTGCTTGTTGTTGTTGTTGTTGTTCTTCTTCACTATCTGATTCTTCTTCAGTTGATGATGAATTTGATTCATTGGTTGATGAACCAGATGGTCCAAATAATGATGGTGCAGCATCTAATACATGTTGTGGTAATTGTGCTTTATTTTTTAGACCTTTAGTAGTTGATTTTGCTTGTTCAGCAGTTGAATCAACTTTATCTTTTGTATCTTTAACTGTAGATTCGGCTTTACCTTTAGTATCTTCAACAGTAGATTCGGCTTTATCTTTAGTATCTTCAACAGTAGATTCGGCTTTATCTTTAGTATCTTCAACAGTAGATTGTGCTTGTTCAGTTGGATTGTTAGTAGTAGATTCAACTTGTTTTTTAGTATCATTAACTTTTTCATCAACATTTGATTTTGCTTCAGAAACTTTATTAGTAACATCATCAGTATTAGGAGTAGAATTTTTAACTTTATCAGTTAATCCATCAGTAGTAGAACTACTACTACTCTTTTTCTTTGATTTTTTCTTCAAAGGATCTTTAGTCTTTGATGATGATTTTTTCTTAGTCTTTACTGGTTTAGTAGAATCTGATCCCATTTTATTATCTTTTTTTGATTTTTTAGATTTTTTTTTAGTCTTTGATTCTTCTTCGTCTATAATTGGTTCTTCTTTTTCGTGAATTTCGTGATAACTTGGAGGTTTATCTTCTTCGTCTGTAACGTCTTCAACAGTTGGATTAGATGGTGAAGAAGTTGATTGTTGTTCAGTAGATGATGATTCTTCTTGACCTTCTATAGGTTGATCTTGTTGTTGTTTTTGTTGTTGTTCGTGAGTTTGTTGACCTTCTGGAGGTGGTTGTTCTTGTTGTTGTTGCTGTTGTGGTTGTTGGTCTTGAGGATTTGGTGCTAAATCAGTAGCTAATGTAGCAGCAAATAAACCGAATGTAGTAAAGAATATAATCTTGAATAAATAAAATAAAAAAAAGTTTTAAAACGATAAGAAAAATTGATCTTATCGAGTATTATTTATAGTAATTTTTAAAAAAAAAATGTTTCTATGATGTGATAATGAAGAAAAGTAAAATAAAAAAAAAAAAAAATCTATGATAAAATTGATGTAGCTATGATAAGAGAAAGAATAAACGAGTGAATTCCATTATCTCTTTTTCATTGTATTACTACAAGTATTTTATAACCCCACAGATTTTTTTTTTTCTCAAGTAATTTTATAAAACTGTTTAACAACAATGATTTCATTTATTTAAAGCAATAAATATCGTTGCTAAAAAAGACTTGATACAAAAGCTTAAAGCAATCTAATTGTTTCCCATACTGTAAAATTATTTTATGTCAAGCCACCTTAAAATAATTCTTAAAGTAGTATAATGGTAAAGCCATCCATCGTTTATTTTGAGTCTATTTTCAAGGGTAATAAAAACGCGAGCAATCATATTTGCATCTACATTATTTCTCAAACATCATGATTCCTTTTTTTTTAATTGAAAAAAAAAAGTTAATTACACCATTAATTTGTACTATAAAAATTTAATGAGTGGGTGCAATTTTTTTTGGTGCCTGGGACTACACTACTGGTACTAACTTGCTTTTTTTTACCATTGAAAAAAAGACGATATTATTTCAGCCGCGCAAGAAGATCAAAGATTAAAAAAATCGATCGCGATCGATCTGAAAATCTTACTATACAAAGGAAAAAGAAACGTTAAAAAAACGTTTGCTGATCAGTAACCCACTTCATTTAAGCACGGTTAAGCGTCTTAAGCTTTACCAAAAAAAACCATGGTACAGTAATATGATACTGTATGAGATATACAGTACTGATTCGACTTTGCCATTCTTTGATTTATTAGAGAAGTCTTGTAAATGTACAACTTTGTACAAGTACATGTATCGAAACAATGAGTATTGTATCATTAATTTTACAGTTAACCTGATAAATATGATGCACATGTTCAAGTTCATTGTGTAATTATGATATAGTTTAATTTAGTGTATGACGTTCATTTTGATAGCTTCTACTACAACTACTATCTATCAGATATTACGGAAAAAGTGTAAAACTGAGCACGTAATAGTATAAACATTACAATAATTAATTAAAAAAAAATATTATTGAAACTAATTATACAAAAGATACTATCAAACAAAATGTGTCATTATTGAATTTATTTTTGATCCATAACTGCTAAGCAAGCTTTTGGACAAATACCTTCAGTTAAAGCTGCAGTAACACGTTGCTTACCATTTTCATCTAATAATTTAGCAAAACACCAACCATCATCAAAAACTTGATAAACAATCAACCAATCTCCTTTCTTTAATTCTAACTCATCTTCTAATTCTGGTTTATAAGCATGTACTGCTCTACATAATAACAAAACATCCATCTCATTATCATCATCATCATATTCATTAATATTTTCATTAAAACTATTAGGACTATTTTCACCTGCACCAAATGGTAATGATAAATCACCAGGGAACTTAGGTGGAGTTGCAAATAATGGTGGTGCAGAATAATGTAATTCTCGTTGTTTTTCTGCTTCACTTTTTTGTCTTTGTGATTGTTCATTTTGTTTCAACAGTGTTGATAATGGTGGAGTAGAACCTATTGTATTAGATGTTGGTTGTAATGGAGTCTTTGGATTTTGATGAATAACTGATGGTGATGATGGAGTTTCTGGAGGTTCATTATTACTATTATTATTATTATTCAAATTTAATTGAAATTGTGAAAAATCTAATTGAGGTACTGGAGGTCTATCATCATCATCATATAATGAATTTAAATAAGGAGTTGGTGAAGATGCAGTTGATAAATGATGATCTGGTCGTCTTAATGGTGGGGTTATAGGAGGTTGAGGTGATGAATTTATTGAACTTGGTTGATTTATAATCCATTCTTCATCACTTGAATTATTATTATATTCTTTATTCATTGTAGTTATATTAGTCTTTGCTGTAAACATTGTAGTGCCACTCATTGGAGTTTCAAATGCAGTATTATTAGTATTATTAGTATTAGGTGTATTAGGATAATTAGGATTTGGTGGTGTTAATGGTAATTGTTCTAATTCTTCATTAATTTCATTTTTTATTGATTGTGATCTTGAATGAGTTCTTGATTGTGATAAAGGTGGTGTCATTGTAGTACTTGAATTTTTCTTGGTGATTCTTAATGGAGGTGAAGGTTTTAAAATTGGATTACCAATAATATCATATTCTAAAACTGAACTGAATTTTTTCGTATTAAATGAAGTATTTGTATTAGTTAATGATAAATCTGGTGTTGATATTCTTGGTGTACTATTTGATGTTGTTGGAGATGGTTGTTTTGGTAATGGTCGATCTAATATTGATGGATGATGATTAGTATTAGTATTATTATTAATTGATGAAGTATAAGATAATGATGATCCTCTTCTTTGAATTTTTAAATTTGGATTGAATGCATTAAAATTATTAATTGATGTACGACTTATTGATGAATTTAATGAAGCTAAAGATTCTTTAGTGTCTAATGGTTTTGTTGTTGTATATTGTTGAGATGATCTAACACCAGATATTGTCATTCTTTGAATTGAATTTTCACTTTCTAAAATTGATGCATGTTGAGAATATACTGATTCATCACTAACATGTTTATCAGATTTTTCTTCTTCTTTATTTTCTTCATCTCCATATAAATCATTATTTGTTAATAAAGGTGGATCATTTGAAAATTGAAAATCTATTCTTGGTGGATCATTTGATTCATTTGAAATATTATTTTGATGAGTTTTATTAAATTCTTCTTCTTCATCAATTTCTTCATAAATAGTATACCTATTTTCAGGATCAATTTGTTTATTATTTAATAATTTTTTACCAGTATTTGCAGTAACATGTCTACCACTTGGATATCTTTGAATTGGAGTATTGTTATTATTATTAGTACCAATAGAATTATTTCTAATAACTGCAGGTTCTGGTTTTGTTATAGCTTCAAAATCTTCTTTTGAAATTTTTTCATCTATTAATTCATTTGGTTTAATTTCTTCTTCATTATTATTTTCATTACTAAACCTTTCAACTTCAATTTTTCTTTCTAATCGATTCAATTGTTTTCTATGAGTTTCTTCTACTGAATTATGATGTTTTCTTTCTGTTGTTAAACTACTATTAGAAGTTAACATTCCTATTGATTGCTCATCATCTTTATAATAATTATTTCTTAATTGTGGAGGTTGAAGTGTATTTGGATTATTTTGATGATAATGTTGTTGATGATGATGATGTTTATTTCTTTTTGAATTATTATCATAGTATTGTTTTCGATGTTTTTGATTTGTATTAACTGTATGTTTTCTTGCATATAAGATAAATGCTACCAAAACACCAGTTACTACGACTACTATTGGTGCTACAATGGCAGCTATCCATCCACCACGAAAGGCGTTAGCGTCGCCCATTTGTTGATAAATAGAATTGGTTATAATTTACAAAATAGATAGAAAAAAAAAGATGAATGAATGAAAAAAGTTGAAATGATAAAATGAAGTTGATTAAATGATAAAACTATCTAAATATTAAAGAGGAAAGAAGAAAAAGAAAAAAAAAAAAAGAGGATGATTTCTAAGTTGTTTTATTATATAAAGTTTAAAGATTTTGAAATAGAGGTCTTTTTTTTTTTTTATACGAGATAAAGTTTGTACATGAAAAAAAGTTTATAAAAAAGGACGAGCCAGTTTATTATAATAATAATTATATTAAAATATTCCTTTTGTAGTTTGTTTTAACTTATTAAAGAAATGAACAAACCAGCCTATTTAAAGATTAAAGAAAAAAAATAATAATAATAATTTATAAAATTATAATAATCAATGTATTATTTTTATATAAATATGCGTATTAATCTTTAATCTTTATTTTTTTTTTTTGACAGGTTGAAATTATATATATATAAAATAATTAACCTTCTTTAGGGCTATGTTAGTTTGTATCAGGTACCTGAATTCAACTAAACAATCTGAAACATGCACCTTTTTTTTTTAATCCTTGATATGTTAAAATTCTATCCATCATTAGAAACAGAAAAACAAAACCACTCCGTAAAATAAAAACCTTATTTTTATTTCAAAATGAGAAAAGAAAAATAGCATCCGCTTTCTTTTGATATAATAATAATCAAACAATAGACAGAGGAGAGAAGAAAAAAAAAAGTGGTTGGACTCTTGAATGGATCAAAAAAAAAAAAAAAAATTTAGGATAGGAGATTAAAAAAAGTTAATCAAGTTTTGAACTTTAATGCCCTGGATTTTCAATATTAATATTATTATCTTGACCACATTCTACCTTCTCTTGATAATTGTGATAAAGCACTTGTAGCATTTGAAAAAGCTCTTGAAAATCCACTTTCATCTAATGAACTTCCACTAGTTGGACCACCAACACCAGTACCTCTATTAGCTTCATCAACTGCTTGAACAATTTTATTAATGTTAGTTTCAACAACTAATCCACCTTGGATCATTTCATTTAAAACTGTTTGTAAACTATCATAACCAAAAATTAAATCTAATTCACAAACACTACCACCAAAAACTTGATCTAAAGATTCAACACAAACTTGAATTAAATCTAAAATACCTAATTCACTTTCTTGTTCATCAACAATAAATACAAAATATAAAGTTGCATATTGTCTATAAATAACTCTAACACTATCATCATCATCTGTTGATAATAATGGTGGTGGCGTTAAAAAACTACATTGATTAGCTGATCGATTTGATAAAATAGAATGTACTTGTTTTAATAATAATGATTGTGTTTGTAAATCAATTGGAGTATAAAATTTCATTAGTCGTGGGAGACCAGAATTGTTGACAATTAAAACACTGTGGATCATTTTTGTATTGACTTTTGTCTAATGGTTAGTATAGTGTTAAACTAGTGGTGATGAATTTTTTAGTTGTAAGTGTTTGACTAGAAAAAAATTACTATAAACGTGTCGTGTGTGTGGTGGTGCACCCAGGTTGGATTGTGAAGCTTTTTTGGGAGAATAGGTATTTTAATAGTGCTTGAGGGTTCAAGCGCTACTATTAAGTCGATTATCGGAGATTAGATCGGCGAGATGGAGAAGCGTTTTGAACTTGACGGAACTCCGACGTTTTTTACATTGAAAGTGATGAATGGAGCTCATCTCATTGATGACGGTACAATTGTACAGCACCTACAATACAATGTACAATAATTGAAGAAAATCTCGAGAAAAGCGAGTAAATACACTATTTCCTAAGCTATCACATAGCTTCAGCTTCAGATTGATTAAAGGAATGTTTTCCCGTGAACAAATTTAGTAGGTGTGGAGTTGGGTTGGAGAGCAGGATTTTTTTTTCAATGCTCAGCTGGCAGTGTAACTATTTCATGCAGTGGAAAATTTCAAGGATTTTCCCGAGATGAGATTTGCAATGCTGAAATTTTTTTTTTTTTTTTTGTCAAATAAAACTTCGAGTTTCGCTTTATCTAATAAAGCTATTTAAATCATTATCTCTATAATCTTCAATATAAAATATTGACCTGGTACTTTTATTAGCCCAGGTATAACTAGATACAAGTCAATGATCTAACCTATTTTGCACTCTTTTGATTTCTATAGAACGCCCTAAGTTACTATACCAAATCATCAGTATTTCAAATCATTTCTTGAATTTTTTTTCTTTCAATAATAAAGTTTTCGATCCTTTTAAATCAAGTTAGCCTAAATTAGAATCTCAAATAGTTCAGAAAAGCCTTAAATGGTACTGACAAGTTTTTTCAAAAGTCTTTTTTAAAGTTTCAAGCGGGGGGGAGGAACTTGTAACACAAAAATTTTATACTTGATTAAAAAAAAAGAGATCGAGTTTTACACTGGATAAATTTTTTAAGATCTACTAGTCAACGGACAAACCCGCATAATAAGTTTAAAGTTGTAACCTTAAAAGCTAGTGTTTTTTTTCCTATATATAACTGTAACCAACACTTTTAAAAAAGCCTCTAAGACTTTATTACGTTTCGGCATTCTAATTTTCCGCTTTATCACTGTACATTAACAGTGCTTGAGAGAAGATCTGATTTAACCTGGACTATTAAATTTGAAGAATTGTAAAAAAATCCAACAATCAATACAGTAATTTATTATATGATTTTACCACTATAGATCGATGTTCAAATACCAGGTAATTGAATAAATAAGCTTGGCCTTAAGATTCAACCCAGGTATGAAATATGTAAAAAAAACCTTTCATGACACGTAAAACTTTTCAAAAAGGGGTGGATTGTCGATGTCATAATGATTTTAAAACTTTTCTTAAAACAATCTGATTCTTAGGCTACTATAGTATACTATAGGTGCTAAGGGCAGGTACCTGTTATAAGGTTTAGTTTAGTTCAGTAAACTTATTATCTCATTGTTAAATGATGATAAAGAATCTAGTTAATAACTCGTTTCGAACTTAAATGAAACTTTATAATAAGTTGGTTTGAAATTTAAGGGATCCGAATCTAAAAAAAATATGAATTACCAAGCTTTTTTATTTTCTAACAAAAAAAAAACACAACCTATAGATCTAGTAGCTAAGAGTTAAATTTCATATATCCGATGTTGATAGTGGTGGAGGTTTTGATCATCACTCGGTATCAAAAATGATCATCGCGATTTGATCCTTGCTTATTGAAACAAATACCAAAAAAAAAAAGCCCCACTATCTAAGTAAATTTGGCCCACTTTGGTAATTGTACTATAATCATGAAAAGAAAAGGACTCCGAATGATATATTTAAGCTTAAAGTTACAATGAATAGTAGTATTTATGGTAGATGGGTACCTAATTTATAGACTTGGAAGTGTAATGGCAACTACCGATACTACCTGGTAATTAATTGTGTGCCTAGGTATATAAATTTACCCCAGGTTAATTGGAATGTTTATTGATACCCCTCATTACAAACTACATGTATTAAAGTAATGGTGACGGGTACTTGTAAACATAATGTATCGATACTCGTATCTACTGTAGATACACGGATTACTAGATGTTGATATGTTTGTACAAAACTACAGTAGTACTGAAGATATAGAACAAGTTAATTATTCTTAGAACAAGACCAAAGAAATCAATCAATTCTTGAAATTTATCGATCATATACTATGCTTTAATTGTGAATATACTGATATTATTTTCTGAAATTAACTTAAAATACTGATTTAAATTTTTATAATTGCAAAGGCTATCCAAAAAACCCACATGTGCACAATATGGTATATTACTGGTACGTAAACTTTGATATTAAATATTAAAACAAATCTCGAGGATCAGACATGATTGATGTCTACCCTTAATAATTATAAATATATCTATAGAATATGGACGTTACTATATTGAATCTTAATGACTATATATATACAAATAATGTAGTTAGCTGTCACTCAAGTACACTTAAGTAAATTCACCACATAAACGACACTATACTGGGGTAGCTTCAATTACATATAATCAAAAATGGAGATCGATATTTGTACAGCTGGAAGCCTAGGCTTGTTATAATGTTTCTTATCGGTTAATTTACACAGGCATTTTACCCCAGAAATATTGGAAAAACTTTTCTACAGCACTAGTACTTTAAGCTTGTAAACTCGTGATGATTATCAATTTACTGACAAGGCTACTTCATACGGATTTTTTACTTCTACGATAGTAGACTGTCTAAACCGTCAATCGCGATAAATATATCATACTGTATTAATTCAGTTAGACTACTTTATTATAGTAAACGCTCAATGAGTTGTTCTTATTTGGGGCGGATTTATTCCTAAAAAAAAAAAAGGGTTTCATTAACGATATATGATCAAAGCTTTACAAACTTACAATTTCGGAATATTATCGTCATCGGTACTTCACTATATACTAAGCAGCTTATACAGCAATATTCTGTCAATTTTCTCCATTGATCCATTACTTTAGTATTAAATTCGGGTGATAATATATGATTAGTCTTCTTAGGAGCTTTTACAATTATAACTTGTCATCTTATCAACTGCCTTACAAAAAATTAATACCAATGATTAAAGTTTGTCTATTGATTTTTGATTTAAAACCTGAATTAGGTACTGTAGCTATCAGAAGGAAAGGCTTGAGATATCTGATACACATCGGTTAGACAAATTTACGTAATTGGGTTTTGCTTGTGAGAGCCATGTAAAAAAAAGAGAGACTCAGTTTACTGTAAGTGAAAAATTTATTACACTGCCAAAAATAATTGCAGTAATTAATTAATAACGCGTTAGAGTGGTAGCATAGTGCATCATCTACAAGCTTGAGGTTAGCCTCACAAAGAATTTCAAACCGACACGGCCGAGCTATGCTTTCTATATGTATCATACAGCTGTACAACCATATATACAACTTATCGACAAGCAATAAAGGTAATTTAGCATGATTTTAATATTAATTAACGTGAATGAAGCCATTTATGAAAACTCGTAATTTTCTCAACATATTTTATTTTCAACATAAATTATATTTTGGTAAATTTGGATGCAAGGATATTAAATTTTTCTAGTACCAAGTATTTAAAATCATATTGATAGTTTATTAAATTCATCATAAATACATGATAATATATGTAGGCATTCAATAAATGAATATGAACTACATTTGATTTTTCAAATAAATTTAACTTGCTATTGGTACCGAAATTTGTCCATATAGATCCATTAATGTTTAAAAAATATACAATATATATAATTAATTATTCACATGAGAAAGATTGTTTGATAAGAAATCATAATAAATAATTTGTTATCATTAAATTATGATTAGCTTATAAATTTTTGTTATCAATAACCCCAGATCTTTTTTCAAGGGTTTAAATTTTTTTGTTCTTTTTTCCCTAGATTAATTTTGCTAAATGAGTACCAAGTTGAATCATATCTTCTTTATCAGAACTATATTCCAAGCCGTTATTCAACCATTATCACTAACAAAACAAAAATCCACATGCTTTTTTTTTTTTTTAATATGGGTACTATAAATATCTGACAAAAAAATTTCAAGCTGTTTTTACCCCAGGTTTTTTTTTTTTTGCCTAAATCATGCATGACTATCTCCCTTCATTCAAGAATCTATAATTATTAACATTTCGGATCCGATCTCGGATTATTAGTATCAATATAATACATCAAAAAAAAAAGTTTTTCCATTTTCAATGGATATTCATCTATAAAAATCTTAAAATTCCATCAAAAAATGATAATTTCTCGGTATCAAATTTGGAATTAAATGGGGAAGAAAAAAGCCTTGTCTACAGCAAAAATATAGTAATAATGAGAACGCATCGATCATCCTTGGATCTTTAACTAAGTTTCATTATTTATGAACGAATTTAACCCGGGATAGCACTGAGTTTTTGTGGGGGACGGTTTAATTCATTATTATTACTATTATAGACTAGGAGGCCCGCAATTATACCGATTACCTAAATAACCTAAATAGATACAAATAATTCAAAGACAACGCGCGCCCCGCCACAGCTACGTACCAGTTCAATAGCGCATCATCGAATTAATTAATTAATTTTTTTTCTACACGGTCTGAATTGTTTTTTATTTTTTTTTGTGTATTATTCTTTTTGAGCCGCTCGCCCGGTTTACGCATATCAACAAGCCCTTAACCCTGCTTAAACACTGTATTGAAAGCGTGTACCTTAGAGAGCCTAAAGCCGAGGAGTGAAAAATGTCGGTCAGCTCCGAGTCAACTATTTATATGCGCCTGAAAGATATTATCACTGCTTGAACATTTATCATAGTAAAAAAATAATCCAAAAAAAAGTAAACACAATCATCTCTCTGAAAAAAAAAAAAAAAAAAACTACTGTAATAGTTTCTACTATTCGATTCTAATTCTTTCTTTCTTATTATAATAATTAATACAAATCTAATATAAATATAACCCAATTTCCGCATTAATTTTAAATAATCTCTTTCTCTTTTTTTTCTTCTTCCTTTTCTTTGCTATTTATTTATTAAAATTATTCAAAATATTTAAACCATCTTTTATTCTAAAAATGCCTGCTTTAATTCCATCAATGGTCAAAGGCGTTGAACACGCTCCAATTCCAGAAAATGCTAAAAAAATCTTTACTCCAGAAGCTATTGGATTTTTAGCTACTTTACATCGAACTTTTGAAGGTCGAAGACAAGAATTATTACAAGCACGAGTTGAACGACAAAAACGAATCGATGCTGGTGAAACTCCAGATTTCTTACCAGAAACTAAACATATTCGAGAAGATTCTCATTGGAGAGGTGCATCTCCAGCTCCAGGTTTAGAAGATCGAAGAGTTGAAATTACTGGTCCAACTGATCGAAAAATGGTTATTAATGCATTAAATGCTAATGTTTTTACTTATATGTCTGATTTTGAAGATTCAACTGCTCCAAGTTGGAACAATCAAATTGATGGTCAAGTTAATTTATATGATGCAGTTCGACGAGATATTAGTTTAAGTGTCCCAGGTGGTAAAACTTATAAATTAAATACTGATCGATCAAAAATGCAAAAGAAAGAAATTCCAACTTTAATTGTTCGACCAAGAGGTTGGCATTTAGATGAAGCTCATTTCACTGTTGATGGTCAAGTCATGAGTGGTGGGTTATTTGATTTTGGTTTATATTTCTTCCATAATGCATTTGAAACTATTAAACAAGGATTTGGACCATACTTTTATTTACCAAAAATGGAATCACATTTAGAAGCAAGATTATGGAATGATGTTTTTAATGTTGCTCAAGATTGGATTGGTATGCCACGAGGTACTATTAGAGGTACTGTTTTAATTGAAACCATTTTAGCTGCATTTGAAATGGATGAAATTATTTATGAATTAAGACAACATTCTTCAGGTTTAAATTGTGGTCGATGGGATTATATCTTTTCATATGTTAAAAAATTACGAGCTCATCCAGAATTTACTTTGGCAGAACGTGATGATGTTAAGATGACTGTTCCATTTTTAAATGCTTATGTTCAATTATTAATTAAAACTTGTCATAAACGAGGTGTTCATGCTATGGGTGGTATGGCTGCTCAAATTCCAATTAAAGGTGATGAAGCTGCTAATAAAAAAGCTATGGGTAATGTTTATGCTGATAAATTAAGAGAAGTCACTGCTGGTCATGACGGTACTTGGGTTGCTCATCCAATGTTGGCTGAAATTGCATTAGAAGTTTTTAATAAACATATGCCAACTCCAAATCAATTATATAACTTACGAGAAGATGTTAATATTGGTGCAAGAGATTTATTAAATCCATATATTGAAGGTGGTAAAATCACTGAAGCTGGTATTCGAAAGAATTTGTTTATTGGTTTATCATATATGGAAGCTTGGTCAAGATCAGTTGGTTGTATCCCATTAAATTATTTAATGGAAGATGCTGCAACTGCTGAAGTTTCTCGAGCTCAATTAAATCAATGGGTTAAACATGGTGTTGTTACATCAGAAGGTAAAAAAGTTACTAAAGAATATATTTTACAATTATTAAAAGAAGAAACTGATAAATTGATTAAAACTGCTCCAGCTGGTAACAAATTTGCATTAACTGCCAAATATTTGGCACCAGAAATTACTGATGAACGATTTAGTGATTTCTTAACTTCATTGTTATATCCAGAAATTCAAACTCACAAAGGTGCAAACAAATTGTAAAATTTAAAAAACTCTTTCACTTTAGCATTTTTTTATTTATAAAAATAACCAAAAAATTAGTATATATTTAATAAAAAAAAAATTTAAAAAATTATTTTATTCTTTTAATTGTAGTTTTGAAATTTTCAAGATAATTCAGCTTTAGATCGATTTTTTTAAGTTGAAAAAAGTTGCGCCGCTTAAACAGTTTCCATAGTAAATGTTAATCTCCCAATAATCGATTTGATAATAAAAATTATTAATTTTTGTAATAGACAAAATTTTGCCATCACCACAACGAACCATACATACATACAACCAAAAAAAATGTCAAGTAAATTTGCAAAAATAGTCAAAAGTTTTACAGCTGGTGGAGCAGTTGTTGGATTTGGATATTTATTAATGAAAACTACTACACCAACAGATGAACAATTAATTGCAAGTCTAAGTCCAGAATTAAGAGCTAAATATGAAGCACAAAAAGAAGCAAAAAAAGAACAAAATCGTATAATTTATGAAAGAATTCAATCAGAAGGTAGATCAGATAAACCAGCATGGTTAAAAGAACCAAAAGATTTATTTATGAGTGAAGCAGAACGTGAAAAAGATTTACAAAAAAGAATGAGAGATATGTCTGAACAAGAAGAATTAAATGCTGAAAAAGAACGATTAAAAAAATTAGCACAAGAAGGAAAATAAATCATTAAATTAAATTAGAGAAAAACACTGTACATAAACTATACATATAAATATTTAATACCATTTACATTCAGCCCACATAAATGGAAGGAATACAACACATGATGTATATAAAACTGTAAAAACTTCAATTAATGCTAATGGGAAACCAAAAATACCTCTTCTACCAAAATTTAACCAAATAGCATAAAATGCAACAGCAAAAAAATTATTAAATAAAACCATTGGTCTTGGTAATAAACCTGCTAATAAAGAAACTGGTTGTGTAATACATTCACCACCTCTTTGAAAATATTTAAAACAACCTCTTTGTAAAATTCTTAAATTTTCATCATTTGCAGCAAATAATGAATATAATGCCATTGCCAAAACATTAATAACACTATCAACATTTTTTCTTTCCCAAAAAAATTTATCTAATTGTTCTTTAACTTTTTTTTTATTACCTAAATCTTCAACATATTCTGGTGCTAAACATTTTGTTAATTCAATTGCATCATTAAAGGCAACTGTCATACCACCACCAGTTAATGGATGTCTCATATTTAAAGCATCACCAACTAATACACAACCATAATCATTAGTTCTTGATGCTGGTAAAAATTGTGCTGGCATTGTTCTAATTTTTTGAGTATCTAAAGCATCTTGAAAACTTGAATGAACAGATTTGGGTAGATTTGGTTTAATTTTATCTTCCAAATATTGTTTTAAATCACCATTACCATTTGATGGTAAATGACCAGATACATTACATAAAATTCTTGCTTCATTTGTACCAATTTCATAAATTAAAATAGGTTCATGTTGACCAATAATAACATGACCATGTTTCTTTGCTGGTAAATCTGGATTTTTTAAAATTAACCCAGCAAAATTTGATTTAACAATTGGTTTATAAGTTGAAAATTCTTTTCTAAATTTTGATTGAATACCATCACATAAAACTGTTAATTTTGCTGTATAATTTTTTTCTTTTTCACTACCTTTACTTGCAACTTTAACTCCAGAAACATGATTTGTATAAGGATTTCTAATAACTTGTGTAACTGTACCTTCAATCATTAAAACATTTTCAGTTTCTCTTGCAGATTTTCTTAAATTTTGAATAAATCTACCATGATGAAATGCTTTACCTTGTTCTTTTGGACCATTTGATTGTTTTGGATCTAAACTTGGATATGGAATATTAACTCCTTCACCATTATAAATAACTTGATAACCATCAATTTTAACTGCATCAATATCATCTAAACATTCTTCCATTCCTAATTTTTCTAATGCTCTACAACCACCTGGTTGTAATAATTCACCAACAATTCGATCTGGTTCTTTTAAATCTCTTTCAATAATTAATACTGATCTACCTTGTTTACCAAAAGATCGTGCGATTGCTGGTCCGATAATACCAGCTCCAACAACAATAACATCATATTCTGCATTCATTTTTTTTTTTTTTTCTGTTGACATTTTTGAATATTTCTAGTGGATTTGATGTTGTTTTTATATATATGATTGTATTGGATTGAAAGGGTCTATAATGTGAAACTCTAAAAGAGATTTTTGTCTAGAAAAAAAAAAATCACCTTTTTATTAAGACTGGAAGAAAAAAAAATCAAACGAGTGTTAGTACCTTTTTGTAACTCTAAATAAAAAAAAATTAATGAAAAAAGAACGAATGAAAAAAAGTGAATGTGAAAAGGTGAATATAATTATTATAATAGGTGAGGTGGGTTTGTGTTCAGTTCGTTTTTTAAAAGTACAAGTAAACCCCCTTTATTCAAATTTTTTTTTCCAAATTTTTTTAATGCACTGTAGTACTGCTGAAAAAGTCGCCCGATATTTTTTTTTTTCTTATTGAAATTTCATTGCATTGTGTGAAATGTTGTCTACAATACACAATGAGTAGTTGAAAAAAATATTCTTGTGAGGCTTATTACAAATGCTTAAATATTTAGAACAGCTTAACTAAACGAGGCTGAAAAAGAATTTTTTTTTGGTGGTGCCACGATTACGTAATTTGGGACTTATTTATTTTATTATCTTTAAACTGTGTTAATGGCTTACACAAGCTTAAATGGGATCAAAAGTTTTGGGAGATTATCATGATAAATAAAAAAAAAGAGGGGAGCTGTAGCTATATTTTGCAACATCAAAACATTAACTTAATTACCTAATAATAATACTAATAACAAAAGATGGACCATTCAATGATGGATCATGGTATGATGGACCATGGTAATATGGATCATGGAGGTCATAGTGATATGGGTGGTGATATGCCAATGTGTAACATGAACATGATTTTCACCTGGGACACTACAGATTTATGCATTGTTTTTAAATGGTGGCATATTAGAACCAATATTGGTTTATGGTTATCAATGTTAGCTATCGTTTTATTAGGTGCTGGTTATGAATGTATTAGAAATTTTGCAAGACGAGTAGAACAAGAACGTGAAACTCGTGTTGCTACTGGTGAGTGTAAGAAATTTTTTTTTTAATAATAAGATTATCAATTGAGTTACTAACAGTATTTTTTTTTTTTTAGATTATGATACAATAGAACGCGACTCACCTTCGACAGATGTTACTATTGCCAAACGGCAAAAAGTAGTAAGAGCAAGTTTATATGCTCTACAAGTTGCATATTCATTTTTTTTAATGTAAGTGTTTTTTAGTATAAAAAGAGAATAATGAGTACTAATTTGATTTTTTAAAATCTAAATAGGTTGGTGTTTATGACTTATAATGGTTGGGCTATGTTAGCTGTTACTGTTGGTGCAGGTATTGGTTATTATATCTGGGGTGAACAAAGTAGTAGCGTTAGAGGTATGGCTTGTCATTAGGATTAATATAATATTATTTTTTTTAATTGCATTAATTTTTTTGTATTTGTCAAACGATTTATTGGATTAATGGAGTCTATTATTGTATAATATTAGCGGAATGGAATTTAAGAACACATCATGACAATGACATTTGACATTTGGGTTATTGGTATTATTAACTTCATCTTACAACTGAGACATACTTTGAGCCGCATCTTGATTTTCCTGTTTATTTCTTTCTATCGATATCTAGTTCAAACAAATCAATTGACTTTCAAGATAAAACGTGATTATAAGATAAAGTTGAAGCTAAAGTTTTAGTGTAATCTTTCAAGGCGCCTGAGCTTTTGAAAAATATTCGCTTATACTTTTTGGGTTCATAAAATTGATCATAAGAATATAGACGTTAAGTAATATAGATCTATCTACCACTTGTCCTAGGCTTCGGCTTATAAATATGCTTAATTATAGCATAAGCGACCATTAAATTTGGGCTATTAGGCCAAGTTTCCCACGAATATATATGCACTGATATTATAATATAGTATATTTTAGCCGCTCGATTGAAATTTAATTTACAACAACATATAATTTATATGTAATCATAATTAATCTAAAGATATAGATATACCACTGATAGTACCAAATATCATACTTAACTTCAGCTTACTTATAATAAATCAGAAACATTAAGGGGTCCCGGTTATGATACATATTTTAACAATTTTGATCTTAACCAATCAAAGATAGAGCTTTATCAATACCTATCGACACTCCCAATTATTCTCAATATTGTAAGCTAGAGTAGCTATAACTTCCCCATATTAATTCTTTATCAGGCTTACCATTTTTTGTTGCATTTTACAGCTGGTATAAATTTAATGAACTCAGTTAAATAGCGCTACAAGTATACATATATCTCTACTATACTATCTAAATTATATATCCGCGGTAGGAATTTTTTAGATAACCGGTCGTTATGAACATACAATTGTACATTGCAAGGACTAATTAAGTTATAATACCCTGGTAGTCCTGAAAGTTTAGAGCTTTATATCGGCATACTATCAGATAGTATACATGTACTGGTACCGTATACCATATACCATACCAATTAACATTACATTAGTTTAGCAAAAACCTCCATTCCTGGTTGCATCCATATTTTTCAATATATATGATAAACGTCATATAAATATAATAAACTAATAATAATTAATCCATAAATCAATAATTATTGTAATATCCTACCATAAATAACTCAATGATTAAACATTACATCTTCAAAAAAAAAAAAGGTTTATAGAATTTCCGAATGCTCCGGGGGTTGGAAACTCCGATGCATATAAGCTTTTTCAAGCTGCAATAAGATCTTTATCGGTGACATCGGAACTTTTTTTCAATCTTTAAGAATGCGTAAAAAAGCTTCTACGCGTCTAGTTATTACTCTCCAGCCACAAGAAAACAAAGCCAATTGCGTCAGTAAATACCGTTTTATTGCTACTTTATCTTTTTTTTATTTTTCTCCCCAACTCTATAAATTTCCATTGTTTAAACAAAAAAAAAAAAAAACTATAAATACTATCCAATAGCCCAACTTTTTCATTCAATTTTTTTTCCATCAATTGTAACATATAATAGAGAAAGAAAAAAAATGTTTTTCCCATCATCTAGTGATTTACAAAAATCTTTTGATAAAAATAATACTCGACAATATTGGATTCATTCAAGTAATGATAAAAGTTTAACTGAAAAAGCACAAGAA
Organism: Blastobotrys capitulatus; assembly: GCA_030564325.1. Lineage (NCBI taxonomy): Eukaryota > Fungi > Ascomycota > Dipodascomycetes > Dipodascales > Trichomonascaceae > Blastobotrys > Blastobotrys capitulatus. The sequence goes on from JAJLUL010000010.1 coordinate 153,710, forward strand.
GAATTAAATAAAGCAACTAATTATGTTACAAATGAATATAAAAATTTAACAAATAAAGCAAATAATGAATTAAATAATTTATCAACTAAAGCACAAAATGAATGGGATAATGCACAAACTAGAGCTAAAAATGAATGGAATGGATTAAATGATAGAGCAAGTAATGAATTATCTAATTTAAATTCAAAGGCACAAGAAGGTTTAGATAGTGCAAACAAAAAATTAAATGATTTATCAAAACAAATTCAAGATGAATATAATAATGCAACAATTAAAACTCAAAAAGAATTAGAAAATGCAAATAATCGATTAAATGATTTAAAAAAACAAGCAGAAAATGAATTACAAAATGCATCAACAAAGGCACAAGAAGAATGGAAAAATGCTCAATCTCATGTTCAAGATAATTTAAATAAATTAAATCAAGAATGGAATTCAAGTTATAATAAAGTTAGTGATGAATTTAATAAAACTTTCAAAACTTCTGGTATCAAACCAACTGGTACTCAAGGAATTGAATTATTTAGTACTCAATATTATTTAGCATGTGGATTAGGTGGTGCAATTGCTTGTTCAACAACTCATAGTGCAATTACACCATTAGATTTAGTTAAATGTAGAAGACAAGTTGATTCTTCATTATATAAATCAAATATTGAAGGTTGGAAAACAATTATTAAACAAGAAGGTGCTGGTGCAATTTTTACAGGTTTTGGTGCAACTTTTATTGGATATGGTTTACAAGGTGCTGGTAAATATGGTTTTTATGAAGTTTTTAAAAAAAAATATGCTGATTTTGTTGGACCAGAAATTGCAAATAATTATAAAACTGGGGTTTATTTAGCAGCATCTGCAAGTGCAGAATTTATTGCTGATATTTTCTTATGTCCATGGGAATCAATTAAATTAAAAATGCAAACTACTTTACCACCATATGCTAAAAATTTACCTGAAGGTTTTAGTAAATATTATGCTGCTGAAGGTGTTAGAGGTTTATATAAACCATTTTGGTCTTTGGCGGCTAGACAACTTCCATACACCATGGTTAAGTTTGCAACCTTTGAAACTGTTGTTGAAATGATTTATAAATCATTACCAAAAAGAAAAGAAGAAATTGGTAAATTGGGTCAAACTGGTATTTCATTTGCTGCTGGTTATATTGCAGGTATTGGTTGTGCAGTTATTTCACATCCTGCTGATACTTTAACATCATTAATTAATTCTGATAGAGGTAAAACTGAATCAAGTTTACAAGCTGCTGCAAGACATTATAAAAGAATTGGTTTTAGTGGATTATGGAATGGGTTACCAGTTAGATTAGTAATGATTGGTACTTTAACTGGTGCTCAATGGTTAATTTATGATACTTTTAAAGTTTCAATTGGTTTACCAACTACTGGTTCTCATTAGTCTTTATTATTTTTTTTTATATGTTCGTTTATTTATTTAATTTTTAGATGTTTTTTTCTAGAGTTTGTGTTCTTTTGTAGATTTGTATATGTGGAATGTTGAAAGCCGCATTTCAACGTTATAAATAATTGTTTCAGATTGGTAAAGCCGCTCAGTAATAAAAAAAAAAAAAAAAGATCGAAGATCCGATCGATCTAATGAGCAGCACATCGAATATTGAAATTAATTTTTGGATGAATTTAAATTAAAAAAACATCAACAAATAAAACGGCTGTATTCTTTATATTAAAATTTTAATCTATTAAAAACCAAGAGTGAGATACATGTATGTTGAAATACATATACTACCATTGAGATTTAGACGCTTAAGAATTCTGTTAATTTTACCATATGAACGTCTCTTTTTTATAGCTGGAGTATTAAAATATATCAAATATCTTTCGCATGCAGCCAGTTTATTTAGCGCGTATAATTGCTCGTGTACACGTTGCTTATCAGAATTAAAGCGCTATATACTAGCTATAGTATATCCCCTACAACCTTGATACCTCTTCATGTGCACTTTAAGTCATTATAAATGTTTGCATCCATCCATCATCCCACTCACCTAAATAAAAAAATATATAAGATGACTTTTTTGCCCTGACAATCCTTTTCATCGTTAATCTGATATACATCCTTATGAACATATAAACAAAGGCTTAACTTGCTATAAACATAATATATCTATAACCAAATTTAAAACTCATATTTTAAACCAACCCAATAACCTTAGTACTCGTTAAATATCTATAACATATAAAACTAATTTAAAACCAAATTTGATCTATCAATACTGGCGTTAGGTAAGACATTTCTTTCCAGCTGTAATACTCCCAATTTAAATAAAATAATCCCATTATCACCTCGCTAATTCTTGTTATTCTAATATAAAGTATAAACGCCAAGAAAGAGTAATGATGGAAACTCGGTGCAGTATCATAACAAAGTTATTCAAATCTGGCGTAATCCCGGGATGGTTCCTGGTGCTCTAATAAAAATTACAAGCAGGAACAGCTACAAGCTTTAAATAATTAAAGAATCCATACTGCATGCATTATTATAACAAATACACTACACGTACTCACTGCTATAGTTATAAGGGCAACTTGTTGGGATATATATAAAAAAAAATCCCTTATTTTTTCCCATGACTATTTCCCCACATTCTACAAAAAATTCCATGTATTAAAGAAATCCGATGCAAAAAGCTTGAAATAGATGGAATTGTAAAAATTATAAGGATATATTACCAGTGCACATGTATTATTTCATTCAGACCGAAAATATTATGGATAGAACGAACGAACGAACGAAAAAAAAAAAAAAAATTAAACCATTTTTTTTTAACAATACCATAATAAATCATTTTAATAAAAAAAAAAGAATGTGATCAAATCCATCCATCCCGATTATCCGGGGTAAAAAGAAATTTTTTTCTTTTTGAAAAATTTTAAAATTTTTTTTTTAAACTTTCAAACTTTATCGGTTCATCACCAGGCAGGCAGACATGACATTATATATATCGATGTTTGGAAAAAAATATTCTTGTTCAGGCGCAAAAAAAAAAGGTTTTCAGGCCCGGCTATAATCGATAGGGCCTTGGAATTGTATATAATAAAAACTACACTCGGCATTTCAAAAAATAATAAAAAAAGACTTTACTTTTTTATCAATCCAAGACATGCTACACGGCTATAACCATCGAAGGAAAAAAAAAAAAAACAAACATCAATTTCTTAGAGTAAAGAAAAAAAAAAAACTATAATAAATTAAAATTGTAAACCTACTAAATCTAAAGTACGAGCCCAATAAAAATCTAATCTTCCCATATCTAAACTACCATCTGGTTTATATCCACCAGTAACATCAGCTCTTACATTTAAATAAGTATTATTATTAGTAGTACTAGGTTGATCAGAATATGCAGTTTTTAACATTTGTCTTGAGAAAAAAACTTTGGCAAAATTACATCGATTCATACCAATAGCTCTTCTAATTGTTGGATCATTAACTAATTTATTTAAAATTATTAATCGATCATTTGATAATATTCCATTTGAATTTATTGATGATGTAGAATTTTCTCTTTGAGCTGTTAAACCAAAATTTAAATACCAACAAATTCTATTAAATTGTTCAACACAATCATTAACAATTGCTGATGGAGGTTGACATATTGAATTTAATAATAATATAGAACCTGATTTTTCTAAATATTGACTTGTAAACCAACCAATTTGACATCTTTCAACTTTTGAATCCATATATAATATAATTGGTGGAATTTTTAATGCTGCTTCTAAACAATATTTTGAACCCATTGATAATGCATTTAAAGTTAATTGATTAATATCACCAAAATTTTGACAATTTGGAACATCAACATAAGTACTTAATAATAAAAATGGTCTATAAATTACCATTTTACTATACCAATAAAATAATCTTAACCAATACCATTCTTTATAATCAATATCATTTAATTTACCATATTTTTCAATTCCATCATTATCAACATTTAAAAATTGATCTTCACAATCTTTCATTACTTGATCAATTTCTAATGCAATATTATTACAATGATTAAACATTGATAAAACATCTTTTTGAATAAAATTATCATTCATTATTTTACTCATTTTTGAACAAATATTAACAAATTTGGTTCTACAAATAATATGACCAACTCTCATTGAATATTTGGTTCTATTAACAAATGCTGGTCCATATGCTAATGGCATTGGAATTTCACTACCAATACAACTTGGTTTACCAACACAATGACTCCAAAATTTTTCCCAATTATAAGTTGTTAACCAAGTTCGATGTTTTTCATAATTTTCTAAAATTTCATTAGTTGATAAATTTATGTTATTATTGTTTGTTGTAATTGAAGGATCTATTTTATGTAAATCTAATGCCATAACATGTCTAATCATTGCTCCACTATACATATAACCAATTTCTGCTTGTCCCTGACTAACTTCATAAACACTTTTTAATAAAATATATTGAATCATTCTTAATGATAATCCATTTAAAATATTTGGTACTAAAATTTCTGCTCTTTTATTATATTCTTTTGCCCAAAATTGATCTTCTACACCAAAAAATGTCATTGTATAACTACCTGAACATCCTAATGCAATAACCATATAAATAATTGCAGTTTCTAAATTATTTGTTATTGGTATATTTGAATCCATTTGTCTCCAAGTTGTTTTTGCTTTTCGTATCCAAGTATCAGGATCTAACATTGGTAACATTACATGATATGAATTAAAAAAATCTGCTAAACATTGTAACATTTGTTCTTCTGTTAAATGACGATCTTGAATTATAATTTGATTTGTTGATAATTTAATTGGTTTTGGTAATGAATTTAATTGTTGTAATAAAATTGTTGAATCTTTATTAATGCAATATTCTGGTTGAGTTGTCATTGATAACATACTTTCCATAAATAAATCTAATTTTGTTAAAAATTGTGCTGGTCCTAATGCTTCTCGATATTTATGTGGTTCTAAATCTGGTGGTAATGGTGATTGAATCATTGGAGTTGGTCTATTAATTTTTTCTCGTTCTTTTTTAACAAAATCTGGTGATTGAAGACTATAAGTTGTTAGTGCATTCTTTTTTATGATACTTACATTTTTATTGCAAAATTCTTTTTCTCGCGATATGATTCTCGATATACACATTGTTGATTAAATCGTCGACATTCATTACAAACTGGTCCACCAGTACATTTAACTTTCCTACGTCTACAATTTTGACATGCTAAACAAACTCTTGGTTTGCTTTTACTCATATTGTGCTCATAAAAATATAATAATAATAATAATAATAATAATAATAATAATAATAATAATAATAATCTAATAAATAAATTTCCATTCAAAAGAAAAAAAAGAGTAAAAAAAATAGATTTTTTTTTGGTAGGATTTCGAAAGTATATATAGACATTTTATTAGAAATAAAAAAGAGGGATATGACCGTTATTAGTTATGCTTCTTAATAAACTTAGGTAAGTACAGTACAGTACAGTAAATATTGAATGAAAAAAAAAAAAAAAAAGTGCCACTATTATAATAGTAAGCCAGCCGATAATTATTTTTTTTTTTTTTTTTTTTCCGCTAAAAAGCAAAATTTTTAAAAAAGTAAGTATACTTTTTATAAATAAAAAAAGCAAAAAAAGTTAATTTTTTTCCTTCAACCTGAGGATAGAATCAGTGAATAGACTATAGTAGGACAGAAAAGAAACAAGGGCCAGTTTTGGAAAGAAATTGACGTCCCAAGGTTAAGTTTTAGTTTATTAAGATCAAGATTTCAATAACGGTTTCGGTTAGCAAGGCGAGGGTAATGGTGGTGGTAGTTTTGAAATTTATCAAACCAGGTTTATATTTACTCTACACTAAGTATTAAATATCCAGGATGTCAAGAATTAGTTCAAAGAACAAGTACAAAAAATGATGTATCAGAATGTAAATTATGATACGTCTGATTCTATGGTAAGCTGGAAAAATTCTTGTATTCTTTTTATTAAAAAACGAGTGCCGTGAAAAAATTACCATCGAATTGGTAATTCTTGTTAGAGAAAGATCGCAGATCAATTCGTTTGAATAGGTTTTTCTTTTCAGGTATATAAATAATGAACAAATGCCATGATCTGTCATCTTATAATAAATTGCAAGTATTATAAAACTGTTATGATGATATTAAAAAGGAGATTTAATTGATTTAGGTTCAAGAAAAAAAAAATTTCGTTGTTTAGAAAATTGTCGTTATAAATCATTTAAATTAATATGTATTACCAAGTTGGTGATAAATAAAACAAGCCACATGTTGAATGTCTACAACTACAGTTACTAAGTTGATCAACGGATTATACTGTACCATATATAAGTTTAAGCTAGCAAATGGTACTGGTACCCAGCTCTGGCATGAGACTACACTTAAAGCTGTATTAAGGAGTAAGTTTATAAATGACGGCTCGGATGTAGTCTACCGACACGTAGAAGCGTTAACGGTCCTTAATACAGCTTAAACGTCTATTTAAGCTTAGAAAAATTTTCATCGGCGAACAAATAAAAGTCTCTTTTTGTCTCTAACCGATAATCTCGGAGATTTTTCTTTATATGTACAAGTTAATTAGGCTTGTAGTTTAATTTATTATTATTAAAAGGCTATATTAATATCTAAATAGGCAATTGTAGAATAAAACTTAGATCAAATGCATGTTGATTATAAAAGTTATAAAAGAGAATAACATGCATCATTGCAAGCATTATGGTTATGCTTTTGTCACTTGTTCGGCACGGTTATATAGTATTATACACAAGGTTCATACCATCATTATTGATATTTTAGTGTAAAATATTGTACTAAATAACATGTAAAATTTGATTTGATATGAAGAATTAAAGGAGTCATTAAAGATATGATTACAATAGATCATGTTAGATGGCCCACATGCTTAGATATTTATAACTTATGAATGCTCCATTTTGGAATAAAATGTATACAGTAGTAATCGATTTTAAAAAGGTGCTATTAATTCCCGGATGAGTAATACTGCTGATATTTTAAAGACATTGGTCGGAGTTTAATAAATTTATAAGAAAAGAAAACGATCGACATGGTTTTACATGTATATAATTTTTGTTTTTTTATGTATGATTGAATATTATCCATTCTATTTAATAATTTTTCTTAATTAGACTTGGTCGTGTTTTTTCAAAAATCATTGACTATGTACATTGCTCAGCAGGATTATTATAGAGGCTATTTTTAAACCACAATGTATTTGCGACTTCGCTTGAGAATCTTATGAAATTATATATACAGTATATATTGAATACTTTTTGTACCGAGTTCATAGTTCGTTTTATTTATAATATGCTAGCTCAGGTTAATCTATATAGGATTAAATGATGTTGAATGGTTTATTTATATATAAAGGCTAAGTATTTATTATTGTAGGGATTATTCAAATAAAGAATATATGTGACATAATAGTCAAAAAAAAAAAGTACGAAATCAAAACAAAATTGAAACGTTTGAGCTTAGTATTGCTTGAAGTTTTGAATCGTATTTGATTAAAAAATTTACTTAAGGGTTGAGAATTTGAGATGGTACATAAAAAAGTAGTACAACTGTATAGCACTTGTTTGGGTGTGTATTAAGGTAACCCACCAAAAAGGGTTCTATGATTTTTAACTATAGAAGGGCACCAAAATCCTTAGTAATAATAGTATGAGGCAGTTGATCAATTTTTGTATATATATTTTGAATCTTAGTATGGACATATAAATATCTAGATATAATTAGTATATACAGCTGGTAGTATATGTAACATGTCGAAATATATATGAAAGAGATGTATAAATTATATTATGAACTAGAAATTGTACCCAGTAGTTCGCGTATACTGGTAAGGTTTAAATTGTATGGTTGGAGATGTGGTATAAAGATGTTAAATTTTACAATAATAATCAGCTCTAGATATACATACAACTTGTACACTGTATAAATCTCTCGGGATTTAATATCCAGAATAACAGTCAAATATTGACTTGAATAGGAAGAATGTAATCCGAGCTATATTTATACTATCCGAATGGTACCTAAGATAACTACGCTATAGTAACTGAGTGTTGGCAGGTATAAGAGGGCCCTTTTAATTATTTTGGGAAAAAAATGATAATAATTAATGTGGGTTTCATCTAATAAACTTATCAAGTGCTCATGTTTAAATCAAGAGATAATAAAAAAAAGGGACTTGAATAAATTTGGGATGATGATAACAACTGATATAATACAACAGGGTTATTTATCTATATATTCTTAAAATTTATTAGCAATATATTTTATAAAACTATGCTGACCTTCCTACTACTACACTATCCTGCTATACTACAGTAGTATTGTACCTGGTAGTGTAGTGTATTTTCACCTATAGATCATGATCATTTCAAACGACGCGTCGACTACTGTATCTAAATCATCAGTAATAAATACCATATTGTGGCCTTGATTTCAGTAAATCATATATTATCGATTCTGTAAATTGTTACAATAAAAAACCTGAGATCAGAAATTTATCAATATTTTTTAAACTATCGATATAAATTCATCTTATCTTATATATACTAAGCTAAGTCTATACCTGAGGTAATCGACGTTTAATATATCGGCTCTTAATTTTTCCAAAATAAGATTATAACTGCAATGATCAAGCATCAATCCGAGAAAAGCTACATATGTATGTACAATAATTAAGATTTTTTTTTTTTTTTTGTGGCGACATTATTTATAAACAATCAGATTATTAATATTATACATTAAAATTTAATTACTCACTTAAACAATAAAGATTATTATGGGGTAAGGGATCTTTTCAAGTTCGTTTATGATTACACAGTGCTAACAGATGGACGGACGGCGTATGTGCATTATGAGTCGGTAAATCACCACAAGCAATTGTAAGAAAGTTTTTAAGACACTATTAACACTACCTGGTTTTTACCAACAAAAAAAAAAATCAATACATGTAATTTTTCAATACGGTGAACGGTGTTTTAGTTTTTTTAGTAAAGGATGTTTTTACTTCCGATGACTTGCATATACATAGTAGGATATGGATATACCATGTTGGTATAGGTATCCCCAAATAATGCAAGTCATTTCTCTTGTTCCTTTTTTCTGACCTCTAGTAGTGCCTGAATGTTCATAATTGAGTATATTCATGTGTAAAATATGATCTTATAATGGTTTATACCAGGTAGAGCTAGTTTTAATAAAGACAAGGGGTTTATAATGATAAATGTTGACCTTTAAAACCTTCTAAAGTTCAGTATTTAATTAGGATGAATGAGTTATCGGTGTATAATCAATACATGTATCGATATAAAAGACGAGGAGTGCATTTAATAGCTAGATAGACTATAATAGTAAGGTATTCGGCGAAACTTTTTTAATGTAACTAAAAAAGATATTATTCAATATACATTAATTGAAAGCTTTTATCATAATAAACAATTTTAATTAAGATCTTTTGACATTAAATTTGTTAGGTCGGTTACATGTACTAAAGCAGAGAGGACATTTTTTTTAAAAAAAAAGATACGTAGATCCGGAAGTTATCATAATTTTGATGGATGGTTACGGTACAGGTGGTATCCATAGAATCCACATATCCGAAAAAAAAAAAAAAAAAGTCATGATGCAGTTCTAATAATAAATTATTTTAACGAAAAATATCGATATATTGATTGTAAATAATTGCAGTGGTCCTCTGGTAGATCTAGTACAGTTTTACTATTAGTGTAAGTTAACCTTGAAGAAATTACTGTAATCTACTGTAGTTTTTTTACAATAAATATATCTAAGGCTGATTTGAACTGATATCATCATCATCAAATCAATTGTCTAAAAAAAAAAAATAAAGATAGCCATAATGAATATTTTCTTCTAAAAGATATACAACCGATCTTACTCAAATAAGAAAGAAATAAAATGTTCCCCTTATAACGCTTTTTTGTTATTTGACTATCAATCATAATTTTACGATTTCAAAAAAAAAAAAATAAATAAATAAATTCCATACGAGAGTGTCGGATGGTACCGCAGAAAATTCTGTAATACATCCGATGTAGCTAGAGTAGTAGCCCTCTAAAATTTGAAGCACTAAGCACCAAATCTCTTACTCATATATAGTGAGGCAGACTAGATTAGACCAGAAAATGTGTATAATGGTTCTAAGAGATAAAAATTATTTATAGTCAATTTTTGTTACAACAAATTGGTATTCAAAGAATATTACTATATTCTTTTTGAACTCTATGATCAAAATGATCTATAATTGTTCAAAAAGAACATTCTATCTAGGATATCTATGGGTCATAAATTAATAGTTTTATTTGTGGATTAGAATTAAGCAATCAACTATAATCAAATTAGTGTGACTGATATTATACATGTATCTATAAATTTAAAAATATGGCCTTATTTTTTTTTTTTTTGGTTCTCTCTTTCCTCTAGAGCCGTGTTGTTATTCTTAAACGTGTCGAGTCTTAAAGATTGATCTAATTAAGTAAAAAACCTATAAATGAAACTGTGGGTTAATAATAATAAAAGTAAATAAAAAGGATCCAAATTCGATTATATGTACCTAGATCAAATCGTCTCGTATTATTACATATCAATTGTATTACAGTAGATTTTTTTGGTTTTTGATCATCAAATCGATCGTCTACATATATGAAGTACAGTAGTTGATATCATCACAAAAAATAAACAAAAACAAGCTTTATACACCATTGAGGATGGTATCATTGATGGTATTTCGGCTAGAAAAAAAAAACCAAAAATCCACACGGGTAATTTCAAATTTACAGTACATTGTGAGTTTATAAAAACCAACTGATTGTTGTTAACGTGTACATATCACCCTCAAAATTTATAAAGTAGTTATACATGATACAGCCATTCGTCCATGGAACAAACTATAACTAAACCTCTATAATATAGTGTAAATAGAGTATATACCAGTAATACTTAGCTAAAAGACTTTGGGATAATAAGATTCCATCATAAGCTTTGTTTAATTCTTAATGATCTGATTCTTTGATTACTCATTAGCAGCCATCATCACAATTGGTTATGTAAGCCTGGCTGTTCTTACGAAAAAAATAACTACACTAAAAAGGTGTGGGGCTTGTTGAAAAAATGTTACACTCTAAGTGCTCGGGTTTTTTTAAAAAATAGGGCCTTCAAGCAGGGTTAAATGGAGATTTTTTTGAAAAAAGATACCCACTATACCAGCTGGTAAATTGTAGCTACCAGGTACTACAGTAGTGGTACCAGGTGGTAATTCAAATATGTGGACGCTTTGTCGATCATTAGAGGTAATGAATCGCCACTTTAAGTAACTTTGTACATACATCATGATACGACACGCTCCATCCTCCATATATTATTATGTCTAAATTTAAAGGCTTAAATACAATCATGTAATACATGTTGATTGTTCATTGAAGAAATTTCCATTTGTTTATCCGATCTGGGGATTTTTTTTGGGTTATACGATTTATTAAGATACAGTTAAATCTGATACGTGTACAATATCGGATACTGTACAAGCTGAATGTGTAAATTCATTTTTGTTTATTTCATCTCGATGATCAGAAACCCACAGGGGAATTTTCAACACGATTCGATTAATTACATGTGGTCAGATCGATCGGGATACATTTTAAGATCGATCGTTTGAATTGAAGAATTTTTCAAGTGGCTAAAGATATCATATCATCCTGGATACATGTATAATCATATCGTTAGGGTGTACTAAGGATACAGTTTTACATGAAGCAACTTGACAAACTGTTAATTATGACTTTTATGGTTCATAAAATCAATCGATATTTAATTCGTAAATGTACACGTACAATGTACAAAAACAGGTTCATGTTATAAGCTTAGAGATCTTATAATAACTAATTGATATCATATGTACTGTAACGTATATATGTATACCTGTATCATGTACCCAGTATGGATATATAGGATTATGAATTAATATATAAATAATAAAATTTAGTGTATCTATTTTACATACAAACCATGGTTACCAATGATGGTGTATTAATTACAACTGTAGCAAACTAAAAAATCTTGTACTTTATTGAGCTTTATACATATCGGTTCAAGAAGCTTAATTTGATAATATACAGTATGATACAGGTAGTGCTAATTGATGGTTTAACAACACGTCGAATTGACTTGGATTTGAGGGCGAGATAATTAATTAATTATGTACTTAGCAACCTAAGGTCGGCCAGAATTAATTTATTGTAATTGCAAAAATTTACATTTTAACTTAAAAACTCTAACTTGAATAGGTGTTCCTCATTATTTAGGATTTAATTTACCAAGAATATGAAATTTAATATTATTCGGATTAAATATAAAATATCTTAGTTACAACAGTCGGAAAACAAATTAATTTATAAATTGAGTATCCTTTATCCGTATTGTTACTGTGCCTTATACAACAAGATAAGAATTTTTCAAGAATTGTCACTATTTATATTATAAAAATTATTAATATGAAAACGTGTATTTAAATTACTGATAAATTGTGATCCAAAATGACCCTTAGTAAAAATTCTTGGAGTTTCGCTTTTCCGTTTCACCTTCGAAAAACCAATGTCAATTCACTATAACCAACTCAGCCTTTTTATGTTGGTTATACAATTGCTTTAATTCTAAGTGTATTTACAAAATTACAATTTATGTTTCTCGCCTTCATTCTTGTTCAAGGTACTTGGAACATTTACAATTGGTAAAAAAAAAAAAAAATAAACTTAGGGTACACTTTTAACTTTTTTTTTTTTGGTAGCATATAAACTATTTAAACTCTCTAAATATCCCGATTAATTATGAAGGCAAAAAAAAAATTTTTTTTTTTTATTTCTCCTGGTTTTTTATACTTTAATTTGTCCCAATGTAGTGGATATAATGACCATTGATGGCAATGTCGTGATCAATTATTATTAGAGGCAATGCAATCAACCTTGAATTTGTAAAACACAATTTTTTTTAAGCTTTTTTTATAATATTTGTTAATAGGTATTGATATCCCGCGGTGTTAGATTACAAAATTTCTTATTTTCAAAGTTTCTAAGAAACCTGGATGGAGAACAATCATCCATTTAAAAATAATTTTAAATTTTTTTAAGGTTCTCATGATTAGATATCGGATACTGTAGTTTAAAATAGAATGTATTGAGTCAATGCCGTGTAAAATTAAGGCTTGTAGACCATGGAACCCAGGATTCTAAATAGACTATTATAGTATAAACCAGGAGACTTGAACCTATTAGGAACTTTACTGGTAATAGCTTCATGGATATATGCTTGAATTTGGTTTTTACATGTATTAGAATATTGGAGAAATGATTTTGAGTGAAAAGAAAAAAGATAAAGTAAAACAGGAGTGTTTATTTATATGCTTTCTTGAACATTATAAAGACCTAGAATGCTCGAGATCTTTGATTTGTCCACATTAGGAAAGTGTAAACAGGTGTATACAGTATATCTATATTATGTATCATATCAGATAGATCATTATTTTGTTTAGTGATACGTAGTAATCTAACTTAATTGCAATTGAGGCAGACCCCTATTCTAAAGCCTGTACGTCTTGTTTTGACACCCAAGTTATCCAATGGCATAATTGAGTTGTATCGATTTCCGTAGTTTTACAAGTAAGTAAAAATTGAATCCACAATTACTTATTTATGTAAAACTTTGTAAGGCATTGGGTGTTGTTTTATTCGCTTTGAAGCTCTAGACTTAGCTATAAGCTGTCATTACACACTCATGCAAGTTCTTTAATAAATTTTTAAGAGCCGGCCTCTTTTAAAAAACTACATATATTATCATAAATTTAAATCAATTGATTAGACACACAAATTAGCCTTTCAATTACCACTTGGACCTAGTAATTTGCTGTTGACAATTTAGAATAGACTATATCGCAAGTGCACTTTCAAAACTATCTAGGATCATTTAATTATAAATCATCCTTGTTAAATAATATTTTCAAGGAAATAGAAGCGGCGCTTTTTGTTACAGACTAAAAAAATAAAAAATAATGTCATACACTAAATACATAGCCTAGGTTCAATAATTTTACAATCAACTACTGTATAAATAATATGGATCAATTTAATACAAATTCGGTCGACTTGTGCCGAACAATTGTTTCAATTGACATTTTTTTGTCACCTGAAAAATTACCATCGATGGATATTTATTTAAATACATTACACTGTGAATAAAGACCGAAAATTTAGTTTATCAAATGGAGAATCATATCAATTTTTTATTATCCGCATATTGAGTATAATTACCGAAAGTTTTGAGTACCAGGTAATTAATGAATTAAATATTGCTACAACGGTCCATGCCATGGGGGCAAGTTACCAAGCTTTTATTTGATTGATTGATTGATTGATTGATTGAAGTATTAATTGTTATTGTCGGTAATAACTTCGCACCGTTTTTTTCTACTACTGTTGTACGTATAGCTACTGTATACTACATTGAGTGCTGTAGAACTAACACTATAGTGCAGAAATTCATGATAGAGTAAGTATCATCATTGAATAGTTGTTATAATAACTTTTGTTTAGATTTTAGATTTATTTCTCATGACTAGAGTCTTATTTCAGACCATAAAACATTAGACTCCTAGGCTTAGCTATAGCGCTGGCTGCTAGAGATCCAGTTACAGGAGAAAAAAAAGCATTTCTTACCATGGTATCGTAGTGATCAAAAATATTGTTTTAAATTTAATTGAATTTAAAGTTTTTCCTCGGGTAGTTGATTCCATTGATCATTACCCGGTAAGCAGTTACTTATTTTGTTAATGAAAATACAGTAATATTATTAATGTCTTTAAACAACCCAAGCTTCTAATTTTGGTTGATAATAGTATGAATATTATTATTTTTTTGAGATTTCCTAGGAGCTTAGAGTATCAAAATATTAGATAAATGGTCATATTTCTTACAGATTGGTTTAATATGTTTAAGTACTGTACATTGTACAATTGTACGTGTTTATTTATAAGCGTGTGAAGAATTTTTGTTTCTTAGAGAATGCGGCTTAAAATTTATAAATAAGCATCAAAAACAAACATAGTTAAAGACCAATTGATTAATTGCTATTAGTGTCGTATAATGTAACTATTTACTCAACTATCAATTTTAAAATTAATGCTTTATGATCTTAAAGCATTTCACTACCAAAATATTGAGTTAATTTTTAACAACTGATAAGGGTGTACAATTTAAATTATATACTCAACTTTAAACTATAATGAGAAAAAAAACAAAAGACAAACTTACTCGTATTTCTTAGAAGAAAGTTACTCGTATTTTTTTTTTACCAAGACCCCATTTTTTTAATAATTCAACTTGATACATCACTCAGGTATTAATTATTCAAAGCCAAATTACTTTGTTTTTTTGTTTTTTTTTCAGGAGCAATTACAGTTAAAAAGAAAGTAATTATCTAGACATATCTTTCTGTTTGTTTTAAATTTTGATCAAATGAGATTTCCGAGACTCGAAATTTTTAATTATATTATATAAAAAGTTTTTTGATAGTTAAACCGTTATTCAAAAACTTTAAAAACTTACAGTAAGCCTTATTAATGGTATTATAATTATTAGGGGACAGAAAAGGGAAAATCGTCTTATACACCAAACCGTCCCTAGTTAAAAGAAAAAATTTAAACCTTCAAAAAATAAAAAGAATTGTTTCAAACATACACTGATTTAAAATAAAAACTAATGATGGAAGAAAAAAATATAATAATATAACAATACGGCTTTATTATTATTTTAAAATTTTTTTTCCATAGAAAGAAAAAAGTTTAAATTTTTAACTTTTTTTTTTAAAAGCACCTTTTTTCATGCCTCTTTTTTTTAAGATTTTAAAACAAAATAAAAAATAAAAAACAAGCTAAGAATGAATCTCATCGATCGCTCCACCGACAACCTACGGCAATTGTACCACTACTCTGACCCATTTGCCATTTGAGGATTGTAATATAATAAGGTGAATTCTAACGCACAATGAGTCTTGTCTAATATCAATTTTTGTATCATGATTATTTTAAAGAATCATCCGGAATCGGATTTATCCCTTTTTATTTTTATATCCGTGTATTTCTATTTTTTAGTATAAAATTAAGGTTCATGTCTAATTCCTGATGATAATGAGATGCTGCCAGGAAATAAAGAGGCTTATATATTATTAATATAGCATCTTATTTTAATAAGGATCACAAGAACTAAATGCGAGTGATTCAATGAAGGTCATATTACTTCTCAATCAACATATTTTAACAATTGGAAACATTTATTTGTATTAAGTAGTATTTTAATTAAATTTATCCTCTTTGACATTAAATGGTCAATAAAATACCGACATTAATTAATTCGCAAATAGAACTTGGTTGTTGATATATATTTATGATATACCCTGGTACGACGTAATATATTAGAATATCTAGCTGGAGCCGTACCTATTAGTTTACAAGAAAAAAAATAAAGTTTGAAATAACATTTGAACAAGAAATTAATCTTATCCCCGGATTGTTTTTTTGAAAATTTATGGCACCAATATTTTATTGAAAAAAATTTGTATACATTTCATGAAATCCTGGGCAGGTCAGCTACCTGCTACAGTAGCTATCCATGAACATGCCATTCATGGTTTAGAAACATTGTGTTTTAGATTGCGATTAATAAAGTTTTATGGTGATTAGTTTAAATTTTTTTGTTTAATGACACATGAATTCCATTAAATATTCAAAAAAGGGATCACATCTATTGGATATATATTTAAAAAAAAAGTATAATTTTACACTTTAATAGGAATTTTGTTTTGTTTATAGCCCGTTAATTTTCATACCCTATTAAGATTAATTATTGGAAGGACTTATAGATTATCCTCAGATGGGGTCTTCAGTATGAAAAAAACAAAACTTTAAATTACAAGTTGCGCACTGTCTATCCATTGAAGGAGAGTTGTATTATCGTCTAACAACTATAACAATCAAAAAAAGGTATCTGAGACATTTATAGATGGGTGATTTCCGACGATCACCCCAGATTTTTTTGCCCAAATTTACTTTGACGTGTCAAGACCTCGGCGAGATCTCGGAATTCCATGAAAAAAAAAGGTTATACCAGCTTAAAGGATTTTTAACACTACAAATTGTAACAAAAAATGAACCACTACAAACAACAGTTGTTGATATTTAAACTTAGCCACTAATAACTTTAAACTATCAAATCTACTAATGTTCATTACAACCAATATGATTAGACTATGACACATAGGAACAACAAAAGTCCAATCATTGCTATTGACATGCATTGTATATATATCATGTGCAGTATCGTAAGGCGCTTAATATTATTACACTTAGGCGATACACCGGCAATAGCTACCGACTACCTATACCACTGTACAAGTACAATTAATAGTTGATAATTGATACCTCTAACCTCCCAAATCAATATATCAAATCTCCACTTAAGGTATTCATTTATATATCTTCTCCTCATTATTTTTTATAAATAAAACTTATTATAATATATATCCATATAAAACCACATTTTTTTCATTATACCCCTTATTCTAAACAAACTAGCACTTTTTTTTTTCAGTTTTACCAATGTCAAATAATAGTCTTAGCCAAGCAAATGTAACAAACTTTGATGCTCAAGTTGTAGCATCATATGTTAATCCAAATTTTATGGCAATTTCAAAACTTGCAGTTACCAAATTTTTACAATATAATCCAGAATCACCACAAACAAAAGATCCAATTTATGATAGATATACAATTTTAAAAAATCAAAAAATTGAAAATATTAATGAAAAAATTTGGTTTAAAAATTGTAAAGTATTAGATTTTGCATGTGGAGCTGGATTAGTTACAAGTGAATTAATACCAAATGTTGGAGAAATTATTGGAATTGATATTGCACCAGAAATGTTAAAAAAATTTAATGAAAGAATTGATAATAATAATGTTAAAGCCTTTGAATTAGATATTACAAATCCAGAAAATTCAAATAAATTAGATAAAGATTTTGATAATGCCGTTTGTTCATTATCATATCATCATTTATCAGATCCAATTGAAATTACAAAAATATTATCAAATCATGTTAAAAATAATGGTTGGATTTTTGTATTAGATTTTGATGGATTTGGTTTACATGAAAATGATTATGAAAGATTTAAAGGTGATTTAAATATTTTAAGAAATAAATTAGGTATTAATATTGATAATTTAAATCCTAATAATATTAAATTATCATTTGAAAAAGCTGGATTAATTAATGTTGGTATTATTAAAAATTTAGAAATTGCATTATGGTTAGATGATCCATTTATTATTGGAAGATATTTAACTGAAAATGATAAACAAAATTGTGAAACTAGAATTAATGATGATGGTAATAAAGAATATAAAAAAGTTGTTAAAGTAGCAGTTATTGGTGGTCAAGTATCAAAGTAATTAATTATAGACTAATAAAAGCATGACGTTGAGCAGTTTTTTAACATTGGCTTATGGATCATGATGGAAGCGACCAACGCGCGTTGATTATAACTTCGTGGATAATCAATGAGTTGTTTTTATTTATACATTAGTAATACAGTTTTATCTTGATTATCAGGTACCTACATGTATAATAATAGCTTTCTCAGGGGGATAAAATGAGAACCTTTTTTTAACCATCAATGATTTGATTCTTAAAGTACAGTGTAAAGCTGAAAAATGAGATGAGCAGATTAATTCTTTGTAGTACCGTACTCTTACCATTATAAATTGCACAGCCGTATATTGCGCAAATTCTTTTTTGATCGGAACGGCCCGATGATCTCGGTTTACAAATTGTACAGCCGTACAATGAGCAACTTTTTTCATCACTTTAAGCTGTGTTAAAATTTTTGAGCAATTTTTTTTTTTAACCTTTAATGATTTTGATCCCCAACCACACGCGTTGCATTAAATAGAAAGAATTACATCGTGAATAATATCAGATAGAATGTTTAATGTTCCATTTCTCAATAGAAAAACAAAGATTGAAACATGGTTATAAATAAACTAAATTGCACAAGCTTTCCCGAAATGAAAGAAAAATATTAGATATAAATAATGATTATAAAAAGATTTATATCACCAAAACAATTTTGTATAAATACTAATCTTTTTTTCTCAAATTTTACACAATTTTTTTGTCAACCAATTAATAATTATTCTATTAGTACTACTACAACAATCATGTCATCAAATCGAACTGAATTTAATGAATTAAATCAAAAAGCTTATAATGATAAAAAAGCAACTGAATTTTTTGAAGATCCAAATGCAAAAGCATTATCAAGAACAGCTGCAAAATTATTTTTAACTTTTGATCCTTTAAAAGGTGATTTACAAATTGATAATAATATTTATAGTAAAGATACTATTGGTAAAATTGGATCCAAATTTGATTCAATTAATAATAATATTTGGAATGAAAATAATACAAAAGTTTTAGATTTTGCTTGTGGTGTTGGTGCAAATGCTATTAATGTTGAAAATCATGTTAAAGAAATTATTGGATTAGATATTAGTGAACAAATGGTTAATAAATTTAATTCATTTATTACTAAAGGCAGTGCTAAACAATTAGATTTAATGGATGATAAAGATTTTGATAATTTTAATAATAAATTTGGAAAATTTGATAATGTTTATTGTTCAATGGCTTATCATCATATTCCTGATACTTCTGAATTAACTCAAAGATTAGTTAGTTGTTTAAAAGATGATGGTTGGTTATTTGCAGTTGATTTTGATAATGGACATCATCATAATCATGGTGGTCATGATCATGGACATGATCACGGTCATTCTCATTCTCATGGACATGATCACGGTCATTCTCATTCTCATGGACACGAACATTCCCATGAAGATTCTCATGGAAATCATAACATTGATATTAAAAATTTTGGTGAAGATAAATTAAAAGAACATGGTGTTGCACAAGCAGGGTTAACTTCAAACCAAGTTTCTCAAGAATTTAAACAAGCTGGTTTAAAACAAGTATCAATTGTTAAATTTAAAATGGATATGTGGTTTGATAATATTGAATTTGCTGAAAGAATGTCTAATAAAAAAGTTTCTGAATTACCAACTAGAGATAATAATGGTGTTACTGAATATTATTCTCAAATGAATTTAGCATTAATTGCAGGTCAAAAATAGTTTATTCGATTTTATAATGCATTTATAAACTAGTATAGTTTAATACACATCTTTTATTATTATCATTTTATGTCTATTAGTAAATCCCACTAAAATGAAGTTTATAATTACATTATTGTAAACATTCGGCGTTTGGTCATAATTATAACATATATATATTCTGCGTGTCTAAGACACGAAAGCCGCATACGTTAAGCATAATTTTTTGGCCTATTAAACTGGTACATGTGCAATTTGCAATGATACCTTACTCAGCTTAAACATTCTAAATACTAAATATCTACAAGTATAACAAAAACCTATTATAAAATGCATTTATTATTACTTTTCTTTAATTACCGTTTAAATTTAATATTCAACCCATTACCAATATAAATAGTTAATTTTCTACCCTTTTTAATATCTGTCTTTAAATCTTCTGGATCCAATTCAATATCAGAAAATTCTTGTAATAATCTAACACAAACATTTAAAATTTCCAATGTAGCATACATTTGACCTAAACAAATACGAGCACCAGCATTAAATGGAATATAAGCCCAATGAGGTGGTCTAAAAGTTTCCCATCTTTCAGGTTTAAATTCATCAGCATCTGGACCCCAAATTTCAGGATCTCGATGTAATGAATAAGTTAAATATTGTAAATTTGTACCTTTTGGAACAAATAATGGTCCATTACCATCTTTACCACCACCAGTTGGTAAAACAGTATCTTTTGTTGCAGTTCTTGCATTAGCTGGAACAATTGGAAATAATCTTAATGCTTCATTAATAACATATCTTAAATAATCACATCTTTTTAAATTAGTTGCAGTAATTTTTTCAGTACTATAACCAAATTGTTCTAATACAATTTTTCTTAATTTAAAAAAAATATCTTTATTTCTTGCTAATAATGAAAAAATCATACTTAATGATGCAGCAGTTGTATCTCTACCAGCTAATAAAATATTTAATGCTTGAGCTCTCATTAAAACTGGATCATCAGTTTGTTTTGCTAATTCTCTTAAGAAAAAATATCTACCTTTTTCTGCTAATTCTGGATTATTTTTTTTCTCTTGTAAAACTTGTTCAACATAATAATCAACAAATTCATGATTAATTTTTACAACATTCCAAAAATCTTTTGTTGTAATTAATTTATGTAAATTTTGTGCAATAATTCTTTTAATAGCCCAATCTTGACCTGCAGTAAATGCTTCAACAAATTCAGAACTTGAAACTTTTTGACCTGGTTTTTTGCTTTTATCAGCAATTAAACTATTAGTACTTTCACCAAATAAAAAATCAGTTGCAGTATCTAATGTTAATTGAAAAAATTTTTCTTGAGCATCAAAATAACCTTTTTTACTTTGTTCATCAAATTGTTGAATTAATGTTTGAATAAATGGTTCTAAATCAGAAACTCTACTAACAATTTCAGTTGCAAATTGTGGTCTTAATAATTGTCTTGAATGATACCAACCATTACCTGATAATGTAAAAATCCCATCACCTAAAAATGGAGCTAAATGTTCATATCTATCACCCATATCAAATTCTTTAAAATGAGTTGCTAAAATACATTTAATAACTTCACGATCTTTTGTAACTAAATTAATTTTTGTTAAATTTTGAATTCTAAAAGTTGATACACCTGCTTTTTCAAATAATTCATTTGCTTGTTCTAATGATGTATTATCTTTTAATCTTTTAACTGCTTCAATAGTTCTTGGAATACCTAATGGGAAACTCCATAAAGTTTTTGGTGGTTCACATCCATTTTTTCTACTTAATCTTCTATAATTTAATTCTTGAAGATATTCATATATTATTCGAGCTATTAATAATGCAAATATTGCACCAATAGTTTTTAAAATATATTCAAATATTGTTGTTAACATTTTTGGTCACTTAATTTAGAAAGCTTTTTTTTTTTATTTCAAGGATTCGATGTTCTTTATATATATATAATTATTATTATTATATTGAAAAAGTTTCAATAATTGAGACATATATCATTTGCGTTTTTTTTATGTACCTGAGAGTGTGGTCTAAGCTTGGTATTCTATATATATAGAATGAATGAAGCAAACCCCCGCTATTTTATTAGTATTATTTAGTACGTAATAATTTTTTTTTAACCTGGTATTCATATATTTGCGCACAAAAAAATTCGGTGTTTTTTTTTGATGAACATGATTGTTAATGCATAGTATTTTAGTGGTTTGTAAAAACCGAGAGGCGTTAATGCAGCTTAAAAAAAACAATATACTTTGGCTTTTTTTGGTCGTTTTAATTGATTTGATTATATCAATTAATACGAAATTTACTATAAAGAACTACAAACAATATATCTGTTTAAATTGTTGCCACTACTGTATAAACAAAGGGTCTTTCAATTCTGGATCAAGGAGGGAGGCAAAAAAAAAACAAACAAACAAACACTGTGGGCCTTAAAATTAGATTACCAATCAAATAGCGTAACGGCATGCCGACGAGGCTGAGAGGCTCATGATGACTACAAATTTGTGCACTATCCATAGCTGGTCATATATACAGGAGTATAGTATAGTATACCTGGTATATATATGGATATTAATTACAACTATACAAGTTAACTATTGTGCCAATAAAGTATGGATACGCACTCTACTATAGTTTATATTACTATACTTGTACGTCTTCTTCCTATTGTGGAGTATTACTAAGACGGTATACCGACATCTATTTATAAGTCAAAATTATCTTATATGTAACGCAGCCAATACAATATTTTAAATTTTATACTCACAACGAGTACACTATAAACAGTAATCCGGAGCCCCTTTACATGTCAAATACTGTCAGGTACAACTATACAAGACAATATATCATCAGTTCGATGCTTTTGATGTCTAATAGAACTTTATATATCTCTTAAATTGTAGTTTATACTCTTTTAAATGAATAAAGTACACCATAATCTGGTAATTTCTTACACAAAAACTGAAAAATTTGACAATTGTAAGTGAAAAAGATCATCCATCCCTGGAACACCAGCTAATACTTAAGCGAGGTTATACACCAGGAAAAGCTCATTGATTGATGTCTCGGGTTGCCGAAAGCACAAGCTGGTGTAATAATTTTTAACTCGCATTAAATTCATACACAGGTAAATAGATATCATATTAAGCTGATCCGACTCGTATTAGACTAATATTAATTTGGATGTATTTTTTTAATCTTAATTACCATGGTATAGCATACCCTATTTAACGAATGAATTGCCACCATTTCAGGTAATGTTAGCTGCAGTGAGAGATGAATATTTTCTTTCTGGCAGTAACTGGATCTATTGCTTGGAATTTTTACCAACTATCTTTTGATTTCCACTTATTTTTCTAAATAAGCATAATATACAACTGTGCTGAGAAAGTTCAAGTGGATGTATTGGTGAGCTTTAAATTATACTCAATTAATTGTTGACAGCTGGCCGGCAGCATACTATATGTAGTTAGCGTTAACAACACAAGAATTTGCTATAGTATATAACTATAGGTAGCTTTCAAATTTCTTACAGCACCAAAGCTATCTAGGAATATTACAATTAATGGATAGTATATATACCTGTGGAGCTAGCTACATACATGTAGAGTGTTTAAACAGCCAAGCTTCTAGAAGTTATAACTTCTGCTCATGAAGATTCATGTCTGCAGTCAGCCATTGATTGCATACCCGCAATGACTATAGTAGAAGTCACTTCATGAATCATCATCATGACACGAATACCGAAATTGAAGTATCAACATTACCAGTAGATGATAAAAATAAAAGATGCAACATCCAAATCTATATATATTAAATGTAGAGATGGCCAGTGTACCAATGGTAATTAATAAAAAGAATGAAAGCCGCATGCGGCGTTTTTTTTAAAAATATATTAATTAATTAATTCTTTTCTAAACTATAAATATATGGATAAATAAAATTTTTTTTAAACTCTTTCAGGTTTTAAAGTACTCTCATCATGTTCAACATTATTAGTTAAAGTATCATTTTTATTAATTTGAGTACTACTATCTCTACTAGTCTTTGCAGTACTATCACTATCTTTTGAACCACTAGAATCAGTTTCAGTGTTTGGTGTTAATGCAGTTAATTGAAATTGTTTATTTAAAGAACTTGATGAATGATTTCGACTTGGTATACAACTAGTAGTTTCAGGACTTTGACTATATGCACCATCCATACCATGATTTTTAATATATTCAGCAAATTTATTATTATTTTCCAACCAACTTCTATTTCGTTCTTTTCTTAAACTAATATTTGACATAACATTTGGTAATAAATCAGTTGATTGATTATGACTTAATTTATATTCAAATTCTTCTGATAAAAATTCATGTTTTAAAGCTTCATCAGCTGTCATTCTTTTATCAATATCAATTTTTAAACATTTATTAATAAAATCTCTTGCTTGATTTGAAACATCTTTCCAATACATTTCTGGTTCAAATTCATATTCACCTTTTAAAATATTTTCCATTTCACCTTGACTTGTATCATCATCAAATGGTGTATAACCACATAACATAAAATATGTAATAACTCCAATAGCCCAAACATCAACTGGTTTATGATGACCAGTTTTTTGAAAAATTTCTGGTGCCATATAAGCAGGTGTACCACAAGTAGTTGTTAACATTCTAAATTTTTCTTCATCAATAATTCTTGATAATCCAAAATCTGCAATTAATAAATCTGAATCTTCATCTTTTGTTCTAAATAATAAATTTTCTGGTTTTAAATCACGATGAACAATACCATGTGAATGTAAATATGCAACACCACTTGTAATTGATCTAATAATTGAAATAGCATCTTTTTCATAAAAATTACCTTTATTATAAATTCTATCAAATAATTCACCACCTTTTGCTAAATCTGTAATTAAATATAAATTATGAGGAGTTTCAAAATAATCTAATAATGTTAAAACATTTTCATGACCTAATGAAATTCTCCGCAGTACTACAATTTCATTTTTAACCATATGTTCTCTACCACTCATTAATCTTTTATTAATAACTTTTGCAGCATAAATTCTTCCTGTATCAATATGATAAACTTCTTTAACAACTGAATATGTTCCATGACCTAAAGTTTTACCAACTTTATATTTACAAGGTTGTGGATCTGGTTTATTATCGTTACTCATTATTTTGTTATGAAGAAAGTTTCTGTCTATAAAGTTGAGTTTTCTATGAAGTTGGCGTCTTTTTATTTTTTCTTTTAAACTCTTGTTTATAAATATTCTGGAATATTTCTTTAAATAATATTAGAGATATGCAGGATTACCAAATTTTTAGAGACCTAAGATGCACAATAGATGCAGGTTTTTGATCTATTTGTAATTTTAAATGAATGGAATAATTTTTATTTTCTAAGGTTGATGGATTTTTTTTTTTTGTGATAGAATCACTAAATATGTTTTTGAACTATTGTTCTATTATATTGTTTCGTTGTAATGTTTTGTCGAGTGGTTTGCTGTCAAGTTTGATGAAAAAAACACTCAAAAAAAAAAAAAAAAAAAAAAAAAATTGGGAAAAAAAAAAAAAAAAAAAAGGTGCGCATCAAAGCCTTTTAGTATGGATATCAGCCACTTTATTTTTAACAGATGGAAACTTCTCAGGTAGTTTAAGTGACTGTCAAAAGTCTAAAGAAAAATTTAAACTGATTAAATCTCATTTTAATGTATACCATAGGTACATCATTTGATAGTTAGGGATTGAGACCTATATAAGGGTATATTGGTTACAAATTAGTTTCAATTATTTAGTGTATCAAAAAAAAAAAAAATAGTCTAATTTGTAAAGTTTAAAAAAATGAACACTGGTTACTTTAACCTATAGTTTAACTAGACTCTAAAAATAAATTCAAAAGCCTAACATCAATACCGATAAGTTGAAAAGTTGATCATCAATGATCAATACAAGTGGTTAAAAAAGCACTGAAAAACATTTCTTAAACAGGGTCCAATAGTTTGCATTAAAAATTCTTCAGTTGTGCTATAGAATTATATATATTAACTGCCATGATATGGTATGTAATTCGTCTATAGAGAATACAGGTTGAAATTTCAAAATAACAAACCTACAAAATTTACTTAAGAATAAATTAAGGAGTACTTGTCCATGACTAATTCAGTGTCCGATATCCTGATATCTAAACAGAACAATTTAAACAAACGAATCCGGATCAAAAAAATAGTTGATAAAAAAAGATACTGGCTATTTGTTCCCGGGCGCAGGCGGGAATTGATTGGATTAATAATTTGATGACAACAACGTTGTAATATACATATTTTTTTGTCGTTTTATTCAGAGTATTTTAGATATTGATACTAACAATATAATAAATTATAAGGTACTATAATATCAAAATGCCATTACTTTAACTAGTAGTATTTTTAAAGTTTGAAATTAGAATAAAAAAAGGTTAAAATAATAGTGCGAAAACTAACTAGTAAGTCCCCCAAAATTTTCTTGCTTTTTTTTTTTTTTTTGCTTATAAATTTTACCTAGAACTAAGCATACAAAAATTTCGTGCCCGCACGCACACACGCACACAATTACGCACTATATAGTGTAGGCTTACAAACTTGAGAAAACCTCATGAGTAAAAAAAAAAATCGGGATCTTTCAAACTCAACACTTTCATTACTACATCAAACATCAAGATATAACCTACAACTAAGAAAGACAAAAAAAAAATAATCCAATAATAATCACACAACTGTATTTTTAGAATTAACAAAGAACAATCAAAGAGAGTAGAGAAAAAAGTAAAATATATAATGGGACAGAACAGTTCGTTACCTGTTCGCGATAATAATCGCCAATCATCCAGCAATACTAACAACAACAATAATAATAATACTAATAATAACGAAGCGTCAACTACAGAAAATAGTAATAACAACAACAACAATGCTAATAGTGAAGAAATGAGTATAAATGAACGAAATGAAGAACGACGAAGAAATATTATATCAACAATTGGTGACCGGTTAAGAAGAAGAGAAGATGATGATAATTGGGTATTACCACAATCAAGAAGAAGAAGAAGAACAAATAGTAGTGATGAATCTCAAGAAACTGAAAGAAAGAGACAACAAAGAATTCCAACATTAAGAAGAACTTTACAGCGATTTGGTTCAAATATTAATCCATTTTCAAATAATAATGATGAAGCAGAAAGTAGTAATATGGCCAATAGTGGAAGAAGACAACAATCATCATTATTATCATCTTTATCATCATCATCATCATCATCATCATTACCTACAACTTCACAAGGTCCAATTTTATCAAATGTTGAAAGTAATCTTAGTAGATTTGGTTCACACCAAGAATCATCACATTCAAATATTGAAAGATCATTAAGAGAAGCAATAAGAAGACAACAAGATAGAACAACTAGAAGAAGTGAACCATCATCACAAACTGCAATGTTATCAAGATTATTAGCAGTAGCTGCTGTAGTAACAGCAAATTCTTTAACTGGACATCGAAATGGTACAAATGGTGGTAGTGGTGGTGGTTATTCAATAAGTAGAGCCACTTCAGAAACTGATAATAGTGATGATAATTCTTTTAATGGATTTTTAAGAGGTTTACATAATGGATTATTACATTCTGAATTAAATAGTGATGCTACAAATTCAGGTCAACGAAATTTTTTTAGAATTTTTAGATTTCCTCCAAGTGCTAATCAAGAAAGAGATAGTCAAGGTCGACCATTAATTCCTGTATTATTAGTTGGTATTAGAAGTGTTGATGGAAATGATATTAATACAAATGAAGGTGCAGCACAAGCAAGTGCAAGAGCTGCTAGAGAAGCTGCAAGAAATAGATTAAACAATTTAAATAACATGAATAATTCAAGTGAAAGTGTTAATACATCACCACAATTATCACGATCTTCATCAAATTGGGATATAGAAGTTGATTTTGATAATGATAGATTAAATCAAGCAGAACAAGATAATGATGATTGGATGGAAAATTTATTTTCAAGTAATACTAATAATACAAGACCAAGACATCCTCCTACACCAGCAGATCCATTACCACAAACATCACAAGCATCAACACAAACTGCAGCATCAGAATCAACATCAACAGCACAACCACAACCACAACCACAACCACAACCACAACAACCACATCAACCTGAAACTACTGAAAATGATGAGAATGAAGAACGACGACCTGCATATATGGTTTATGTAGTTGGTGGAGAATATCCAGAAGATCATCCAATTTTATTAGCACCATCATTATTTACTGAAAATCCAGATTATGAAGATTTAATTACATTACAAAATTTCTTGGGTGAACATAAACCACAAGTTGCAACTGAAGAAGAATTAACAGAAGCTGGTGGATTATATAAAATTACTGATTTGGATCCAATGTTAGAAGAACGATGTTCTGTTTGTTTAAGTCAATATGAAGTTAATGAAGAAACTAGACAATTAAAAGGTTGTATGCATACTTTTCATTCTGAATGTATTGATCAATGGTTAACTACTGGTAGAAATAGTTGTCCATTATGTCGAGAAAAAGGTGTTAAAAAGAAAGATAAAGAAGATAAACAGGAAAGAGAAGAAAATTCTGTTTCTAATGAATCTGTACCAACTTTATAAAAGAAAAAAAAAATTTCTGTAATCATCTAAAATTTTATGCATTATTTATTATTCCAATTAAACTTTTTTTTTTTTTTAGACTTTTTTTTTCAAACATGTAGAAATAATATTACGGAACGAGCGCGAAAAATACCGCCCTTTTTTTTTATTTTTCAAGTCCAAAAAAAATATAAAATTTTGACGCGTAAAACTTTCTTTCTCCTTCATTTTCTTGCATTCATTCATTCATTCATTCATTCAACAACAACAATAAATAAACTACAATAATGCAATATGACTTTGGTTCATTACCAGCCAGTTGTAGAGCAAGACCTAGTTCTGCTGTTAATGAATCACCAAAAAAGTCAAAAAAATCAAAAACAATGCCTTATCGTACACCAAATAAACAATTATTATATTCAAAAGAAAATGAAGATGGTAATGATGAAGATCGAATAACATGGCAAAGTAGTTCTTCACCAATGAGATTAAGTTATAATGAAGGATATATTAATTCTGGTAGTAGTAATAATATAGCATTAAAACATTTACGAGATTTTGGAAATTTTATACCAAATGATCCAGATCCTGCTGCAGAATTAAAGGCAAAATTTGAATCTAAAAAAAGTTTTGAAGCATTATCAAGAGAATCAGCTAAAAAAGCTAATAAATTATCATCATTACCTCAAAAAAAATCTAATGATGTTGGATTAAAAATTGGTCAAATGTTGGATCAATTAGAAGATGATAAAGATCAATCAAAAAGTTTACCAAGTTCTCCTGTATATAGTAATAATAATATTGATGATGATGATGATAGTGATAGTGATTGGGCTGAAGTTGAACAAGCAGCTGAAATTCAAATGACATTAGCAGAAACAAAGACAGATACTAACATGCATAATACTAATAATGACACTAACAAAGATAATGACACTAACCAAACAACAACAATTGATAATAATAATGAGCAAGAAACTAATCAAGATATGGATATTGATGATAGTAGTGATGAGAATGATGATTTTGATTTAAAAGAATTAGAAAAAGAAGTAGTTGCTAAAAAAGCACATGAAAGATTATCATTTAGAACAGATGCATTAAAAAAAGAACAATCAACAAAAGAAGAAGAAGAAACTTTAGATATTGTTATTAATAAAAAAAATTTCTTAAGATTAATTGTTAAAAATGTTAATGAATTAAATGAAGAAATTTTATTAACATGTGAATCAAAAGAAGGTACAAAAACGGTTAAATTAAGAGATGTTTGGACACAAGCAATTCCACCAAATCATTCAGTAATTCATATTATTGGAACTTTTGATAAAAAATCAGATATAATTATTGTTGATCATCAAAAAAATTATATTATTATTCATCCAGATTATTTAGTTACTGCAACTAATGTTGCAGATTCATTTTATTGTTCAAGAAAAATTGTTTTAAGAGATAGAATTAGACAACCAGGTGGTAGTCAATTAAATAAACAAATGTTATATGGAGATCTAGTTCATAGATTATTTGAAGAATGTTTATTGAAAAAAAGTTTCAAAAGAGATGAAATGAGAACAACAATTAAACAAATTATTGATAATGAATATTATGAAGCAATTATTTTAATGGATTTAACAATGGAAGAATTAATGGATGAAATGGAAAAAAAAATTGGTCATTTAATTCAATTTAAAAATAAATTTTTACAACCAAAACCTCATGGTGCATCAAAAGTTGAAGATCATCGATTAAATAGTCAATCTTTTGTTAGTGTTAGTAATGTTATTGATGTTGAAGAAGAAATTTGGTCTCCAATGTTTGGATTACAAGGTAAAATTGATGCTACAGTTGAATCTACTGTTAAAGAATCTGATGGTACTTTACATAAACATTTAGTACCATTAGAATTAAAAACTGCACAATTTAATCGAACGGTTGGACATAGAGCTCAAACTACTTTATATACATTAATGTTATCTGATAGATATGATATTAATATATCTTTTGGATTATTATTTTATAGTGAATCATGTGCTATGCATAGAATTCCAATGTTTCATGATGAAGCTGCTGCATTATTAGCTCAAAGAAATTATTTGGCAATTTTTTTAAAGACAAGAGAAGGAATGCCAAAACCATTAGAAGAAAGTGTTAAATGTAATAGTTGTAATCAACAAGCACAATGTATGGTTACTCATAAAATTTTGGAACAAGGTACTGCTGATACTGCAGGAACTGATGGAATGTTTTTTGCTCAAACTGATCATTTAACAGAATTTCATATGGATTTTTATAAACATTGGAATTATTTATTAGATAAAGAAAGTATGGAAGGATCAAAATTTAGAAAAGAAATTTGGACAATGGATAGTACTAAAAGAGAAGAACATGGTAGATGTTTTGGTAAATTAAGAATTAAACCAAAACATGATGGTATTAAAAGTTTAGGTAAAAAATATCATACTTATGTTTTGGAAAGAATTAAAAATGATTCAAGATTATTAAGATATACAGATTCTCAATTAACTAGAAGTGATAGAATTATTGTATCTGATGAAAAAGGTCATATTTGTTTAGCTGGAGGGTTTATTAATGATATTAATTATCATGAAATTGAAATTACTGTTGATAGAAGATTAGAAACTTCAATGGAAAAAAATGATAATTTTGATCCAGAAATGAATCAAAGTTATATACCAAGATTTAGTTCATCATCAAGTGTATCAACAACAACTACTATAAATGAAGAAAAAATTTTTAGAATTGATTTAGATCCTTATGAAAAAGGAATGGCATTAGCAAGAGGTAATTTAATGGAATTATTTATTGCAAATGGATATCCAATTTTAAGAAGTTTAATTATTGATTTAGAACCACCAAAATTTAGTTCCATTCCATTAATTGATTATAAATTAGATGATAAATATAATGATAATCAATTAGAAGCAGTTGATATGGTAATGAAAGCAGAAAATTATGCATTAATTTTAGGAATGCCAGGAACTGGTAAAACTACTACAATTGCTGGAATTATTGAATCATTAGTAAAAGCTGGTAAAACAGTTTTATTAACAAGTTATACACATTCCGCAGTTGATAATATTTGTTTAAAAATTAAAGATCAAGGTTTTGATATTTGTAGAATTACTAGTTCAATTAATAGAGTTCATCCAGATTGTCAAGAATTAATTCCAACAATTAAAGAAGGTGATGAATTAACAAAAGAAGCTACTGAGAAAAAATATTTAGATCCACCAGTTGTTGCAACGACATGTTTATCAATTAATCATTGGCTATTTGGATTAAGAACTTTTGATTATTGTATTGTTGATGAAGCATCACAATTAACATTACCAGTTTGTGTTGGACCATTAAGATTAGCAGATAGATTCTTATTAGTTGGAGATCATTATCAATTACAACCAATGGTTAAAAATCATGAAGCAGCTAATGGGGGGTTAAAACAATCATTATTTGAAAGATTATCAATAGCACATCCACAAGCATCAATTAATTTAGCAAGACAATATAGAATGTGTAAAGATATCATGTTATTATCAAATGAATTAGTTTATGAAGGTAAATTACAATGTGGTAATGAACAAGTTGCAAATCAATCATTAAAAATTAATAATCCATTAGTTACAAAAGATTTACTAATTGATAAAGAAAGTAATGATTGGATGAAACATGTTTTAACTGAAACTAATAGAGTTATATTTTTAAATACTGATGATTTAGGAGAGGATGCTGAAGAAACTTTTAATAATCAAAGAATTCAAAATTTAACAGAAGTTGAAATTATTAGACAAATTGTTGAAATTTTATTATTAAGTGGTGTACAAGAAAAACAATTAGGATTAATTACTGTATATCGAGCACAATTAAAATTATTAAATTACATGTTGAAAAATAAAACTGGTGTTGAAGCATTAACAGCAGATCGATTTCAAGGTAGAGATAAAGATTGTATTATTATTTCATTAGTTCGAAATAATTCTGAAGGTAATGTTGGAGAATTATTAAATGATTGGAGAAGATTAAATGTTACTTTTACAAGAGCCAAATCTAAATTAATTTTAGTTGGTTCAAAAAAAACATTACAAAGAGATCCAAGATTAACAATTTTTTTATCATTAATTGATCAACAAAATTGGAGTTTTAATTTACCAAAGAAATGTACAAGTATTTATGATTTACCAAATTTAAATACCCAAGTTTCTCCATATAGTCCAAAAAAGGTTAAAAAAAATGTTGTTGGAGAAAAAGTTATGGAAAAAAGTCCATTAGTTAGAGACATTATTAATGATATGAAGTAATGAATTTTTTTATTTATTTATTTATTTTAGTTTATTTTACCCCACAATTTTTTTTTCCCCCTCAATTCGTAGAAAGCCGCATTGTATGCGGCGTCTATAATCAATCTTATTGGGAGATATATAGATCTTTTTTTTTTTTTACGATTGCGCACGCAATTATCGCTAAACTTTTCAAATCAAATCTCTCTAATAACTTTTCCTAACGACATAATTTAAAGTAGTAGAACAAAATGCCAGGACAAGATGAATTAATCAAATCACAAGATCATACCCACCCAGCCAACATTATTTGTGAATTATGTAAATTATTTTATGATTGGAATTGGGTTACAGGTACAGGAGGTGGTATGAGTATTCGAGATGATAATTTAGTTTATTTAGCACCATCAGGAGTTCAAAAAGAACGAATGAAACCAGAAGATTTATTTGTTATGGATTTAAATACAGAAAAATATTTAAGAACACCAGAAATTTATAAACCAAGTGCATGTACCCCATTATTTTTAGCAGCATTTAAAGAACGAGATGCTGGTGCTTGTATTCATACCCATAGTCAAGCAGCAGTAATGTGTTCATTATTTTATGATAAAGAATTTAAAATTGCAAATATTGAACAAATTAAAGCAGTACCAAAAGTTACTGAACCAGGAAATTTATCATTTTTTGATACTTTAACAATTCCAATTATTGAAAATGTTGCACATGAAGAAGATTTAACTCCTTATTTAGAACAAGCATTAATTGATTATCCAACTACAAGTGCAGTAATTGTTAGAAGACATGGGATTTATGTTTGGGGTAAAGATGTTAATAAAGCTAAAATTTTAAATGAAGCAATTGATTATCTAATGGAATTGGCAGTTAAAATGATTCAATCTGGTATTAATCCAGCTGGTGAGATCGGGTCGGAACGTGAAACGCGTCCAAAATTTTTATAGACTTTTAAGTATTTTTTTTCAATAAACATTTTTTTTTTTTTCCTTTCAAACAACGCGATTCCTTTTTTATTTCAATAATGGATGAAATTAGAGAAAGAGAATTATATGAAGCACCAATTGAACCACGAATCCAAGCTTCAATCACCAATCTAGTCAGTGCATTAGGTGGTCCAGATATTTCAGATATTGAAAGAAAATATAAATTAGGTGATGAAGCATTAGCATGTTTAAGAGATTTAAAAAGATGGATTAAATTTGATGAAAAATCAAATAGATGGGATGCTGCAAGAGCAATTAGTGAAACTACATTAGTTACAAGTGATTTAATTGAAATTTTAACAAAATGGGAATTAGAATGTGAAGAAAAAAAAAATACATCTCATAGTGATAGAATTGCATTAGCTTGTTTAGAATTATTAGTACCATTAACTTGGCCAATTATTTTAAATGAAGAATCAACAAATAATCATTATAGACATGCAGGATATTTAAAACAAGCAAGATTAAAATATAAACGTTCAATAATAACACATCCATCAAAAAAAATTTTAAAATCAATTGTTAGAATTGCAATTCCAGTATTAAAACAAGATAAATTTGATAGAAGTCCAAGAGATGAAGGGATTTTAAAATTAGTATTATTTTTTTTTAGAAATATTTTATCAATTGAACCAGAAGATGAAGAAAGATTAAAAATTGAAAATGATTTATCAAGATCAAATACTTTATTAGCAATGAATGAACAAAATGTTATAGCATTTTTAATTACTGTTGCATCACAAACTGATAAAAATTTTGAATTACAAAGTATACCAATTATGGAATGTTTTTTTCAAATTTTAAAAGGTTTAAAACCATCATCATTTTTCCCATTACCTTCAAAAGATGATAATATAATTAATAATAATGATGTTAATACAAATGATTTAAAAAGTGTATTACAAAAAGAAAAAAAATTAAAAAATTCTATCAAAAATCAAAGACATGGTAGATTTGGTACAATGGTTAGTTATATTAATCAAGATGGTAATAGATATGCAGTTTCAGGTGCTGATGGATTATTAAGTGATCAATCAACATTAGCAAAATTAGATAAAAATAAAAAATGGAATAAACCACAAGGTGGGAAAAAATTAGATACTTCAAAAGAATTATGGAATTTACCTGTACCATTAAGTAAAGAATCAAGAATTATTATTGAAAATTTAACAAATGATATTTTAAAATCATCTTTTAATCCATTATTTGGATCAGTTAGAAGATTAATTGAAACTGATGATTCAAGAATTGATCAAGAAAATAGATTACAATTTTTATATTTAGTTGGATTTTTTTTAGAATGTGAAAGAAGAAAACATGAAATTAATGGTAGTAATGAAGATTATGGATTAGTTGCAAATGCTTTAACTCAAAATATGTTTATTGTTGTAATGAAATTAATGAGAGAATGTAGTGAAAAAGGTCATAGTCAACATATGGGGATTGTTTATACAAGTATTAGTTGTTTTTTAGAAATTATGTTAATTATTAAACAATTAGAACAAAGTTTAGAATCTGAAGATCAAGAAATTGCTGATAATATGAAACATCGATTATTTTATGAAGAACATTCATTACTTGTATTATCAAGTTTACCAAAATTAGCATTAAAACAATCAATATCATTTTTAAATAAAGTAATTGAAATGACTTTTGTTTTATTAAGAATGTTGGAATCTTTTTCAAAAGAAAATACTACATTATATGTTAAATCCAAGAGAGCAAAGAAAAGAGCTAACAATGATGATATTGATAATGATGATGTTGAAGAAGAAGCAAAAAGAATTACTCATGAAAGAAAATTTGAATTTGCAAGATTTGAAAGAAAATATATTAATAATGGTACAATTGATGCATTTAAAAGATATTTATCAAATTTTAAAGAATTATCAAATACTCAAATTAAACAAGGATTATGGTTTATTCATAGAATGTTTAGTCATAAAGAAACAAGAATTCATTTTTTTCAATTAGATTTTATGAGATTATTAAGTAAAATGACTGATGATAAAGATGGTGTATCAAGAACTTATTCTCAAAGAAAAGAAGTTGAAAGATTTATGGCTTATTATGTTAGTAAATTAAGACAACAATTAGAAGTATCACCATCATTATATGTTGAAATATTATTTAATAAAATGAGTGATACAGTTTTTTATTTAGAACATGGTTATGAACCACAACCAAAACAAAAACCATCACAAGTTGCAAAAAGATGGGAATTTAAAGAAACTGATGAATTAAATGATGAACAAAGACATGGAATTTTAATTGCTGCATTAATTGATAATGGTGATATTAAATGGTTAGAATGGTTAATTCCTCAATTAGAAAAATTTTTAGATAATAGAACAAATGGAATTATTAAAGATGAAATTTTATTAGGTGATGATGAACAATTGAAACCAACTTATAAAGATGGTAGATTTCGATTATTATTAGAAGTTTTGGGTTTTAAAATTCCTGATACTACAATTGAACCAACTGTTTTACCACCATTTATTGAAATTTATAAAATTGAATTAGGATTAACTTATTTAAAGAAATATTTAACTCAACCATTTTCAATAACTGATAATAATGATAATGAATTAGCAATTGATTATATTAGACAAAAGAAACAACCAAGAAATACAATTAAAAGAAAAAGATTGGTCAAAAATGAATCTGATGATGATATGATTGATGATGATGAAGAAAGTGATAAAGAAAGTGATGAATTACCAGATGATGAGCCAAAGAAAAAGAAATCTAAAAAGAATAAATCAAGTAAACCAAGAAAGAAACCAGTTAAAAAAGTTGAATTGAAAAAGAAATATATTAGTGCCGATTTTATTGATTCAGAAGATGATAAATCTGATGATGAAAGAGATGAAGAATTTTTTGCTAATGAAAAAAGATTACGTGAAAAAATTTTATCAAATATGAAATCTGGTTCTACTAATATTCCAAATAAAAATGAAGCTGATGTATTATTTAGTCAACAAGTTGATGATAATTGGAAACGACCAGAAAATGATGATGAACCAAAATCACCACCTCCTACTACTCCATCACCTGTTTCTTCACCAGCAGTTGCTTCATCTTCACCACCAGTAGGTGATGATAATGACTTATTAGAAGATAGTCATGATGAAACTACTAAAGATTTAATGGATGTTGATAGTGATGATGACGATGATATTCCTTTAAAACGTCGAAAAAAGATTATAGACGACGATGATGATGATGAAGAATAAATTATTGAATTTTTTTTTTTTTTTTTTTTTTTTCTATGTTTTATGCTTTGTAGATATCAATTCTTTCCCTCTAACACTTGACCAATCAATTTCTCCTTCTTTATCTAAATCAATTAATCCAATACAACAAACAGTTTCACCACGTAAAATATAACAACCCAATTCTAATGTTTCTGATTCAGTTGGTGTGATAATCCTTTCTAATGTATTTGTTAATACCACATTTGTTGAATGATCATAACTTGATAATGTACCAACTAAACATCTACAATCAGTTGTAATAATTGTAACTTTTTGGTTCAAATATTCACTCAGACTTGACATTGTTGTTTTCGTGTAGGTGGTTGGTTTGTTGTGGTGTTTGGTTAGTTATTGGAAAAAAAAAAAAGTGATGATGAAAAAAAAAAATATGCGTCAAAATTTTTTTTTATTTTTTTTTTCGTGTTTTATTCCCAACTGGAATGATGAATCGCCAAATTACAAAACAAGAGTTTGAAAATATCAAATTTACATCAATAAATGATGATTCAAGGATAGAAAAAGATTATGTATATAATAAAGATGAAATAGAAGAAGATGAAGAAGAAGAAATTGAATTTAAAAAAATTGGTAAAGGATTAAAAAAAATTCCAACTGATTCAAAAAAACAAAATCATTTAGAAATTATAGCAGTGGAACAATTATTAAAATTACCAAAATCTAATCGAACTGAATTAATAGTTGAAACTTTGTTACCAGGATATGATACAAATCAAGTTTTGAAATATATTAATAAAAAAAATTAAAAACTATTATTATTCTATACAATGTTCTTCATCTGATCCATTAACAATTTTCATTAAAGTTTGAGATGTTGATATAATCATAACAAGAATACCAAATCCAATACAACTATAACTTTTAATTCTTTCTTTTAAACCTTTTGAAGTTAGTTTTAAATAACACATTGGTGGTAAAATATATGCCATAATACATGCAGTTGTTGATCCAACTAATTCTAATAATGCACCTAAATTACAAGTAAATAATGAAATTGTCATTGCACTAAATAATAATCCAGTTGTTGTAATAAAATGTCTTTTATAATTAAATTCATTTGAAAAAGATTTTAAAATAATTTCTCTACAAACCAAAATTTCTAATGGTAATGTAGTTAAAACATTAAAACCAAAACATAATCTTGCAATATTAGCCATTAAATCTTTTGAAGGGAAATTATTTAAAATATTACCTTTTGTTTGATCTTCAAATACAAAAAATCCTCCTAATCCTAATATTAAACACATAACCATTGAAACTCCACAAGACCAATGAGTAACAGTTGCAAATCTATCCATTGTTGGTTTTTTTAATGAATCAAAAATTAATAATGTATTATGATGACAAACAAATGCAAAAGATATGATACTAATACCTTGAAATATACCACTATTAACAGTCCATAAAGAAAATCTCATTGAAACTTGACTTGAATCAACAACTTGAGGCCCTCTTATTACAACAGTTAATACAATTACAACCATACTAACTAATGCTAATGAACTAGCTTTTGCTAATTTTCCAATATGTTTTGATAATGATAATGGATATGCAATAAATACAACTGTTAAAACAATAATAACATTTCGATTTGATAATATTCCAATTACAGGTTTATCTGCTAATGTTGGAAATATACTATTAATAACATGAGGAATTGTATCACCAATAATAACACAAAATGCTGCTGCACCCATCCATGCAAATAATCCTTGACTTATACTAATTGTTAATGATCCAATTTTACCAAAACATGATCCAACTGTTGCTTGATATGTATCAGTACCACTTAATTTTGCATTTAATAAAATTAATCGAATTGTCCAATCAATAACAACTGTTAATGAACATAATAATGTAACACCTCCAATAAATCCACATTTTCGAATTGCATATGGTTGTCCAATAATTCCTGCACCAATAATACTATTTGCCATATTCATAAATGCCATTTTAAGATTACTTTTACCATTATTTATATCATGTTGTTCATCATCTTCATCTTCTTCGGGTGATGCTGGTCTACTAACAACTTGCCCCACAAGCATCTCTTCCTCATCTATTATAAATGAATCTATACTGGTGCGTCCATCTTTTGAAGATATAGAATCTCTATTTGCTGGTGCATAGTCTATTGAGTTGGTCATAAATTATATTATCTTGAGTTATGTATCAAGGTGTCAAAAAAAAAAAAAACAAGCAAGATTGATAAAAATTTTTTTTTTTTTTTTTTTCGAGTGATCTATCATTATTTAGTGTCAAGTAAAAGCATCCATTTAGATGCATTTTATGGTAAGGCACCAAATCTGGTCAATATTATGGGCGATCTTTTTTACTCCTTATTTTTTTCTTTTGGTCCCATAACAATAAATAAAGATCTTGTGGCTGAATGTTTTTAAAGCCCTCAAGTAGCTGAGACATTTTACTTTGTTAGTTGGATATTAATGTGATTTAGAGACTCTGACATGATATGATTTTGAATTGACCATAATATCAGTAATAATATGGTATTAACTGGTTTTTAGTGAACTGTTGAATAGCCTCACTTGGGATTTAATAATGAATAGCCTCACTTGGGATTTAATAAAAAAGTCAGACAAGATAAGCTGGTAATGAAACGTCATAGAGTCCCAAGCTTTGATAAACCCCTTAAAATGGTTTAAGCATATTACAACACATGGTGCGTGCGCACCCCGCTTGAATGAATTTTATTCCACTGTAGTCTTTGAGATTGAAAAAAAATATTTGGATCGTAAATATCCTGATTTGGAATTGAAATTGATCCTTGAAAATAATAAAGATCAGAGTATTTCAGTTGAGATACTTTGTTTAGGTTTACTTGCTTCCAAGGTTGAATGAACCATAGTCTAGGTGTAAGTTCGATCGATCACGTTAAATAACACTATTTAAAAAATTTGTACACAACAATTTGGCTATACTCTTTAATCAAGACTATAAAGTTTGCTGACACTTTCCAGCTATAAATATAAATATAAATCTTATAATGGTATAAAACTCTATATTAATTCTCGGCATATGAAACGCGTAATTAATTAAGCTTTGCGGCTCATGACTCAAGGTTACTTTTATGCGGCTGATAGATGTACTAATTAATATTGCAAATTTAAATACAGTATACATAAATTAAGTTAATCTAATCTATAAAAAAAAAAAACTAACCTAAATTGTAAAATCATCTAATTCTTCACTAGCATTGCTCAACTTTTCTCTTATAACATCAATAGCATTTATACCAGCAAAAAATTTTGAAGGAGGATTTTTAATCCCACCAATACTAATTACACCCAGTACAACATCATTAAACGCTTT
Organism: Blastobotrys capitulatus; assembly: GCA_030564325.1. Taxonomy (NCBI): domain Eukaryota; kingdom Fungi; phylum Ascomycota; class Dipodascomycetes; order Dipodascales; family Trichomonascaceae; genus Blastobotrys; species Blastobotrys capitulatus. The sequence goes on from JAJLUL010000010.1 coordinate 194,563, forward strand.
TTCTGGAAATTTATTTGCAAATTCTATAAATTTTCTTATATCATCATCTGAATATTTTGGTAATTTGGTACTTAAATAATTTGGATTTGTAATTAAAGTAACTTCTGATGGTGCTTCAACTATTGAAAATTTAATATCATTTGATGCTTCACTTAATGCTAAACTTTCAGAATATCCTTCAATTGCATGCATTACACTTGTTACTGCACCTAATGCAGGGGTACCAACTATACCATTTGTATCTGTTATATTAATAAAATGACCTGATTGTTGAGTTCTAAAAATTGGTAATAAGCATTCACAAACATTAACTACTGATTGAAAACTTTGTTGAAATTGATCAATAATTTGCCATTCTTCAAGTTCTTCAAGATAACCAACATGTATTTTAGTTACTCCATTAATTACTATATCTATTTTATTAAAAGTTTTTGTTGTAATTGCGATTGCATTATGAATACTTGTTTTGTTAGTTAATTCTAATTCATCTAGTAGTATACATGTTTGAGGATATATATTTTTAAGTCGTTGATTTTCTGGTGTATTAACAATTGATACTTTATCATCGTTTCTTAAACATTCTTCTGCTATTGAAGTACCTAATGCTGTACTTGAATTTGTTATAAACCAAACACGAGGTTCTAATCTTTCATCCATGATATGTTATAAAGTATCAATTTTACCCCACCAAAAAAAATTCATATCCGAGCGGGTAGAAGCCTACAAGCTTGCAGAATTTATTTCCCAGTTCCCACTCCAACAAATTTACAGTACAGTGCAAATTTAAAGTTGGGAATTAATATTTAACCAAAGAAATCAAACGCGCGGACACAAAAAGAAAGTGATGATGATAAGTAATTATTATATGCAACAGTACGGCTAAAACTATTAACCTAATTAAATGTATTTACAACTTTCCACCACTAGTATCCAAAACTTTTCTATCTTCATTAAGATATAAATGCAACATTTCACCTTTTCTGGCTCTTAAATTATCTCTATATAATTCATAAGCAGGCATATAACCATCAATGAAATTTTTAACTTGTTGATCAGTCATTCCTGAACCTTTTAATTTAATCATTTGATGTTCTTGTTGTAATCTCCATTTATAAACATTATTAATATCTTTAGTATCTAAAAATACTAATCCATCAAATAAATCCCATACTTGAGAATATTCTTTTAAATTATTATCAACTTGAATAATATTTTGTAAAGAATGATTTTTTAATTGAATATTACTATTATCTCGTCGATTTTTTATAATTTTTTCATCTTTTAATGCTTCAAATCCAACACACCAACCTTCTAAAATTAAAATATCATAATTTGGTTCAACTTTAATAAATCCACTTCTATCACCTTCGCCTTTAAATGCACTTTTATCATATTGAGGAATCTTTGTTGGTTTATTAGAAATCAAATTTTTTAAAGTATCTTTTAATAATTGAACATCATGAGTTCCTGGTTGACCTCTATGTTTTAATAAAGTATTACCAGTATTTGCTAATTCCAATTGATCTTTATGAGTTAAATAAAAATCATCCAATGACATTACAACTACTTTTTTATCTTTTGATAATTCTTCTGCAGCAGCAAAAGTTACTGTACTTTTACCTGATCCTTGTGGACCACTTAATCCAACAACAATAGGACGTTTATTAGAATTATTGTATAATCTTTGAATAAAGTTTACAACTGGTTGAGTTGAATGAGGTTTCATGTTGTAAAAGAAATCAAAAATACTATGTATATGTGAAGTGGGGAAAAAAAAATAAAAAACAATATTGGGACAAAAAAAAAACATATACTTGTATACAATGTATATTAACTAATTAATAATGATTATTTAAAAAATCTACAATGAACCACTTTTTTGTAATCGTTCAATAAATTGATCAACATTTTCAACAACAACACCAGGTTCTCGTTGAGGTGGATCAGTAACTTTTGTAACTTCTAATCTATTTTCAACTGGAATACCCAAATCATCTGGTTTAACAGTTTTTAATGGTTTCTTTTTAGCTTTCATAATATTTGGTAAACTTGCATATCTTGGTTCATTTAATCTTAAATCAGTAGTAATAACCATTGGTAATGGAGCACTAACAGTTTCTGCACCACCATCAATTTCTCTTGTAACAGTAACTTTATTTTCACCAATTTCAACTTTACTTGCATTAGTTGCTTGTGGCCAATTTAATAAACCTGCTAAAATTTGACCAGTTTGACTATTATCATTATCAATTGCTTGTTTACCTAAAATAACTAAATTTGATTTATTATCTTCAACAACTTTTTTTAATAATTTTGCAACATTTAATGGTTCTAATTCTTTATCACCAACATCAATTAAAGTTGCTTCATCTGCACCTTTAGCTAAAGCTGATCTTAATGTTTCTTGTGATTTTGATGATCCAGCACTAACAGCATGAATACTTTCAACCAATCCATTAGCTTTATTTCGTTCTCTTAATCTAATAGCTTCTTCTAATGCAATATCACAAAATGGATTCATTGAAAATTTAACCCCTTGAGTTTCAACACCAGTTTGTGCTTTATTAACTCGAGGTCGAATTGCTGAATCAATTACTCGTTTAACAGGAACTAAGATTCTTAATTTGTTCATTGTGATGGTTTTTTTTTAGTTTTTATAAAATGTATGTGTTGTGTAAATTACAAGATTTCAAAATATACAAATGCAAAATAAAAAAGAGTGGAGGAAAAAAAAAAAAAAAAAAAAGAAAGAATTAAACCGACCGAACGTGCTCCGATAAAATAATTAAGCGGTAACCACGATGATTCATTGGTGACTTTCTACAAAAATCTCGGACCTGAACGCGGAATTTTTTTTTTTAGCTTTTTATTTGGTACGGAATAAATAAATGGGTATATCATTATATGGAACTATCTTGACCTATTTTGTCTAGCTTTCATAGCTTCTATTCTTGCACGTAATTGATTTGTTACTTCAGCTGCTCGTTTCCAATTTTCTCCAGGTACTTGTGTTGGTGCCGGAATTTGTGATTGGAATTTTGGAGTTGGTTGTAATATATTATTATTAGTATTATTATTACCAATTTGTGAAGCTTCTTTCATTGCAGTATCTTCGTTTTGTGGATCAATTTCTTGATTATCTTGATTACTTGATGATGATGATCTTGAATCATGTGAACTTCTTGAATATCTTAATGCATTTTCTTTATTATCATCAGATAATTGACGAGATTTATAACCAGAATATCCAGTAGCTGCAAAATCAACTGATCTTCTAATAGAATTTGGATATCTATTATTTCTTTCATAAGATAATGATGATGGTGGTGATCTTGGTGATGAAGCTGATCCAGTACGACTTCTATTATTTATAACTGGTAAATCATCAGATAAATCATTTGTACTTAATCTATCAACTTCTTGTTCTAATTTTGCAATTCTAATTCTTGCAGTATCAGCATCCGATTGTGCTCTAACTAATTGAGTTTCTTTACTTTTAATTGCCAAAATATCTCTTGTATGATCTTCAACTAATTGAGCATTTTTTAATTGTAAATCATTAATTTCTTGCATTAACCTTGCCTTTTCAGCTTGTTCTTCTTGACCTTTCCATTGAAATTGTTCTTTTTCTTTTAAAAGTTGATCTCTTTCTTGTTTTAATTGTTCAATTTCTTTTTCTAATATACTAATTTTTGGATCTGGTAACGTTGATTGTGTTAAACTTCTACCATGTTGTGATGCACTAGTTAATGATCTACCAACTAATCCTCGTTGTTTTGGAGTAGCTGCTACTGGTGATTGTGGTGGTTCCGGTGGATTATCATCAAATTTTTCAGTTCGATCTATTCGATTTGGTGCTGGTTTTAATGGACTATTTGCTAATCTTTTTTTACCTGCTGTTAAATTTGATACTTGTGGATTAATTGATTTTTTATTTGATAAAGATGATGATGATGATGTTTGTGGTGGGGGTATCTTTTTTGGTGCAGCAATTTTTCTACCAGTTGCATTACTTGCTGTACTAGCATTTCTTGATACTGCTGATGGTTGTTTTGGTTTTGGTTTTTCTAATTTTGCTTTAACTTCTGATATTTCACAAAATTCTTTTACTTTATTTTTTTTAATATCATCAACTGGTTCTAAAAATGGATTTAATGGTCTTTCACCATAAATTTTCATCATTACACCTAAAATTTCTTGACCACCTGCTCTAACTGGTTCTTGAGTTTCATTTAATAATTTTACCCCTTGTTCCAAAATTTGTTTCATTTCTGGTTCTTTTGGTGCTTGTTTAGTTGATTTTAAACATCTAATTAAAAATTTTGAAGTTTCAATTTTAATTTGTGGAGTTTTATGTTTTAAATATTCCAAAACTGGTTCTAAAATATCTGCAATAATCATTCCATTACTTTTAAAAACTGCATCTAAAGCTTTAGCTAATGCTTCAGTTACATTAACTTTTTTTTCTTTAGTTCTTTCTAAAATTGGTGCCAAAATTTGTGATTGATATTTGGCAAAACCACTTTTTAAACCATTTGCAATTTGTTCAATAATATTTGCTGCTACAATAACTACCATAATATTTGCATCTTTCATACATTTTGCTAAAATTCTAATCATATCACCAAATTCTTCATTTACCATTTTTTCAACATTAAATGCATCTCGAACTTCTTCCAAAACTTCTTTTCTATCTTTCCATTTCGTACTTGTAACTCTTTGTTCAAAATCTGGTGGTACTTTATTCATAACTGCTACTGCTTCTACTAAATCTGGCATTTCTTCATCTTCATCTTCTTCTGGTTGATTATTATTTGTAATTCCATTTAATTGTTGTCTTTCCATTGCATCTCGTTGACTCTTTAAATATCTTTGTTGATGTGGAGTTTCACCTTTTACTTTTTGAAAATTTTCTTCTAATTCTTTTTGTTGAATTGGTTTTAAATCTGGTAAAATAATCTTACTTATCTGATCACCTAACCATTTATATAATTCAATTACTAAATTTGAAGCTTCTGCTCTAACATTTTTATCTGCATGTGCAAAAAGTTTTGGTATAATTGGTAATATTGGTTTAACTGATACTGTTTTAGCACCAAAAGATTTAATAATTTCAGTTACCGCATTAGTAGATGCAACAACCAATTTCGGTGTTTTATGAGTTAAAAATGGTAATAATTCTTCTAAAACTGGATCTGGGGTATCTAATTCAATATACCATAATAAAGCATCAACTGAATTTCTTTTAGTTCCTGCTTTAGAACTACCTAAACCTTTTTCAATTAATCCTGGTACTACAGTACCTCTTGTACGTAAACACGCGTTACTACCACCAAATTCTAAAAATGCACATAAAGCAGCAGTCCCATTTTCTTGTGCAACAACATTAGCATCCATAACTACTTTTTTTAAAATTGCTGGATTATCTAAAAATGGTCGAAAACATCCATCAGATTCACTACCACTACTTGTAAATTGTTTTTTCATTTCATCATATGCTCCTTGACGAACTTTCCATTGCTTGGTTATGTTAGTTTTTTTTTTTCTTTTGTTTATTGCTAGTTTATATACATACTTTGTGCAAAGCTCTGTCGCTTAATGGCATAGATGATAAATCTTCTTCATCTGCCATTTCTAATATTGATGATGCGCGTGGGGTTTAAAAAAAATATGTATATAATAAATGTGGTGATGATATTTTTCGAAAAATATATTGGGTGTTTATAAAAAAAAAAATTGGCGAGAAAAAAAAATAATAAAAACATAAAAAAAATAACGGCTTCCGTTTAAGCTTTTTTTTTTTTTTTTCTTTTTGGCACACGTAAACAACGCGGTTGTCATGGTAACAATAATGAATATATTTAAGCCTTACTTAAATTTATGTGTCTATAAAAATGATTGTTAGTATATTATTATTCTTTTCTTATCTTATCAATAAACTTACCATCATTGCACCAGTTTTTTCATATCCAAATCTCATATAATATGATTCATTTCTTGAATTACAGTTCAATATATTCTTATAAACTCCATTCATTTCACCAATCCGATCTAATGTATGTAATAAGTTTCTACCAAGTCCATGACCTTGTTCATCTCTAACAACTGCAATATCTTCAATATGCCCAACTAACCCAGCATTGTGAATCCTAATATTAATTGTTAGTTTTTATAAATTTAGTAATGTATACTTACAACTTCGGTTCAATAATAATAGTTCCAGTAGCAACAATTCTATCTTGTTCAACATCAATAACCACCAGCGTATAATGTGTATCTGTATGTGCATTCAAGTATTCTATATATCTTGTAAAATCATCTTTTGAAACTTGACCAACAACTGTTAAAACCTGTAAAACTGTTAATACACCTCTTTCATAATCATCTAAATTAATCCTTCGTATTAAGTATTTATCGGGTAGATTGGATGGAAATAATTCTACTGGTGATAATTCTTTCATGATGTTTTGATTATTATAAATAAAACAAAAATAATTTAAAAATATTAAAATAGTGTTTGTGAAGCGTCTATATTTTTTTATTGAAAAAAAAGTTATAATTTTTTTTGGGAATATATATGTATTGCTAATTTTTTTCTTCTAATAGTTATAATTTTTTTTTTCAATGGTTTGACAAATATAGGATGACAATAAAACTGATATATATAATACTACTACTAATATTAAAAGTTTTTGCAGTACAGTATGATTATCTTACTCATCGAAAAGATCAAGCATGTGAACCATCAGGGTTAGGGATCGACAATTTTGATGGTATTAGAATACAACATCAAGTAGTACTTGGATCAATACCATCTCATCATTTAAGATTTTCTTTTTGTAATTATGGAACTCATATAGGAACTGATGGTTATTTACCTTTAAGATCAAATATTACTGGGGATTATGTTGTATTGCCATGGGGTGCTAAAGTTTGTGCTATTGGACCAGCATCAAACACTAAATGTTATTGGATGTCAAGGACAAGATTTTATGCATATCAAACAGTACCATTAACAGTACCTGGAGAAATTATTGGAGGATTATATGAATGTCCCAATGGATTTAATGAAGATGATGGACAACCTTGTTTTGAATCAAAAGAAATTGAAAAAATAGAATCATTTCCACCACAATATATATTAGTTTCTGATGAACCTTATCATGCATGGTATGAAATGGCAAATGATAGACATTTTGTATTAAGAATTCCTTTTGCAATGGCTATTGCTACACCTTATACAGAAGTAAATAATTTTGATACATTAGAGTGGCATCATATTAGTCGAGAAAGAAAAAATAGAATACATAATTTGGATTTAGCAAATTCTTATTTCATTCATCCATTTGAAGAATATTTTTATACTAAAGATGAATTAAATCAAAGAGAATCTGCAGATGAAATTTTAAAAAAACATAGTTTATGGAATGGATGGTTTGAAGCTTCTTATACACAATTACCAAGTTCTTATAATACTTATATGGGACCAATGGATCAATGTAAATGTTCCCAAGTATTATCAAAATATTTAACATTAAATTATCAAACAATTGATTCAGTTATAGATGAAGATGATGAAAAATGTATACAAGAAAATCCTCAACTTTTTAATCAATTACTCTATCAATTACAACCATCAAAAAAACAAGTACGACCACATTTAATGCCTTTTAAAACAAGATCAATAATAAAATTTCATGCAAATCCATATCTTCGATTTAGAAGGTTTTTACATATGGTTGAAGAATTATATTATATATAAAAAAAAACTTAACAAAATATTACATAATTTATTTCTTTTCTTCAGCAGGCCATTGTAAATTAAATCCCCATTCTTCTTCACCAGGTCGAGTTTCATAATATTTCTTTAAACTAACCCCATGATATTCATGATGAACTAAATTGAACCATGGGAACATGTGTAAATAATTAAAAGAATGAGAAGAATTACCAGCAGCTGATCTTCGAATCCATTCTGGTAAATCTGATTCTTCTTGTCGATATGCAGTTTGTCCATTAGCCAATCGTTGTTTCATTTCATAACGATCTTTTTTAACTTCTCGAGAATTTTCAATTGCACCTTGAAATCGTAATGATGATTGAGCATATGCGTTTAAAAACCCAGCAGTTAAACCTAAAAATGCAGTACTTCTTAATGCTCCACCACTAACATGAAATCTTTTTCTACCTGATTCAAAATATTCAAATGCAGCCATAAGTAATGGACCTGAAGCAGTAAATAAACCCATCTTCATATAATCACTTCCTCGAAAATATCTTACAACTCTTGAAAAATGTGGATCTGTGTCGATAATTTCATAGTCGGTCTGCTGCAGAACGACATTGTTGTTAGCTGGTTCACTCATTTGTTCTTATTGTTATTTATTAAAATGTTATGGTGATTAAATTTTTTTTTTTTTTTGTCGCTTGATTATTGTGCTGAAAAAAAAAAATGAATTTTTTTTTTCTTGTCCCGCTTGTTGGGAGAGAGCTCGGTGATTGGCCAATCAGGTTCAATGTAATTAAATTTTTTTGAAATAACGTCAAAAAAAGTGGTAAATTTAACATGATTTGGAATTTGAGGAATTTATATAGATGTTATAGCTTGATAATGGAATATTAATTGGTTATTAAAATGTGATAATCGTTTAAAATTGGACTGGAGAAGTAAGTAGTTATGAATTTTGAGCCGCAGAAAGTGAAACATAAAGAAGATTAAAAGCTTTTTATGGGTTTTTTATTTATTAGATACAGTATATCAGGTATACAGTGTATACAGTGTATTTATCAGCAAATCTATAATTAACAAATGTTATAATAGATTAACAATCGGGTAATCAATAAAGTATTCATATGTATATTGGTCAGAGTTTTCCTTAATTTGAAATACTCAAACACAATGAACATATTTGAATATACAACCGTATATAGAGTATTGTATATATGGATCATTACAAATTTATTAATTAATAGTATATATACTATATATATAGCTTACCTAGGGTATGTAGGACAGAAGATATATGATCGATTATATTAAATATTATCATATGCATGGTAAATACTGTATATATCTACAGCTAGAGCTCTAGTATGTATGTAGACAGGTTAAACATATTCTAGCATAGCTAGCTTAAATTCAAAATATATATAGTATACAATGTTATAATATCTCGAGTTAATATATATATTATACATGCATATATAACTATACATATAATAGACATATATGATATCTATATAGAATTATATATACTGTATATAGTATACCTATATTATATACATGTAGCATGGATACATGTATACATATATATACATGGTACCTCGAGCTCTGATTATAATATATATATACCAATCATACCAATTATTAATTCAAAAATTAAGAATTCTATAGTTATCCATGGGTGGAGTCTTAAGATTTAAGTACTTGTATGGTTCTGGCATATGTGCAGGGCTTATAAATTTGAAGAAAATATTGAATTATATATATATTAACCTATGTGACACTTGCTAGGCTTCATTCACATGAGACCAGTGGCCATGGCAAGAGCCTGCAAGATGATATTCATAATTAGAAACGATATATTGATATATATTAAAGCTTCAAAACTTCGTCATGATGATTGCGATATATATAGGTTGTTAAACAAGCCGCACATTTAAGCATACACAAGTTTCAATACGAGGAATGCGGCTTAATATATAATATATGCCATAAAAATTCTACAAAATTTCAACATCACTTTTTAACAAATACCTCATCATACATTACAATTAGAGAAGCTACATAGTAATATGTTTGAAAAAAATAATATAAATTAGTGTATTATCAACATAATATTACAATTCTTGAGCAACACTAAATAACTTATCGTCTAGCGCCACCTTTCTTTTGAATTGGTTGTTTTGAAACGGTTGGTTGTTTGCTGACACCTTTAGCTTTTTCAGCCTTTTTCTTAACTTCCTTTTCTTGTTTCTTGGTCTTAGCTTGAGCAATTTGTTGTTTTCGAGCAGCTTCTCGGGCTGATGATGGCATAGCTCGTCGTTCTCGAATAACTTCTAAAGTAGCACCTTCAATAGCTCTTTGTTTCTTGACAGTTCGTCGATTCTTTCTGGTCTTGACATCTTGAGTGGTGTTACCCTTTCGGTGTTGTCGTCGATACAAGACAGTCCATGCGATCTTTCTTGGATTTTTACCTTGGTGGAATAATGAGTTGCTCTTTGAGGATTGGAATCGGAAAATTTTGCTGTCCCCACGAACGAACAATCTACCCTGTTTTACAGTGTTAGTAACTATTTTTTGTTCTAATTTTTACAAGAATGGTTTTAATAAAAAAAATTGGTATCATGTTGTTGGTTGAAAATTTTTTTTGTATGATCAATATTTTTGTCGTTTTTTTTTTTTTTCTAACTCATTAATATCGATAAATCATTCAATAGTTCTCTCTATAACATATATCCAATAATTCGTATAATAACCATTCTTTTCATTAATTCATTAACATACTCGACCTGGATAGATCTTAGCACCAGAAAAGGAATCAATTTCGAGCTTCATTTTGTTGTGTTGATGATGTCGGTGTTTGTCGCTGTCGAGTGATAAAAGTGTAAAAGTTTGAGCCACTCAAAGGTTAGACGATTCCGCGGGTCGGAGAGATTGGGAGTAAAAAAATGTGTATGTGTGTGTGCCTTTGAAAAAGTTTAAGCTGTGGTTACTGCTTAAAGGTACGTTATCACGCTTAGATACTTAGTTACTGCTTAGAAAAGCACTTCTTTTTTTTCTTTTCTTTTACTCTTTCTTAATTCCTACTTTCGCGGGCGCATTTTTTTTTTTAATACCCACTCACGTACTTTTAAAAATTTTTTCATTAAATGAATCGAAAAAGTTGAGTGGGTTTTTTTTCAGTACTTAACAAATCTGTAGCACGCAACACAGCTTAAATCAGGGTTGAGTTACTTAAAAAGGAAATATATCTTGAAAAATTGCTTCTCGCGCGTGGCCATGAGAGATTCCAAAAAAAAAAAAAAAAATACCACGTCGAAATTTTTCAAAAAAATATATTGAAATTTTGAGTTCAATTTCTTTTGAAGTTCTGTACACCAACCCTTCATTTATTATATATAAAAAACCGGAGTGTTAAAAAACGCAGAGATGGTAAGTATTTAGAGGAATAAAAAGATATCTCTATCCATCATATACTGAAATGCTAACACTTCGTAGGCCCCAAAAGTTAAAAAGAATCAAGAATCAATCAACCAACGTTTAACCTTGGTTATTAAATCAGGTAAATACACCTTGGGTTACAAGTCTACCTTAAAAGCTTTGCGACAAGGTAAGGCTAAATTGATCATCATTGCTGCTAATGCTCCACCTTTGAGAAAATCTGAATTGGAATATTACGCTATGTTGTCAAAGACCACTGTCCACCACTTCAATGGTGATAACAACTCTTTGGGTACCGCATGTGGTAAATTATTCCGAGTTGGTGTCTTGACTGTTACTGATGCTGGTGACTCTGATATCTTATCAGCTGTTGAAGCTTAAGTATTTGATTAATAGATCTTTTTTTTTTGTATTTTAATTGATTTTTTAATTATTTATTAAGATATTTTTTTTTTTATTTGTAGGTGCAGAGTGCAATTGATGTTTTTTTACAACTAGAGGAGTAGAAATTGTTAATGAATTGACTTGAAATCTAAACTTAAAATCTTTAAAGATTAGATAACATCATTATTTACTTACTAGTAAAATATAATTAGAAGAGCAGAGCTCCTTAAGAACTCCTAATATATATATATAAAATATATATACAATATTGCACAATTTGTATGTTGATCATACTTTTTACATGTACAATTGTACATTCGAATACTGGTACTGGTAGCTATACATGTATAACAAGTCTACGTATACCCTGGTATAATATATCCATACAGATACCAGTCAGCATCGGGCAAAATAAAAAAATGCAAATGTAAAAAATTGAAGAATAAGTAGTACATCGGGACTACGTCTCAGCTTATTCTTCATTTTTTTGCATTCCCATTTTTTTATTTTGCCCGATGCTGACTGGTAGTCTATTTAACTGTATATAAACCTGAAACGTGATATCGATCGCACGTCTCAGTCCCTGCTTTTATAACTAGCTCTAGAGCTAGCTAGCTAATATTACTGTAACAGAAAAGACTTACATGCAGCTCCGAGCTGTCAGCTGGGCCTGTCAATTTAAAAAAGTGCAGTTAAGTTTAAATTTGTATCTCTTATAAATATATATTATAGAGTGATCTTATAGTATTGATACCGAAATTTTAGTACGATCGATCGATTAAATAGTGCATTTAAATTACGAATCATTCGTTACACCGACAAGCTTATTTTCAAATTTATATATACTAAGCTTATAATATTCATCTAGTTTACACCAAATTATTTAGGAACAATGTTTTTGGTACAATGACGCTCAGGATGACTGGCTATCAGAATTCGATCAATTGCTTAAGCAACTGATTGAAATCGATCGCAATACGTTAAGCTGAAATTTTAATATTTTTTTCTAACGATCCACAATAAGGGATCCAACCAATGATCATTATATTATAGGATAGTGGGGTTAATGGAGTCTCAAAAAAAAAAAAAAAAAAAAATACCCTTGACCTATCGATCGTGAAAATTCAACAGTTTATATAAAGACAGTTGAATTCCCCTATTTTTTTTCTTAAACTAAATTTGATGCTTTATATTATTCAATTATTAATTATAATTATATTTATAAAAGTTTGACATCATATTCACGACAAAACTGGTATAAATTTAGACTCAACATGAAATTAACATTATTATTCAATCTATTTACCATCGCATTAGCAGAATATAACTTAGACTGTGATAGTGGTGTTTGTACATTAGAATGCAAAGACAAAAATTGCTCAAAAGACAGTCAACAGGGTATTGTTACTCAAGATTAGTATAATAACTTGACGTTTTGTATAAGATATTTTTTAAAATTATTTTAAAAAAATAATAATATATTAAATAAATAAATAAATAGATTATGAGAAAAAGAATTAAAAAACCATAGTATATAATTTGTGTTCCAAGTCTATGATATTATAATACCCTTTTTGTTTTCCAAATCAATCTCTATTTGAAATAAAGATTCTTACAAAAAGGCAACAGCAACAGCCAAAAATGCACCAGCTGGGATAACTAAAGCAGCAGCTCCGTTAACTTGATTTAATGGTGCACATTCTGGTTCAGTACATTCTGGAGCAGCTGGTTGAGCTTCTGGACAGTTTGCACCTGGACATTCAACAACGACAGTTGCACAAGCACCACCATCTGGTGGACAGCTTGAAGTGGTAACTGTAGTAATTTCAGTAACAGTTGGACCTGGCTTGGTAACAATTGGATCAGAGAATGTTGGAACAATAGCTGATGATAATTGCATTGAAGCTGGTAATGATAATAAAGAATTATCTGGTGTGGCAATTGGAGCTGATGGAACTGCAGCATTTTTAGATGCAATTGCAGCAGAAGCGATAGCTAAACCAGATGATTTTGCAGCCAAACCTCTAGAGATACCAGCTTGTGCAGCTGGTGGTAAATTTTCAATAATACCAGCTGGTGGGCCACCTTGAGCCATAGCACTTGAAGCAATTAAAGCAGATAAAGCAGCGATAGTGAATTGCATTTTGATATGTCTTCTTTAGTTTCTAGATATATTGAAAAAAAAAACAAATTCCAAAAAATAATTCAAGGAATTGGGTCATCTTTTATAGACAATTGAAAAAAGAAGCTGTGTTGATTTGTAAAACCACAAAGAGAGGGGGGATGTTGTAAGTAATATAGCCAATTTTTTTTTTCCTCAGACATTGAGCTTGGGAAAAGAATGTATTTGTGTTTGTTTGTTTATGGTTAATTCCACATACATTATAATAGGCGTGCAATAGTACATTAGTTGTAGTAGTGATACTTACACTTAAATAAGAGTTGTTTATTCTTTTAAATAAACCGAGCTGTTTACAACATTGTATTAGGAGAATTTAACATTTAAACATACACTGTGTGATTAAAGTTTGAACCAAAAAAGAAAAAAAAAAACTTTACCAGCCACTCCTGTTTGAAAACGTTATAGATCTTTTGGGGTTGAAACTATAATATTAATATTACAAGAGTATTAAGCTTTCAACGTTCTTATAATTATTATTTTGCTTGGGGTTTTTGTTTTTTTATTTTATTTAATTTTTTTTTTTGTCTGTCTTTATACCTGGTACTATTAGGTTGGATAGATTAATTAATTGCTGGAATAATCTATATCTATAATATGTAAACATTAAAAAAGGTATTATTATGGAACTATCAGGTCTATAGAAACTGTATCTAAGACTTTTCTTAAAGGGTTAGAAACTTTAAAAAGTTTATTCTATAATGCCATGAAAAAATAGCTCTGTTGTTTATATACTGCATAAGTGTTGAGGTTTTTTGTTTTTGTTTTTTTTTTACAGATTGGGATGTGTTCAATATTCCCCTGGAACTTGATTTCGATCGAGATTATTTACAAGAGTGTAGTACGTACTTGATGCTTCTTTGTATACCATCTCTGTTGAGAAATGAGGGGAGAACTAAAGAAGGCATTACTAGTTAAACAATTCTGAAATAGCATGCTAATTCGTTTTGATGCTTAATTCTCATGAATCTAACACAGAAAAAGGAGGGGTGAAGAAATATAACATTGTCGATTACTACAATTCACAAAAAATATTTGCCAAATCACTTGGCGATGAGGTATCGAACGCGCGTTGAAATTTTTTTTTTTTTTTTTTTGTTGACAAAAAATACCAGTATCTAACTTTTTATGGTTGATCTTAAATTACCTGGTATACCAAGCTACTAAGCTAGCTTTAAATTTAAAGTTCAACAGGGACGATTGCCGCGGAATAAAACTTAATACTATTTCAAACTTTAAAAATCAGCTAAAATATTCACGCCCAATTTACTAAGACAAAGGCTTTTTGCAGTTTAAGTATCTTGGTAGATTTTGAGCTTATCAATGGTATGACTCTCCAGTATCTGGATATCATACTGATTTTTATTGATTGAAATAACCAAACTTACAGTGGTAAAATATTATACATAGTATAGATGAAACTTACGAAAATCGAACTGTTATTATTGGCAAACCATGATATACCAGCCACTTAAATAACCAAGTAGCTTTGTTACTCCAGCATATACTCAGCAGGGCTTACAAAATACTAGTCTAGTTATACACCTTACCGCATCACATAAATTACTTCTAAACATATAGTTCACATATGTGAACTATTATATAGGAATAAAAAACCACTTAAGCACCCAACCATTCGCTTTAAATTTTAAGACGTCCATACTGTATATACATGTATATAGAGCACTAGTAAGCTTTTATATACCAGTCTGATAGTGCAATATAGTGATATGTATACTTATAGTTTCTTAACTTCAAAACAAAAACGATGTCTGTACTATACATAATACTGTAATACACATGTAAATATAGGATAATACACTATATACATGTATTAATGTATAACAGTTTTCTAGTATTCAAAACTATATATAGTTAAATTTTAATTATCTAAGAAATTAATCTTAGAAACCATGTGTTATATATTAATATCTGAAACTATTAAGTCTGAAATTACCTTAAGAATTATATACTATCTCTGCTCAGCGATGGCACTTATATATGTTGTACAATGTACAACTTGTACAGTAAATCATATAGCTGTGTTGTTTTGGTATAATTTTACCATTAAAAACTCAAAACTAATGGACACAGGATGATTTACACTTAATCTTTGTAAATGAAAGAGGTTCATAAATATATACATATATGGTATAACATAAAGAAATTGCTACTACATCAGCAGTGGTATACAATTATAAGGCCAAGAAAGATAAAATCACTTTCCTCATTGATTATTTCAGCAACGAAAAACAAAAGAAACTATGAGTGCTTGGGAAAAAAAACTAAAGAATTTCTGGGTAATCGGACGAATCTCTTGTCTATTGTAAAATTCTCAAGCTCAACATTCTAAGTTTCAACAATATCATAGCTCAATAACTCCACGAAATAAGAAAGAAAGTATTAGTGAATATTTTATTAAGCTAGAGGAAACTTTGCTTTTTAATATTGAAGGTTGGTTTGAAACTGGTTAACATGTACAACTTGTACTAATTAGTCAATGGTTGGTATCTGTACTATCATTCTGGATAATAGTATCAAGATAAATGTATTCAATAGCGCGCGCGTGCACGCGAATTAAAAAAGATACACATGCGGCTTAAATTAATAGTAATAAATATATACGGTACCAGTCTACAGTACATGTAGATACTATATATACTACGGAATACAATATAATGTATGAGAAAACCAATTAATCATAAAGCTATCAAAGAAGACCTCTTTTATCTTTACACAGTTGCAACATCAAGTTATTTATATTATTGATTTTTTTTCTTTATTACTATATTACTTATTAAAGACACACTGTGCTTTGCCTATTGCAGTATATCGATTTTATTACGTATTAATTGCTCTTTACACAAGTAGAATATCAAGGCAGTTATCTTGTTTAAAAATAGGTAAATGGTATATCTACAAGATAGTATTAAAATTATGAAAAGTTTGATAATATTTATATTATAATAAAATTTTGTACATAAAAAAAACAATATCTTTATCAAAAATAATAAGAATATTGACTATGTTCAATTATAATTGTGTTCTAAAAAAATAATAACTATAAAATAAAAATAAAAATGTTCATTACTGTGTCTTTAATTGTTGAGTGTTCCTTATAAAATCAATAAAATGTCGTTAAATAAAAATAAATGAGCGTAAAAATTAAATAAAAAAAAGAGAAAAAAAGGTCGTTTATAATAATAAAGCAGCACCAAAAGCAGCAGCTAATGAACTACCAATTGAGAACTTGATGATTGATGCAGAGCCAGTTTGATCAATTGAATCTGATGGTTTAACTTGCTCAGCAGTGTCACAATCACTTCCTGTACAACCACTTTCTCCTTTTGGAGCTTCTGGAGATGTTTCACATTCACTGCCAGTACATCCATTTGGTGATTCTGGAGTTTCTCCTTTTGGTGATTCTGGGGTTTCTCCTTTTGGTGATTCTGGTGTTTCTTCTTTTGGTGATTCTGGTGTTTCTTCCTTTGGACAATCGCTACCAGTACATGTTGGAGTTTCTGGAGTTTCTGGAGCTTCTGGGGTTTCTTTTTCTGGAGTATTTGCTGGTGCTGTTGGACCAACAGGAGTACATTCTTCTTTATTGCAAACTGAAGCTGGAGCACCTGGAGATGGAGGAACAACGGTAGCTTTTGGAGCTACTGGAACACATTCTTCACCAACACAAACACTTGGAGATGGCTTGCCAGGTTGAACTTTTGGAATTTCAACATCTGGAGTTGCTGGTTTACAAACTTCACCGACACAAACACTTGGAGATGGTGCTGGTGGTACTTCCTTTGGAGATTCTGGAACTTTTGGAGTAGCGGTACCAACTGGAGTACATTCTTCTTTATGACAGACTGAAGCTGGAGAATCAGACTTTGGTGGAATAATGGTAGCCTTTGGAGCTGCTGGTACACATTCTTCACCAACACAAACACTTGGAGATGGTTTACCTGGTGATACTTTTGGAATTTCAGCTCCTGGTGCTGCTGGAGTACAAACACTTTCAACACAGATACTAGCCTTTGGAACAACTGGAGTAGCTTTTGGTTGTACAGCTTTTGGAGTTGAAGCAGCTGGAGATGCTGGTAATGGTAATGGTTGCTTGGTTGCTGGACCTGCTGGAACACAACTTGGGCAATTAGAAGCTGGAGTAGCATAAGATTGGCATGGTGAAACAACAGTAACTGGGGTGCCTGATGACATTGTTGTATAAGTAGAAATTTCAGTGGTTAATAATGGACAAGTTTGACATGGAACAATTTCTTTGGTACAAATTGCATTGCAGACCAAGTTTGTCATACATGGCATGACAACAATTGGATAAACAACAAATGAACCACAAATACCTAAACAACATGTGGTGACAGTGTTTGTACATGTAACAGTTGGGACTGGATCTTTAGTAATAGTAACAGTGGTAACACTGACTGATGGATCAGCAGATGTTGTAGATAAACTATCTGTATTTGAAGAAGTACCAGTAGATGATGAACTATCTGTAGTTGAAGACTTACTAATACTTGCTGCAAATGGATCTTTAGATGCACCAGATGAACTGCTACTTGAGGTGTCAGTCAAACTATCACTAGAAGTACCAGTAGAAGTTGGATCTGACCCAGTGATTGCTGAGCTATCAGTATTGGAATTAGTACTAGTAAAAATTAATGGATTCATTTTACCAGATGCAGAATTTGTAGAAGTATCAGTAGGAGTTGATTTAGCATCACTTGATGGTGTGGATGCCATGTCACTACTTGGAGTATCAGAAGATTCAGTTGGTGTTTCACTAGCAGTTGGTTCATCAGTAACGGTACCAGTTGGTTCACTAGTAGTTTCTACCAAGTCATCAGCAGTAGTAGCTGGTTCTTTAGCATCAGTTGTAGCGGCATCTGTAGCAGTTGGTTCACTACCAGTTACAGAAGGTGATGGGTCAGCATCCATTGTAGGATCTTCGGTTGGTGCTGGATCTTCAGTTGGTACATCAGTAGCAGCTGTTTCGTCAGTTGGAGTAGCTTCAGTATCAGCAGCTGCTTCAGCAGCATCATCAGTTGGAGTGGCTTCAGAATCAGCAGTAACTTCAGCAACATCATCAGTTGGAGTTGGGTCTTCAGCATCATCAGTTGGTACTGGCTCTTCAGTATCATCAGTTGGAGTTGGGTCTTCAGCATCATCAGTTGGTACTGGCTCTTCAGTATCATCAGTTGGAGTTGGTTCAGCATCAGCATCAGCATCAGCAACAGTAACTTCTGAATCTTCTTCTTTTGAATTATCATTGGTTGGTTTAGAATCCGGTACACTTGCAACTGTTGGTTCACTATCACCAACATCGGAAGCAGCAGGTGTATCTGGCTTTTTTTCTTCAACGAGTGTGGAGGTTTTTGCGAAAATAGCTGTGGCCATCATAGCAGCCACAGCAGTTGATTTTAACGAAGGCATAAGTTAGTTTAAAATGATTGTGTTTATTTAAAAAATAGAAATTTGAACCTCAAATAATAGTATTAACTTTTAATAATAGTTGGATATTGCGAATATTGATTTCGAGATATTTTTTTTTTTTTTATTGGGAACTTGAGGATCTTATATACTTTTTCTGTTTGAGCTAATCCAATTGAACCAGGGTTAATAATATTATTATTTGTTTTGTCCCACAGAATTGCATGATATTATTATACATTAATAGACGCACCAAACTACTAAAAATAAACTAAAAATACAACCGAATGTTGAAAAAATAATAATTTTTTTTATTCTGTTAATTTTAATTCTAAATTTAATAATAGCATAACACAAGTTTTAGCAAATATATCATGGTACATCTAAGCATAGTAAGTTAAAATAAGATTATATTACAATTGGTATTAATATTACTTAGATGCCTGCAGAAGATAATAAAATTTCACTATCAGTGTAAGGCACAGAAATTTTTAAAAGATAACTCAGCACTGTATAATAGTGAACAAAAAAAAAAAAAATTTAAAAACAAACTTTGAAAAAGTACTAAAAAATAATTATTTTTTATAAACAATTGATGCAATGATTCATCGTAAAATCTAAAAAAAGAAATGTTTTCACCGAGTGCGTAATGGTAGTTTCAAATAAGCGTGTGATGATGTCTTAGAGTGATCACAATAATTATTCATATTTGTTATACTGAGTAATATCCAGATTTTTATATTTTTTGAGTGTATTTTTTTTTTTCTTTCAAACTATTATCCTGGATGTAACTAATAATAAAATAATCCAATAATAAGTACCGTATTAAGAAAAGGGGAAAACTTAGCGCACATAAAAGCATTCAGCCAATAACATATTAATTTTGTAACTTAAAATAACTAGAGTATAAATAATGTAGCAATGACCCCATTTCTAAGTCATAGATAGAGCAATAAACGCCATCTATAAACAATTGGGGTGGATGGTTCCTGTCATTAGTTACATATTTAATACCATAGGTGCACACTTAGTAGCTTATTAATATTTTTATTAAATGATACATCCTGGATGGGAGTTGGAAAAAAAAAAAAAAAAAAAAAAGATTTAAACTTTATTTTAAAGTAAACAAAAAAATATTTTATGTTGTAAGCCCAGGTGTCATTGGGGCGGATCAATAAATTGAAATTATATCTGAGTTTAAATAGATACATATACTGTTATCCATATATATATATAGGTATATACAATTTATGCCATTGACGGTACACTTCATTACTTAAAACAAACAATATTATGTAAGACTGTAGATTATTTTTTAGCTTGCAGAATATCCCTGAAATGTGCATAAATTATTTTGAGCTCTAGAAGTGTAAATTGTACCGACACTGGTATAATTTAAACTTTAACTTATATATGCAAATTTATAATTAGAATGGCAGACAACTCAGGTCCATCAAACTATAATTGTTTATAAATTTGTAAAATGATGAAAAATGATAGGAGACTTCATTACTAAGACTGAAGAATCCACGTTGCTACAAAAATTCTTCCACGATTATAGCTGTATTATACACCAAGGTGTTTATAGTATATGCTTTGAGATAATGGAACAGATTGTGCCACTCTTATCACATAAGCCCCCATACCAAAGCCGCTCTGGACTGAATCAGATTATTCCATGTATGTCTGTACCTTGTTTTGTTTTCATCATTGTTAAAGTACCAGTAGTACCATGGATCTTGAGTGCAGTAACACTCAATAATGACGTTTAAGTGTTCTTTATATTTTTTTTCTTAAACTACCGGTATAACTAATTGAACAGCTTATTGTGAATTGCTTCAAAAAAGTATTCTAAAAGAAAAGAATGTATTTACGAATGTTATAATATACATATTACATATTGAACCTTTATGCAGACGATAACATTAGCACCGAATTAAATCACAGAGAAAATTTCTACATAGACGCCATAATAGATCTATGCTTTATATACTTTTACAGTAGTCATATATTACAATTGATTTACATGAATACCTGAGAACTTGGAATTAACTTACATGGGCCTCCCCTCTTTTAAAAATGATCACAGGGGCATTAATCAAATAAAGGTGCTACACAAAACTAAAATGTTTTCACCCTTACCCTTGAGTTTTGTTTAGATATAAAAATGTGTGCCTAGCGATTATCTTTTTAATCTATAGACTAGAATATTATATATACAAGCAACGTTACTGTAACTAGTATTAGAGCGCTTTGAGATTGTAGCTGAGTCTTGGAAAGATCTAATCAAAGCAGTATAATTAAAAATACTGATCCATATATACTGTATATACTTGTAGTACTTGTACAACTGAGTATATGGAACTTCTGTACTAAATAAATTAGGATTATACTGTAAAACTACAGTAGAGCTCCCAGCAACCAGATCGGAGCTAAAGCAAGATCAGATAATATGTAAGCACAATCGGATGTCGGTCAACCCTGTAGATTGGTCATCGCAGATCAGGAGTTTGAGCCCAGATGCGGCGTACAATACGCGTACCAATAACATTGCATTGCTACCGGTAGCTACCATAATATTAAGTTGGTGTAACCATAGTAACGCGTTCAACGTTGTACAAGTACCAGTATACATTGACAAGTAAGCCTGTATATATCCAGGATACATTATACATACAAACGTTGTACAATTTGTACGTGTGTAAAACCTACACTTGTACATATCCTTTTTTTGGCCCCTGTTCTAAAATCCTGCTATAGTGACACGGTTAATGTTGATTCTCTCGGAAAAAGCCTCTAATAAGGATCCTCTTTTTTCTTTATTTATACCGATTACTATTATGACACATGCAAGGTATAAGCTGTTAACAATCGATCGTGTGAGCCTTATTTAAAATATTTTATTTGAAATAAATATAAAGCCCTCGAGTGATATAAACAAAAAAAAACTATCTAATACTTGTACAAATTGTAAAATAAAAATATATATTGAAATTACTCTATTAGTTATATTGAAATATCATGTTCGTGAAAAATTATAAAAATACAAAATAAATGTGCTAGAAAAGAATTATAAATTTTTGTGTTCTAAAAGTTCAAATGTGTGCGTTAATAGTAAAGTGTTCTTGGATTACAGCATTGCTTTTTTTTTTTTTTTTGTTTTTCTGTTGTGAGGTTGGTATCAAAATTAGAAATAATATACAATTGTATGACTATTTTGCTGATTGTGCTAGAAAAATTACATCAATAAAGCAGCACCGAAGACAGCAGCTAAAGAACCAATTGATAATGAGACAAATGATGCACCATTAGTTTGTTCCATTGGTGATGAATCAGTTGAAGATTGTGGTGAAGCACCTTCAGCTGGACATTCACCTTTAGAAGCATCACATGATGAATCACTTCCAGATAAAGCCTTTGGAGAATCAGCATTTGGAGAAGCAGCCTTTGGAGATTCAGCATTTGGAGAAGCAGCCTTTGGAGATTCAGCATTTGGAGAAGCAGCTTTTGGAGATTCAGCTGGAGAAGCAGCTTTTGGAGCACTTGGGACAGCAGCAGGTCCAGCAGCAGTTGGCTTAGCTGGGGCTGGGGCATTTGGAGCATTTGGAGCAGCTGGGGTACAGGTTGGACAATTGGAAGCTGGTGGAGCATAAGTAGCGCATGGAGAGACAACAGTAACTGGGTTACCATTGGAAGTAGTAGTAAAAGTTGTTAATGAATCAGTCATTAATGGACATGTTTGACATGGAACAATTTCTTTAGTACATCCACCATTGCAAACCAAGTTTGTCATACATGGCATGGTAATAACTGGATAGACCAAATAGAAACCACAAACACCTAAACAACAGGTGGAAACGGTTTGTGTGATGGTTTTGGTTGGAATTGGATCTTTAGTGACAGTAACAGTAGCAACAGATTTACTTGGATCAGCACTTGATGAAGAACTTAAGCTTGGATCAGCACTTGTTGAGGAACTTGAACTTGGGGCTGATGAAGATGAAGCTGATGAAACTGATGAAGATGAAGCTGCTGAAACTGATGAAGATGAAGCTGATGAAGCTGATGAAGAGGAAGCTGATGAGGCTGATGAAGAGGAAGCTGATGAGGCTGATGAAGAGGAAGCTGATGAAGAGGAAGCTGATGAAGAGGAAGCTGATGAGGTGGACTCAGTGGTGGTGGTTGTAGTAGTAGTAATTTCACCTGGGAATGGCTCTGGAGTTGCAAAACCTTCACTTGGAGTAGAAACAGGATCAGCAGTAGCAGCTAATGGTGAAGCATCAACAGCTGGTAAAGTATCATTAGCAGCTTGAGCAAAAACAGTTGAGGCCAAAAAGGCAGCAGCAACAACACTAGATTTAAAAGAAGGCATTGATAGTTGGAATTTAATAATACAAAAGCTTATAAAGCTGATTTCTTTAGTGAACGAGAGTGGTAGTGTTTAAAAGATTGACTGGAGTCGATGAGGATAAATAAAAATAAATTTGTAAAGAATTTTTGGTGTTTATATACTTTTTTTTTTAACATAGAATATAAAACTCACCCTATGCTTCTACAAAATTAGTATCAAAAATAGATTCAGATAAAAGACTGCAAATTCCTCAATTGATAAATTTTTAATCTAAGTTTGTTTACATTATAATATAAGTTTACACAGTTTACATACAGTATAACTGAAAATCTCGAGAAAAAAAAAATAAAAAAATAAATAAATATCACTGGCCTGATAGTCTGTACTTCAGTGTTTCAAAGGGGTGAGACCGGTTAATTTTTTTTTTTTTTCGAAGCGAAGAAAAATTTCTAAAAACGGCTTAAAGTTATTATTTTGCAATTTTAATTTAAGTGAAGTAGTATAAATGGTTGCTAATTATAAAAAGTATGTCTTTTGGCTATCTACATACTACCGGTATTCAAAGGATCTTAAATTTACTTAGGGGAACATCATAGCCCATTGCCCAAAAGTATCGATTTTACTTCAAGCTTGTCAGGTCATTACAAGAAGAAAAGGTTTATGTCTCACGAACTCATCACGTAGTAAAGTACCATGGTATACCAAAAAAGAAAAAAATACTATCAAACTTTAAAAAAATCAGATTTTGAACCTTAAAAGTGGATCATTGGATTCATCCTGATAGCGTAACTGTAATCGATTAAATTTTAATTTTTCTCCTGAGTGATACCAGGTAAGAAGGTAACTAAGAAATTATTGTCACAACATACTTAGATAATAAATATTTTCATTTCTTAGTTAGGATTTTTAACATTTTCTATGATTAAACAATTCTAATTTTGATCAAATCCACATTAAATAATATTATTGTAAAAAGCATTAGGTTATACATGTAAACGCCGTCATCATGTTGATCAATGCCCTATGTAAATTTAATTATTATTTTGAGCCCCAAAGAATATTATTATTTACACCCGTTTAAGCTTGGCGGTGTCTATATCATATTAAATAGCGGCATACTAGGTACCTGATTAGTTAACCTAACTACTTAAGTTAAAGATCATCTCGATGATCATCCCGAGGCTGAATATACAGCGTAAAATTTAAACTTAAAGTATGTAAGCTATTAATAAAATCAATTTAATAAATTGGTAGTTTAGTATTGTAGTTTTGGTTTTATAGGAGTCTGTACTCTGATCATTCTGATCAGGGTTTACAGATAAAAGAGCTCTATTTATAATAGAATCAAGCAGAAATTCTTATAAAGGTTTTTCAGGTCTCACTGTCGAATCATGTAAAATTTTAGTAAAAAGCCCTCTATGGAAGTAAATATGTAAATATTAGAGCTGACTCGTATTGAAACCGCCTATGTGGCATTATTTGTACCGAAGTTGAGTAAAATCGCGACTAAGTATGAGCGATAAAATTTGCACATACTGTAATTGAATTTTGAATCTGCATTTAATTTCTATAGAGATCGATCACAAATTAAGATTGATGACTTTGTTCCTGTATGAAATTTATATAAGCAAAGTACCGTATTCTCCAAGAGGTTAAGTCTGTTGCTTTGACATACTAATTTCTTTATTTGCGATTATCTAAGTCCCTAGGTGTTAATAAAGGTAGGTAGTTCTTTTAGAACAGCGGCTGTACTTTATAATATAGTTAGTCTTTATATCGGTAAACTCATATAGTACAATGCTACCGTGAGATAAGCTCAAAGTTCCATCTAACGAACCCCTTATTGTATAATTTTTATAGATAGAATCAGATAAAAAATACATGTACTAATTTAATATAACAGTATTAACCCAATATAACCTGGCAAGAATGAATATAAAATATCACGGACCTCGAAATAATAATTTTTTTTTTAATGATTCGAATTATATTTTTTTACTAGACTATCAATAGGTAATAATTTGCATTGATAATGATATTATTCGCATATCTCAGGTGTGCATCAATTTTATATAAGAAATTAACGAGCAGTAAATATGATAAAATACACCAGCTAAAATGCATATAACTATTTATTACAGTATACTTAAAGGTACGTAACTGGAGCAATCAACTTGGTAGGTGGTGTTTTCATAAATTTAATAGGAAATATGGCTAATATAATAGATTATTATTGTATGCATGCCTCATGATATGATTGGTATGATATGTATACCTGAGGTACCAATGCCAGGTTACATATATAAATCCGGATATTAATAATATTAATGACACTGTTATTTTATACCATATATATAGGATGGTATGCATGCATAGGGCGCTAAATTATTAAGGTTTGATACTAAGTTTAAAACTTTAAAAGTTTATTATGCATAACATGCTGCAGCATGATACCAATGATAATGGCAACATTCTATTTAAACATAATGTCAATATCGATGAAATTCATTATTTACAATAATATTATTATTATTAAATACAGACCTGTCAGGTTACCGGTACTACCTGGTAAGGTGGTTTATACTACTTAGATTTAACGAATATATTTCCAAAAAAAAAAAGAAAAAAAAGTTAGAAGATTTTCGTGTTAAACTGGCTGTGAGCCCTTTTATTGAAAAAAAGTACATTTACAGTATTCTTAAGCTACCCTTGAATTGGATTTATTTTAAAGAGGGGTTATCCTCTTAATACCAGGTTGTTGTTTTTTTTTTTTCACTCTGAACGAATATTCCTGATTTGTCCTGTGCTGAATTAAGGATTAAAAGGGAGCTCCAAAATATATATAGATTCGTTAACGTTTGGTTTTATGGCATCAATAAACCTTGCATCTAATACTATGTTTGAAGGCCATTTACACTAGAATAGATAACGCAATAATTTAGAGTAATCAAAAACCAAACTTAGGCACTCCTTGAAGGAGGAGTTATAAATATACAATATCTTAGTAACAGTATATTCAGGGCATTACATTGTAATAGAGTTAATCACTCAAAAAGAAATTTCAAGCTTAGAAAAAAATGTTAATTTGAGCTAAAAAAGCAAGCATATCATGACATCTGAACTATAAAGGAGAATAGGATATTGACCTGTATGCTGCAGTGCAGGCTACCAACAGTACCACGAGTAATCAAATTTTAATGATTGGAGTAATAATATTATCTCAACCTATGAAAGCATTATACATGGATGTATGTGATCTTTTTGTGACTATTATCGAATAGGTTATCTATATAAGAATTAAAAACGGATACGATTTATAAGTCGAGCCTTCACCTAGCTCTGGCTCAATAATTGCTTGAATCAATTGTGTATAAAAACTATGTAGATATACCTGTACACGTAGTACGTCGACTAAATTCTTACTCTATTTTAATTAATTAATTAATTATAACAGTAGTATTTCTTATTTTTTGATTTCATCGCTAAACCAGGCCCGTAAAGTTTTTCCGCAAATATTATCAGGTTTTACACAGGAAACAGTTCAATAAATTATAAACTATGAAAGAAAAATATGCTGGATATGTGGTAATGTAAACACACACAACTCAGGGATAACAGGCTTGATCCACAGTGAATTATAATTACACCAACACCCAAGACCGGTTTTGTAAGCCACTGTAAGTAGTTACTAATAATATTATTAAAGTAACATGCTGCAGTTATGAATTCTGTGAAAAGACAAAGACTCAAAAAATAAAGTTTCACAGAATAGAGTTCAAGATATCGCGTTATTTTACTTACGGTTATGGAACTTGACTACCAATTTGGTATCTCAGATTAAAGTTACTACATGTATGCATGTATCCGATATATATTTGATTTTTATATCCAGTTATGTCACTATAGTATAGGTTGTGGTACATTGAATTGGATCCTACGCATCACCAGATTTTTAATGGTATGTTTTGAGGGGATATAAGGGATCGAAGCGATCTAAATAAAGCATGAGACTTGAGGCACTTTATTAGTATAGACATAATACTTTTCATCCATATAATTATAAAAAAACCTTTTAATACTAACATTGTGGGGGGTTTAAGTTTATTAATATACCAATGATCAATTAAATGGTGATTAAAATTAAAGGTTGATCCCCAGGGGGTTGGGTGTTAAAAGGTGTATTATAATACCAATTATAACTCATATGCCGGTGGACAGCTGCTTGGACATCACCTATATTCTTTATAAACTTATTAATAATTTATAGATCTCAGGTAATAGTATGTCAATTTAAAGTAAAATGGTTCCAACATGTAAGTATGCTATTCGAATATAACACTAAGCTTTCCGTTTACAATCTAAAGTAGCCAATTATTACCCCCTTTTTATTAGAGTATACTTTGGTACAATGGTATTTGTGCTACCTATGAAGGCTCTTACTTGAGCATCAAGAACCGTATTTTAACGGATTGGAAACCAATGACATGAATATAGTTAAAAAGAAAGTTAAGGTATACATGTATAGGCTAGAAACGCCCCTCTTTTTTTTATTCATCAAATTATGTCAGACTTTATTATTAAATTCACTCTTTTTCTTGTTTTTTTTTTTTTTGGCTTGAGACACAAATATCATACATGTATGTAATACATACGGATGTATAAAATTCCTGCAGGCAATGTATTAAATTCTGCACATTCCTTATCCGTCTTTTGTATTGTCTCATCAAAGATAGTACTTTCTGGACCTTAGGTAACCACGTACTTAGTAAGTCTACCAGGTATGTACTGTACTACTACTCAGGTAATACCAGTACAAGTAGTTTGTTACTATAGCCATGTAATACATGATGTATTACAGTGTATATTAGATGGTATATATCGGCTAGTGATAGTACCAAGTATTTAATAAGATATTAGTACCAGTAGTAAGTGGCATATGTGTACAAGTACTATAGTTCCCTGCAGGGCTTGAGACATTATCTCAATATTCTCATGATGCAACTGAATATATTTATAGAATTATCTGCATTATTGTCGACCCACCATAAGTTATTGAATTATCAGATACTGATTATTACTGTAGTAGTTCAATAGGACCGCTAAGCGCATAAGAGCATTACGGTGTCATGTCAGCTTTTGTTTTTGATTATCAGAGGTGCCAACTGGGTAGCTATGCTTTCTGGTATAAATATTGGATGGAGTTAAAAACCATTTAAAGAGTTTAAAGCGAAAAAATAAGCTAAAAATAAATTATAAAAAGTTTTCAATTTTGGCCTTGCGGATTTGAATATCAGCTTAATTTACGTATTTAACTTATTTAATTTGTCACATAGAAATTTATAGTATATTATAATTGCATGCGTCCATCAATGAATTAACCAATTATAATTGCATGCGTCCATCAATGGATTTATAACTGTAATTAGTTTACAATTGAGTTACAGATTTAAAATGATAAACAATTTTAAAATCTCGAATCAAACTTGTATATAGTATATTATAGTACTTAGAATAATTACACAGTGGTAAAAGTAGATAGTATTAGACGAATTACAGGGATTAATACTCTACTTTCGAAATTATATATGCATCTACCGTATTTGTACAAGTACATCAATGAAATCAATGTTGATGGGGTATGGTACCTTTAGAAATACGATTGAACGTGATGAAAATTTATAAAAAACGAAATAACTATCAATAGTTATATATCTATAGAATAAAAATTTACTAAGTACAAGTATAAATACATTGAACTAACTGTAGGGGGGTAAGGGTAAAGGGAATAAAAAACCGTAAGATCCTAAAGCTGTAACTGAATCACACAATTAATTATGCATTAAATACGTACTATATATATTGTATACGTATATAGGGGCAACAAAATAAGTACGATATCTAGCTATAGTATACATACATATTATAAAGATGCTATGTATTCAAGAAAGTTCAACTAGTTACAATGATCAATTTTATTCAATATCACTACTGTATATACACCAAGTACTTTCATTGAATACATGGGTTATTGATATACAGACACAGGTCCAATTGTCAACCATATATATATACAATTAATTAAGAATTGAATATTATCACGAATTACACAATAAAAATAGATCTGTTCAAGTAATCGTTTTAGTCATGCAAGAGTTCTTAATTTAAATACCAGGTAGGTCGACTTATTTATCTATACATGTATTTAGTACTGCATATACTCCTTATCATAAGCTTAAATTTAAACATTTCTCTATACAGTGTATATTTAAATAGTTTTCTATACTAATTAATGACTATCCAAAGATATCATGAATACAGTTAGCAAAGCTTACAAATTAATATATACTTGTGTGAGGTGATCTATGCAGGTGAATTTGGTATTGCCAAATCCCAATTTGTACTACATTTTTTTTTTTGAAAAAACAGGCTTAACTAATTAGTTAACTACATGAACGGTTCAGAAAAAAAAAAAAAAAAAAAAAAAGGAATATGAAAATATTAAAAGTATTAAATTATTAAAAATATTAAAAGTATAAGAAAAAAATAAAAATCCATTCGTGTATAGCAGTATATGTAGATATTAGTCAGATGTTCGTGTTGTGTACAGATAAAAAAGTTGTTTAAAAAAATATAAATAAAGAAGTCATAAAATTATTATAAGAAAAATGGTATCAAAATATAATAAGCAGTGTTTTACAGCTCACTTATAATAAGAAAGCAGCACCAAAAACACTGATCAAACTTGCAACTGAGAAACTAACAATGTTGGCACTGTTGACTTGTTCAATTGGGGCAGAATCTGCACCTGATTGTGATTCTGGGACTTGCTCTGGAGATGAGCCTGCACCTGCGGCTGGAGATGAGCCTTCACCTTCACCAGCTGCTTTTGGACTTTCTGCTGCTGGAGAAGAACCTGCACCACCGGCTGCTTTTGGACTTTCAGCTGCTGGAGAAGAGCCAGAACCTTCACCTGCTGGGTTTGCTGCTGCTGGAGAGCTACCTTCACCTGCTGCTTTTGGACTAGCGGCTGGAGAACTACCTGCACCTGCACCTTCAGCTCCAGCATTTGGGCTTGATCCAGCTGGAGAACTACCTGCACCTGGAGAGCTACCTGCACCTGGAGAGCTACCTGCACCTTCAGCACCTGGAGAACTTGATCCTGGAGAGCTAGCCCCTGGTGCACCTGCACCAGGACCGGCGGCATTTGGACTTGCACCACTGCCTGGGGAAGAAGCACCTGATGATCCAGTGTCAGCACCGCTGCCTGGAGAACCAGCACCGGCACCACTACCTGGGGATCCTGCACCTGCACCTGGAGAACCAGCACCAGCAGAAGGAGGACAGTCAGCACCAACACATGGTTGAGCTGGAGCAGCAGCAGCTGGAGGACAGTCAGCTCCAACACATGGTTGAGCTGGTTGAGCTGGAGCAGCAGCAGCTGGAGGACAATTAGCACCAACACATGGCTGAGCTGGTTGTGCTGGAGCAACAGCAGCTGGAGGACAATTAGCACCAACACATGGTTGTTGAGTTGGGACAGCTGGAGCTGGGCAATTAGCACCTACACATGGGGCAGCTGGTAATGCTGGTAATGGTGTACAGGTTGGACAGTTTGATGCTGGTGGAGCATAAGTAGCAATTGGTGAAACACAGGTGACTGGATTGCCAGCAGACATAGTGACATAAGTAGTTAAACCAGTAGTTTGTAAAGCACAAGTATTACATGCAACAATTTCTTTTGTACAGGCACCATTACAAACCAAATTAGTCATACATGGCATAGTAATAACTGGATAAACAACAAAGACACCACAAATACCTAAACAACATGTTGTGACATTATGTGTAACAGTAACAGTCTTTGGTGGATCTCTAGTAATAGTGACAGTTGTGGTACCAACTGGACTACTAGTAGGTTTACTTGCTGGTTTTGATGGTGTTGCTGCTGGTCCTGTAACAGCAAATGGATTCAAAGAAACTGGAGATGGTGCTACTGTATTTGAAACAGAATTAGAAGGAACAGATGAACCAGGGCTTGCTGATGATCCTGATGGTAATGAAGCAGCTAAAGCTTCTTTTTCAACTGATGGGGATGGACTTTCGGATGGTTCTTCAGCCTTTGGTGATGAAGAAACTACATCAGGTTCTGGGCTTGATGATGGACTTTCAATTGATAATGAGATTTCTAATGGTTGTAAATCAGCGGAAACTGCAGCTGGTGATGATGGAGCTGGATCTTCTTTTGGAGTTGATTCTGCTTCTGGGATTGGTTCTGGAGTTGGTTCAGCTTCTGGAACTGGTTCTGGAGTTGATTCTGCTTCTGGAGCTGGTTCTGGAGTTGAATCATCAACAGGTGTATCTTCTTCTGGTAATTCAGTATCTGCTGGAGCGGCAGCATCTGGAACTGTAGGGTCTTCTGGGGCTTCAGCAGCTAAACTAGGTTCGGCAATTGGTGCAACAGAAACTTCTGGTTCATCATCTGCTGGAGCATCTTCTTCTGGAGCTGGAGCTGGAGATTCATCTGCTTCAGAAGCTTCACTTGGTACAACTGGAGCGACATCATCAACTGGAGTTGGTTGAACTGAAGGAACGACTGAAGCTGGTTCTTTGGCAACTGGTTCGGAAACTTTGGCCAAGGCAACACTTGCCATTAAGGCAATTGCCATTTTTGTTTTAAACGAGTGCATTAGTTGGTTGTATTAGTATGTAATAAAAACGAATGTAAAATGGTTGGTGATATTAAAATATTCTAAAAATTTGAAGGGAATCGAGTAGGTATATATATAGGACTCCACCAATACAGTTCAAAACCTAAACCTACACTGTCTCATTGATTGTTTTCTATACATTGTGATTGTATTATTACTTTTAACGTTTAATGAAGTAAATAAATAAATAAATAAAGTGGTATGAAAAATGTTGAAAAAAATTCGTTATTTTTTTGGCAGAATTTTTTTTTTTTCCAAGCAGTACAGTACAGTACTAACTGTCGGTATCGGAAGTTTGAGAAAAAAAAAAAAAAAGGAGACAACTTAAAGTTTTTTGATTTTGATCTGATGAAATGAGATGGTTTTAAGAAAGTTTAAAAACAAAAGGTATTTCAAAGTTGGAGATAAACAGTAAATTTGGCAAGGAATCTTTTTTCTTTTTATTTGACTAGTTGCGTTTAGTAAATGTTATTTTTCTCTATATATTAGGGATTCCAGCTTAAAGCTACTACACTTGGTATTTGATATATTTGAGTATTATTATCGTTGTTTTTGTGCTTTTGGCATTTTTGACTTTATTGATATCTGCCAAAGTTTAAATTGGATTTTTTATATACCAGGAAGTACCTGGTATAGTCAATAATTTATAAAATAATATGGTGGCCTACACATTCTCATTGACCAAATTCATCTAAAAAAATATTTACATTTCAAAGAAATCCTGTAATAAAAATAATACATCTCAAACTTATTATTGGTTGTCTTTTTAAGAAAAAGTTACATATTTCATTTCTTTCGAGGCCATGGCACTGGTGGGTATGATAAAAGCTTCAACATTGATACACTGTACTTAGGTATACATATAATTAATTAATTCAGGAGATATAATTGATCTAAACTGACTCATAAGAACATGTTCAATCACTCAAGTCCATTTATTGGGGATCTATGGATGAGATATGTTTTCAGATTCGAGGCATTTAATATTTAAACAAATATAGTAAGCATACTTATTAACGTGACGGTTTTGGTTTGAATAAAACCCTGCATGTCAGGAGGTCTTCAAAACGATTTTGTTATAACCCCCCAAATAAAATATCTGAGACTTCCTTCCATACTGTATATCATGTTATATGTACTTAGAGTATATGTTACAATTCGAAAGATCTAGGTATAATATATACATGTACCATATGCATGTAATCTATGCACTAGTTATAAGAGCTCTAGTGATACCTTGTTTACCGTGGGTGAATACAAAATCAGCCGTATGTCACCTCCTTGCCTAGTTTTCTTAAACTTTTTGCGGGTGTTATCTAACGACAAACCTTATAATAACTTGAACAAACTCTAAATACCTGATATTACCGGTGGTATTTTATGAATCTACAATATTATATAATATATTTACTTACAACCTTAGTTACTACACTTAGGTAGTTTAAATGAACATTGATCTCTATCTATATTTATAAATTAAATTCCATAATAAATGTATG
Source organism: Blastobotrys capitulatus (assembly GCA_030564325.1). Classification (NCBI taxonomy): domain Eukaryota; kingdom Fungi; phylum Ascomycota; class Dipodascomycetes; order Dipodascales; family Trichomonascaceae; genus Blastobotrys; species Blastobotrys capitulatus. The sequence continues at coordinate 228,290 of JAJLUL010000010.1, forward strand.
ACACTGTAGATATACTCATAATAAAGGTCACTGGGAAACTCTAATGTCATCACATTAAAGGAATAAATTAAGCCTGATAAGCTTTTCAAGTAACAAATTTGTAATAATGGTTAAAAAAATGACATACTAAAAAACATAGTAGCTACCAGGTAGTATATATGCTGAGTAGTTGTTGTGTCATCTAATAGGTTTTATTTGAGTGGGCAAAAGTCTAATTTCTACCAGTTGTATTATAAGTATATATTATTTTTGTAAATTCTTAATGATACTTACTGTGATAAGTTGTGCTACTAAGTTATACAAATATATGTAGACCTTTTTTACCCCAATAAACAGATTTTGAAAGTCTATTTCAAAATATTTCCAAAATAGGCCATAAAGTTTAAATAAACTTACAGGAAAAAAATTAAGATTATTCTCGAGAATTTATTATTTTTCAAGCCAAGAAAGGTAGTTTTTACCTGAGGCTTATTTTTATTTTTAGTTTTCAATCAAAATAATCATTCCCTAAGCAATATATCCGATCGCTAGATACCTTGGTACCTAAGTGCCCGCTACTATAGTATACATAGTGTCAATAGTTAGTATATCCACTGTGAAGTAATACAATGTAATATAAGAGGCAATTGATATCGATTATATTGCAGAAGCTTACTAGTGCAGCTGGATCGAATAAAATATACCTAGTATGTGCTGGTATCAGTAACAAGTTAGCAGCTAAGGGATCAAGCGAGTACGTAAATTACGAAGTTTTGTTCGCTAAAATGGTTTAGCATTTAATATCCCTAATAATAATAAAGAGATCATGTAAATTCTAATTAATAATTCAACAGACAAATCTACTCTGAAACTAATTATTTATAGATATAATACAATGCCAAATACAAGTACTACTGTGGATTATTTAGCCTAATTTTATAGTTAATTTACCGAATCGAACTACCTGGGTAAATAATAATGTCTGTAATGTTTCAAGCTTAATGTAAGTGTTACCTGGTACGTAAAATTATTTAGCACTTGTTGTAATATTATATTATAATCATGGACCACTGAAAAATGCTTTAATTTGTTTACTACATATATCGTAGCCATATATAATTAACTCTCACTTATATGGTAGAAATGCGTGTGTGAATTGAGCAGATAATAGCCTTGGAAGGAAGCCAAAGCATCGTGACGTACAACTAGAGCTATAATGTTACTTAACAGCCCTGAGTGTTATTCCAATTCTTTTAAGAGCTTGTTATAAAGTTTAGTACCTACTAAAGGTTCTTGTAAAGTTATTTAGAAAATATTATAATATCTGTATGATATTATATACAGTGTAGAAGAATGATAATTGATCACCTCGAGTATCTAGATTGTCAACTTAGATTAAACATTTTAAAAACATCATCTCGATGTACCTGGTATATCCATTTATACAAATCTAAAAATAGATGCCACTGTTCTTGACTAATCTCCATAAATGTAGTGCTATAAATTATAAGCCTGGATATATTTTGGCATATACATGTAGCTTTTACTTAGGTAATTATAGCAACGGTACTTAATATTTGATAACTCTCTTGGTTATTAAAACTTAAAATCTTAAGAATCTGGAATTAGAACATCTCGACCGTTACATGCATATGTAATTTTACCTGAGTATAAGATGACTTAGTTCCCGTATAAATAATTGTCAGATATGTAAAACCTAAATATATCCATAGCCATCAAATTCTTTTTATATACAGATTGGAACCTTAACAACTGCCTTAGAATTAGCAAAAGCTTAGATATCGGATGGCTGCGATGACTGAAATATTATTTTCTTTAAAGAATGCCTGTGCTGATGTGCACAGGCGATTCATACCCAAAATATTTTTTTAATTACATGCAATCGAGCTTAATTAGACGAGAGTTAATGATACTATTGCAAGGCATCATTTTAATAGTTACTATATATATAGTCAATATATATATAAGCATACAGGAATTTATTCTACTATAGTATATTAAATTTCATGCTTTTTTTTATTTCCTTTTTTATAAAATTATTTAAACTAAGTCTAAAAAAATAACAGATTGATCCATAATTATACGTTCATCTAAAAAACTTAAAATACTTCACCAAATAAAGAACTGGATATCCATCAAATTTTCCTATCAAAATTTTTGAGGCTAATGGTCTGAATATAGTACAAACAACAGATCAAAATAATACCAAACTTTACTAGCTATTTTATATCAGGTAGCTTATGGCCTGCTGGTACAACTGAGCTTACTTAGAATATTTTGCGGTATGAAGCGTGTCTGATATATATACTTATTCCCGGGCCTGCACTTATAATCTAAAAGGAATTTTTGATGCAGCAACATATATGCATATATATAAATGAGTATAGCCTAGATATGTTAAATATATATCTGGTATGCTTGAATAGATTTAAATTCATATTGCCTACAGCCTAGTCAAATAATTAATTTATCATCATTGGTGATAATACTTAAATCAGTTGCATGAAAATTTAAAACTTGCATACCGTTAAAAATGTAATTTGACTAATTATAAAAGGTTTTGCGTAAATTTGATTAAATCCTCAACTTTTAATAAAATTTGCTAATTATATCATCTACAGTATATGGATGTATTATAACAGTACTACTGTATGCACTATACTCTGCAAAAAATAACTTAAGAATTCAACAAATTACCTAGTATTACTACAACTCAGTGTCAGGTAATAAAACCTGCGGTAATGCAAAAAAAAAAAAAAAAAAAAATAGGGCAAAAATGCTAGCTGCTTAACTATGTTTTTTATGGCATGCAGCAACTAAAGTTGAAAGATCTTTCAACGTGAAGTTAAAGCAAGCTTATTACTCGCGAATTCTAGAGTAAAGACACGACAGTCATAAATTAAGTTAACAGCTGAAAAGAACATAAAATTTCAACTCACTTACGAGTAAATTTATCTTTTTAAAGCTAGCTTATCGATATACTTTCCTATTACAAACCTGATACCACCTTCGATTTCCTGAGTACACGACTGAGATTCCGTCCCGGTATTAAAAAAACGCGTGTAAAATTAATTAAAATTAATTAATTAACACGCCATCAAAAGATCAGTGAGCCGCATATTTTTGCGGCGCTTGGTCCATGCTGCTTAAAGCGGTATACATATATCTGATACCTACCGACGCCGCCAGCCCATATGCTTATTTTGCCGCTACAGATATTTAATCAGCATAACACCAAACTCCATGATATACAAACTATATTAATTTCTACTATATTAATATACATAAAATAAAAGGTTTGTTATAAAAAGTGTTCCAAAATAAAATAGTATTAAAAAATTACAGAGAGTAAAAATATACAGAAAAAATTATGTTCGTGAATAATAAAATAGATATAATAATATCGAAATGAATCAAAATAGGTGTTCGTTTACTTGTTTTTTTTTTTTTTTTTTTTTTTTTTTTTTTTTTTTTTTTTTTTTTTTTTTTTTTTCGTTTAATTTTTCTTTTTAATGGTATCAATAATGTTCTTTTTTTTATTATTAATTTCGTTACATTAACAAAGTAGCACCAATTACCATAACAATGGCACTCATAGAAATGTGAATAGAGGAAGCAGCACCTTGCAATAACATATCATCATCACTACCTCTAACTGAAGAGGCAGTATCGTCTGATCCTTTTGGAGCTGATTGTGCACTTCCTGCACCGGAATCATCATCGCTTGGACTTGATGCTGAACCTTGACCAGCTTTATCATCTCCAGATGGGGAACTACCTGATGCACCAGTGGAACCAGAACCACTTGAAGTACCAGAATCAGCACCTGAAGCTCCAGAGCCAGACCCTGGAGCACTTGATGAACCAGAATCAGCACCAGAGCCTGGGGAGCTTGCGGAACCAGAACCAGCACCAGAACCTGGAGAAGTTGAACCTGAACCTGAAGAGCCAGCACCACCGGCACCTGTTGAACCAGAACCAGAACCAGCAGCACCAGTATCAGATGATCCAGCACCTCCTGCTGAGCCAGAACCAGATCTTGAACCACTACTTGGGGCTGGAGCAACTGGGGCAACTGGGGCAACTGGAGCTGCTGGTACAGCTGGAGCTGTATTACAATTTGTACCGACACAATCACTTGGTGATGCTGGTGCAACTACTCTTGGTTTTGGAGCTGGTGTAGCATTGGCAGGTGGAGCATATGAGGCACATGGAGAAACAACTGTAACAACACTACCACCAGACATTGTGGTATAAGTTGTCATATCAGTTTGTAATGGACAAGTATTGCATGGAATAACTCTCTTGGTACAAACTGCATCACAAACGACATCAGTAATTGCTGGTAAAGTGATAACTGGATAAACAACGTAAATGCCACAAATACCTAAACAACAGGTTGTAACAGTTTGAGTTACAGTAGTTGTTGGGATTGGATCAACAGTAACAGTAACGGTTGGTAATGGACTTGTGGTAGAACTGGATGTAGTTGTAGTTGTAGTAGTAGTGTCTGGTGTGGTTGTGGTTGTTTCTGATGTAGTTGTAGTATCTGATGTAGATGTGGTAACTGATGTGGTTGTAATATCTGATGTAGTTGTAGAGTCTGATGTAGTTGTGGTAGTATCATTACCTGGGAAAGGTAATGGATCGACAAAAGGTACAGCATCAACATCCGCTAATAATCCAGGAACTTCTGGGCCATCTGCAAAAGCTAGATCTTGAGCTAATACAGCACTAGCACAAACAATTAAAGCAGGTAAAGATAATGATTTCATAGTAAAATAATAAAACAAAAGAAAATTAAAAGTATTTCAAAAGAATGACAGTTGGTTGGAATATTAGTGAGTAAAAGGTGAAAAAACGAGTGTGGAGGATTGTATTTTTTTTTTTTTTGAACTTAAGTCTTGTTGGCGAATACAAAAAAAAGGTCCAATAGGGGAAATCACCATCTATTTATACTTTTTCTTGTGGACTAATTGTATTATAGTTGATTCTCAATTTTGTAAAGGAACTCGTTTAAAATTATGTGTAATTACCCTTTGGTATACTAAGGACCTCTTTTTTCTACCATATCTGACCAATTGGAATCATTAGTAAATATTATTTTCAAAGATTTCGGCATTTAAAAATTCAGGCGAACAGTTTTCAAATACCGAGTGTCTTAAACTTTAACAGAATAAAATATCTAAGAATCAAGAACTGAATAAAAAAAAAATAGTACATGTTTATAGTTTGAATTCTATATAACATTGGTTCTGAGATTTTTCTAACTACAATAATCTAGAAGCTTATTATAACAGACAAATAATTTCATAAAAATGTAAATACAGTGTTCTAATTCGTACAACAATGCTACAATTATCAGCCTAAATTATCCCTCCCTTTATTACCAGGTAGTATGAGTTGCCAGGTTTTATTTTTATTTACATGATTCCGGATAAAGGATTCTATATTATAATTTATACCTCAAAAGCTTAAAATGAACTTTAAGGTTTCATATTGAAATATTGAGGCTTTCAGATTGTAATGTTTTTATTATGGATTTAAACTATTATTCTCATTAATAATTCAGATATTTCAATACTTGGTTGTAAAAGAAAAAGATTTAAGTTATCAGTATAATCACTGCAAGTGTATATATCCTTTATTCATGATTGCAACCAATATGCTGGATGTACAAATAGACGGTTCGAGTTTCCAAACGATCCCTAAAATCATTGGGTCTTTCAGTTTTATGCAAAAAAAAAATTCACAAAGTCCTGAGGAATCCTGCCAGCTCAACTTGATAATTTCAAAAACGGAATTAAATATTTATTTCTCAGCAAGTTACTTGGTAATAAAAAGTTTTGAAATTAGTTTGGTCAATTCTTATAAATTTACAAGCATTTTATTGTATTGTTTCAATTATATTTACTGTATACAATGTGACGGTTACGTGCATTCCCATAATCTTGGCAACTTCCTTGCAGAAATACCAAATAAAATTATTTATTCCCTTGAATTCTAGCGACTACCTGGTAATAATTATTTTATCATAATGTCACCTGCGGGTTAAAACTTATGCCAATTAATAAACTCTTAAATTACTTTCCGTTAGATTAATTTAACGGGTTAAAAACTTGTACTATGAAAGATTTAGTACTTGGAATAAGCCACATAGCAGCCTGTAGGTTATTAATACAAAAAAAACTAACACTACAAAATATTTTCATTAGGGGTAATGTCGGTATAGATAAAGCTTAATTATCCAAAGGCCGAGACATTACACCTTGGGTTTTAAAGTTTCAAATGCCGAGAAATAATATTTAAGAGGATCAACATCCGTGGATCTAGTGGTGAATATACAAATATCACCATTATATCAGGCTGTTACGAGTTTCTTCAAATTTACAAGCACCTTGGTATAATAATGGAAATTTTATACTGGTACATATCTTTTAGCCTTTTTGTCACGTAAAATCTTTCCGAATAATTTTTTTCTTATCAATCCAGCATTTCCTATTACGATTAATCATTTATTTTCTTTTCAATTTCCTTGATCAATTCAAAAATATTTGATTACTTGATTGGTCATCAGCTTGTAAATAATTACCGAATCCAAGTTTTAAATAATACTGATCACCGAAATATGAACTTCTCGATCATAATATTTTTTGATAAGACAATTTTAACCATGGAGGGAGTTTATTTCTATACTACATCATTGATATAGATATTACTTGTATTTTGAGTTTATGTGAGCCTATTTTTGGTACATTAATTATATTATATTAGTTTCACTCACTAGTAGGAGATGCAGGCCTCTTGGGCACAATTGAGTAGACACCCCCCTCGGAAATAATAATATGTGAGCCTAGGAGCTTGATTTTATATTCAATTTGCCAGTGAGTGACTAATTTCATTAGGTCTGATTTTCTGCATATACAATTGAGTACTCTAATGTAGCAAGGTAAAGATATGATCTATATGATGATATTGAAAGCTTCTGGACTGACTATATGTCATTATATACAGTATATTACTGAGCTGCATCGTGATCTGATAATGCCCTCTCGAGATCTGGAGTAATATAAAAGTGCTACAGATTTGCAAAGCAAAGATAAGCTTATTTTACCACAACAATAATAAAAGTCAGGACAATCGTAATGTACTGAAGAAAGAAAGTAATATATCTTAATGTTGTATTACTGGGTTTATAAAAAGTTATAGAGAAGAAGTTTTCATTACTAGATATAAAAAAACACTATATACTAGAATTTCGTGACGGAAAATCAATTAGTGGATGTGTACAAGTTGTAAAGTACACGCGCATGCTTAGGATTAATTGATTCGATCGATCGCGCGCATGCGTGCACGAATGGTGAGATCTTGCGGTTAAAGCCGCACATTCAAGCTTTATTTGTCGGATCGGGACCTCCCTTGGGAAAATTTAATCCCCACAAATATTCAAAGAAAGACTTAAGAAAAATTAAAAAATTATATATATTAATTTATGTGCGAATTGTATCTTGTGTGTATATATACAGTAAACTATTTGAAGAAAAAAAAAATGTCATAATAAATAAAACCAAACAATAATAAAAACCCAGTGTACTTGAAAATCAATAAGTTAGTTGTTCTACTCATTCTGTATTCAATAGAGTCTTATAACCAATAATAAAAAATAGAAATAATAATAATAACAAAATAAAAACCCCTTTTAAGTTTCTAAAATCTAGAATAATAAAGCAGCACCGAAGACTGCAACAATAGCACCAACTGATAATTCAATTGATGGAGCACCACCTTGAGCTAATGGAGCAGCTTCAGTCTTTGCAGCGACATCACCACCTTCATCTGCTGGGTTTGCAACTGGACTATTTGGAGATTCTTTTGGAGATTCTTTTGGTGCTTCTTTTGGAGTTTCAACTTCACATTCAGAACCAACACAACCTTCTGGAGCTTTTGGTGAAGGTTTTGGAGATTCTCCACCAGCTTTTGGTGCTTCCTTTGGTGCTTCTTTTGGAGTTTCAGTTTCGCATTCAGAACCAACACAACCTGCTTTTGGAGTTGGTTTAGCTGGGGCAGCTGGAGCACCTGGAGCACCTGGAGCATTTGGAGCAGCTGGTGTACAAGTTGGACAATTTGATGCTGGTGGAGCGTAAGAAGCAACTGGTGAAACACAAGTAACTGGATTACCAGCAGACATTGTTGTATAGGTTGATAATGAAGTAGTTTGTAAAGCACATGTATTGCATGGAACAATTTCTTTGGTACAAATTTCATTACAAACCAAGTTGGTCATACATGGAACAGTTAAAACTGGATAAACCAAGAAGAAACCACAGACACCTAAACAACATGTAGAAACAGTTTGAGTGATTGTTTTAGTTGGGATTGGATCTTTAGTAATAGTAACAGTTTTAGTAACTGCTGGATCATAGCTTGATGATGTTGAAGCACTTGAAACAGTTGAGGAGACTGATGATAAAGAACTTGAAGTAACTGAGCTGCTGCTTGCTGATGAGCTTGAAGCTAATGAAGAAGAAGCTGAAGAACTTGAACCTGTTGAGGAAGAGGAACCTGAAGTAGTTGGGACTGAAGATGAAGAACTTGAGGCTGATGATAAAGTAGTTGAAGCAGAAGATGAAGTAGTTGGAACTGATGATGAGGAAGATTGTGTAGAGCTAGAAGTTGGTGCACTTGATGAAGAAGAAACACTTGAAGAGCTTGATGCGCTACTTGATGATGAAGAGACAACTGATGAACTTGATGAGGCTGATGAGCTTGATGAGGCTGATGAAGCTGATGAACTACTTGCAGAAGAACTAGAAGCAGTTGAAGTACTTGCTGAGCTGGTTGTAGTTGTAGGGTCTTGTGCTAAAACAAAACCAGCTAAAACAGACAAAGTAGCAATTGAATATAATTTCATTTTTAGTTTTCTTTAGTGTATATTAACTAGTGAAAGTGTTTATAGTTGCCTGTTGGTCTATAGAAAGATAAAAAAAAAAAAAAAAAGAAAAGGAAAGAAAAGGCTGACAAGATTTTTGAGAAAATTGATGAATATTTATAGATTTTTTTTATTGTGAAGGTATTTATTAGCTAGACTTTTGTTATAAAGTTTGACAAGATTATTTATAGAGAAAAAGAAGGAAAAATATAACAACCCGTTCGTTCGTTTTGATTCGTTAAAAAATTGTCTTATAACATCAATTCTCAAACATGATCTTTTTTTTTTTATTTTTTTTTTTTTTTTTTTTTTTTTTTTTTTTTTTTTTTTTTTTTTTTTTTTTTTTTTTTTTTTTTTTTTTTTTTTTTTTTTGGTATCTTTCTTGTATATATTTGCTTTTTGGATTAAGTAATGATTTTATATGTAATAAATGGGTTATTTTTTTTTTAGCTTAATAAAAACATTTTATACTAAATTTCCAATTATTTATTTGTATACTATTCAATGATTTTTTAATTCTTTTGGCCAAAGACTTAATAATTGATGATCTAACCACAATATTTAGCAACAGGTGAAATTAATATTATGTGCCTTACATTGCATTGAGGTATACCAATCACCGAGGAATGAACATCTGCTCTAGAATTAAACTAAATTTAACGAATTAGGAAAGTCAAAAAGATCAACTTTCTTTTCTTCACTTTTACCTAGATTTATTGGATAAATAATAACAATTTTTTGTATACTGCAGAACTATAAATTTAGCATTACGCGTGATAAGTTTCGAAGGAAAAAAAAATATCTTTTTAAAGTTAAATTATTATAGAAAAAATAAAGATACTCCTAAAGGGTTTATGTTCTACACATCCTTACATGAAAGTGAGATCTTATAGGTTCAGCACACTTTACTTGGACCCTTTAATTTTCACCTAAGCTATAGGCTAATTAACTTTAAAAAAAAAGACAGACAGCCGCACTCTAATATATATTTTTATGTGCATCAATCTGATCTCATCTGCAGCGGTTGGGAGGGGTTTTTTTTTTAGTTTGGTGGTTGTGTGGGCTAGCTAGCTTAAGGGGGAAAAAAAGGTCTTAGTGACAGATGACCTTAAACAAAATCAGAAACATTAGGTTTTAAAACATTGTAGATACTTTCAGATACTTTCAGCTCTACTAAAACTGACCAATGTCTAGAATTATAAATTTACGAATCGAATGTTGAACTTTATATTGAAAAATTTTGTACACAGTTGCAAATTATCAGAAACTTTTTTTTTTTAATATGTTCAGAAAGAGTAAAAAATAAAGATTTAAACAGCTAAATATTATGCTTAGATTACAACGTTTTATTATAGTTTAAAAATCTCCATCCATAGGAAAACTTAAATAGATATATATTTTTTACCAGTACCAAATTTAAAGGATTTACCGGAAAATAAAAAAAAACTGTTTGATGAATGTTTTATAAAATATATATAGATCATAAAAACCTGTCTTAAAATTCAATCTAGAAAAAAAAAGTCACTTTTGTGTAATACAGGGCTAGACAAAATGTATTTTAAGAAGGTTGTATTTAAATAAACCTAGCAAGGTCTTAAGATATAGATATTTTATAATAATAGAGTAATTTATTGCAGCTTTCTTAGTAAGCCCTTAGTATAGTAAACCAAAGTAGAAATTACCTCAATCATTTCCATTTTATAATTAAATGCTATAAATACCCACCCCAGGAAATTAAAATAGTATGATATAGTAATTAGCTTTAGCTCACGCTCAATATGATATCACTCTAACTTAGAAAATTAAAGTTTTTCAATATTAAACCCAAAAAAGATAAGCTTTATATTGAATGTCAACTCCAACTAACCTATAAACTTTCAAGGTTTAGTTATATTATATATTAAATGGAAGCTTTATCTCGATAATAGTTGTGAAGGAGGTCCGACATTTAAAAACCTCCTTAGAGGATGGTTTATATTTATATATATATATGGAATAGAGTATTGGGTTGTTGTAAAACCTGAAAAGTGTTAATATTTCGAATTGGGTTATCTATAGTTTACTTAATAGTTACCAGTAGGTATCAAAGGCAATTGAAATAGTCCTTGTTAATTTAACAGCATTGAAAAGACTTCGTTGCCATGACAGTAGGACTTTTTGATGTTTTTACAAGATAAGCAAGTCTGATATAAATTGAACACTTGCAGTTGATCTTTATGGTACCTTTAAGGGACTAGTACACTCAGTATATATACATTGTACCATGGTATATATCTTTCAATTTGAAAAACAAGATAATAAAAATCAATCAAGTGGTTATAGATTCAACTAATTCTACTTTCGTAGTAGATTAAGTCAAATATAGATGCAACACTGATATCGCTCCACCAATAAAAATCAGTATAGTAAATGATCATAGCGTTAAAAAACTTGTACTATACTATCTGGTACCTGGTAGAAGGTAAGCTTGCAGTGGTGCATAAAAAAAAATCCTCAAATTTCAGTTTTATTTTGGTTTAGAAATCGCCTACTTAAGCGCGCTTGACAATCATTCTACTAGAAAAAAAAATACTATTGTACTATGCATATGCTATACATTGATCGTCCGATGTTGACGTTTTGGCAGTTTCATGTATCCGAATATGGCTAGTCCCTTTTTTAGTTTTTTTCAAAAAAGTGGTTGTCTGTATAAATATCCGCAATTAATCCTATAGTTATTTTTTTGGCTGTTTCGCAATCATAAATCATAATATGATATCGAATGGTGAAGGTGATGCCACATAGACCATGCATGATGTAAATTTCGAAACTCCTGAGAAAATTGCAGTTCAGTTATACCATAATTTTACTTTTTGTATAAGTTAATTGGCGAGTAAATCGTATCGACTGAGGATACATATATATCAGGTATATTGGAATAGCAGCACATTATGATCAAAGTTTGATAGTACATTATACACAATAGAGTAGCATGTCAAAATTAACGTGATTACTGGAGAGACGCTGTGGGTGGATGATACACTTTCTAAACCAGTACAAGCTAGCAATTTTAAAAGGGAAGTTTGACAGTGTTGTTTATGCACATGCATTATGATATATATCTAATGTATTCTAATCGCTGAGAATAATGGTGTGTTCGAAAACCTACTTGTAAATTATAATTATGTTTTATGCCGGTACGTAGTACCACATTGGATCCCGTATTTCTCAGAGATCATCATATGTGGAAGCTTGATTTCATATCTACTGTAATGTATAATATGTATAGCTAGCTGTGCTGGAGCTGTTACCAGCGAAAAATCAACACACGCGGTGAATTAGATCTGAATCTCATTTTAAACGCGTTTCAAATCTATAAAGGATCTAGAGCTCTCTGTAACTCTTTGATATTTCCAGCTTAGCAGCATTATACCATAGCACTGCCGCTGATATACATATAATATAGCGTAGCTAGCTAAAAGCTGCTCAATATTTCATTTCGAGTCTTAGGTCGACGTCTTTTAATAAGCTCTAGATCTCTATAACTTAAGTGAAGTATGATAGCACAGCATGGTTCAATTTTAAAACGGTGAGATCGATCTACAATATCGATTGTGCTACATGTACCAGTATGTTTGCAATGGGAATGATCATCGTATTTCTTTCCGGATCGCGATTTAAATTCTGAATTTAGATCCGATCAGATACACCATGGTACACTTAAGGTTGTACATGTAAACTCAGTACATTATAAAATATATCGTATGTTAAAAAAATTATTGGTACGTCTTAGTGAAAAGACCATTACCAAAGTGGTAATACATGTACTATGGAAAACTTGATTAACCTTAGCAGAATCTGCTAGAGTTCAAGCTATATATATTACAATTTTGTTATTGAGTAGCTATAAAAGCTAATAGCTAATTTAATGAACCTACAGTGGCATTTAAGATGATAAACTTATCATAGATTTGCATTACACCAGTTTTGTCTACATCATGATGTCCTTTCCTTATTTTTTTTTTTTTTGAGAGACTGATCTGCATAGATATTCTTCTGTCTAATTATGGTACTACTTGCGCCAGTTGGTGGTGTAAGAAAAAAAAGAATCCTCAAAATCTTTTTTGTTTTTCTCTTTTACGCCAACAAAACTTTTCACAATCAAAAATTTCCATCTTTAACAATGCTTGAATAAGCAAAAAAGATGCACGGATCGCCCCGCTTTTTTTTTTTTTTTTTCATCGTACCACGGTACTTGTAAACTGCACTTAGACAAACCTATCAGTTTTATTTTGAAATGAGGATCTAAAAAAAAAATAGAATTATTAATAATATAAATATATAAAAATCTTCCAAAAAAAAAAAATAACCAATTAATATACAAATTTCCAAAATATTTTTACGTTCTTATTATTATTTTTTTTTTTTTTTTTATTCTTGTCACCAAATTCGTGGTATATACTAACACAACACACATAATACCACCACGAAACAACTTTGCAGACTAATTTATCTGTTTAATTTTTTTTTTCCAATATAAACCCTGCTCACCTGTTACAACATTAAAACATCTTTTTAATCTATAGTATATATATACTAAAGGTTATTTCTTTAAGATTAATTATCATTAAACTTTATCTCAAAAAATTTTAAGCATAAATAACCAATTCAAGCACACCTAACCAAGATCGTTTTTTGGTATTAATAATTTTTTTCCACACCAAATTTTTTTTTTCAAACATACAACGCCTTTTTAAAAAAAATCAGCCCCCCTTTTTTTACTCACAATTTTTTTTTTTTTTACTTCTAAAAAATCAAATAGACAACTCATCAAATCAAATCAAATCTTTATAGAACACACACACACACAAATAAAAATGAGTAAAGTGCACGACGAGCCTAGAAAAATTTCATTTAATGTTAGTGATCATTATCAAATTATTGATATTGTTGGTGAAGGTGCATATGGGATTGTTTGTAGTGCACTTCATCGACCAACCAATCAAAAAGTTGCAATTAAAAAAATTACACCATTTGATAGATCAATGTTTTGTGTTAGAACATTAAGAGAAATGAAATTATTAAAACATTTTGATCATGAAAATATTATTAGTATTTTAGATATTCAAAAACCACGAGATTATGAATCATTTAATGAAGTTTATTTAATTCAAGAATTAATGGAAACTGATATGCATCGAGTTATTAGAACTCAAACTTTAAGTGATGATCATTGTCAATATTTTATTTATCAAACATTAAGAGCGTTAAAAGCAATGCATAGTGCTAATGTATTACATCGAGATTTAAAACCATCAAATTTATTATTAAATGCAAATTGTGATTTAAAAGTTTGTGATTTTGGATTAGCTAGACCAGCAGCATCAAATGATAATAATTTTGGATTCATGACAGAATATGTTGCAACAAGATGGTATAGAGCACCAGAAATTATGTTAACATTCCAAGAATATACAAAGGCAATTGATGTTTGGTCAGTTGGATGTATTTTAGCAGAAATGTTAAGTGGGAGACCATTATTTCCTGGTAAAGATTATCATAATCAATTAACATTAATTTTAGATGTATTAGGTACACCAACAATGGAAGATTATTATTCAGTTAAAAGTAGAAGAGCAAGAGAATATTTAAGATCATTACCTTTTAAAAAAAAGACACCATTTAGAAATATGTTCCCAAATGCTAATCCATTAGCTATTGATTTATTAGAAAAAATGTTAACATTTAATCCAGCAAAAAGATTATCAGTTGAAGAAGCATTAAAACATCCATATTTAGAACCATATCATGATCCAGAAGATGAACCAACTGCAGAACCTTTACCAGATAATTTCTTTGATTTTGATAAAACAAAAGATGAATTGGGAATAGAACAATTGAAAGGTTTAATTTATGAAGAAGTTATGCAAGTTTAAATTATTAATTAAAATTATATAAATTATTAAATTTTTTTTCTTTTTTTCTTTATTTTTTCATTATTCATAAAAATTCAATAAAGTATTGAAACCATCATTTTCATTATTATTATTATTGTAATATTGATATTGTACATGTTGTGGAGCTGGTGGTGGTGGTGGTAAAATTTGTGAAGAATGATGATGATGATGATTATGGTGATGATAATAATTATTTGATAAATCTAAAACAGTTTGTTGATTATAATTATGTTGATAATGCATTGGGTTGTTAGTTAGTACGTCATGTTGATATTCATTATAATAATATGAGTTAGTAGTTGTATAAGTAGGTGGTGAAGGTAATGGAGAAATATTAATATTATTATTAAAATCAATTGGTGAATTATCTGAATAATCAGTTGTAATTGATGAAGTAGACTCTGGAGATGATGGTTGATCCAAATGAATTTGTGTAGTTAATAATGCAGAAGTTGTTGATAATGATTTTGTTTTATTCTTTTTTTTGGTAGATTTTTGAATAGAATAATTATGTGGTGCTTTTTTACATTTTAATTCATGTCTTTTTTTAATATCTGGTCTAGTATATCTACTTGAACAATATTGACAACTATAAGGTTTTTGACCAGTATGATGCATCATATGTCTTCTTAAATGTTTAGCATGAGTATATTTTTTATCACAAAATTCACAAGGGAATTTTCCTTCATCATTTCGTTTTTGACTTGAAGCTTTTGCTCGAATGAATTCAATAGCTGCTTTTTCAATTGATTGATCATCATCAAGAAATTGCGGTTGGAAATTAAAATCCATCAAATTGGATGTAATAGTAGTTGATGATGTTGAAACTGGTATTGATGGTTCTAATTGTAAAACTGACATTGTTATTATTGGTTTGATTAGGTTGGTTTAAGTTTTTTGTTTGTTGAGTTAGTAGCGTAGAATTGAGTTGGTTAGTAGTTAGTAGTTGTTTAGTAAAAATAAATAAATAATAAATAATAATTAGGAAATAAATAAAGAATAAATGAAATATAAAAAAAAATTTCTAAATTCAAAAATTCGGAGAAAATGACTGATATTTATCTAATTTTTTTTTTTAATTCTATAAAGATTATAATGTTATATGTAGTTTCTTTTTAATAGAATTTATCAAGTTCACGATCTATCGGTTTTTTTTTTTTTTTTTTTTTTTTTTTTTTTTTTTTTTTTTTTTTTTTTTTTTTTTTTTTTTTTTTTTTTTTTTTTTTTTTTTTTTTTTTTTTTTTTTTTTTTTTTTTTTTTTTTTTTTTTTTTTATTAGATCTCTATTCATTATCATTTCTCAACGGTTAACGAGATCCGGAAAAGCTTTTTTCCCACAATAAAAAACGCCCCAAGTGCTTTAATACCTGCTTAAAGGCTAGAAAGCGGCCGGCTGCGCGCAAAAAAGTAACTCTCCACAAAAAAAAAAAAAATTTTCTCATTTCTTTTTTTCAAAAAAATAATTTTTTTTATTTTTATTTATTTTTTTTTTTTTTTTGGTGTTTTTCTAAAAATTTTATTACCACATGAATTTTTTATATTAAATTTATTTTTATTGATTAATTGGTACAATAGAAATTCCCCCAATCAATTAGCTTATCCTGAGATAAAAGATTCTTTTAAAACCATGTTTTTGAATTGATTTGAATTATTTTTTTACGGGGGAAAATATTCGCATTGATATTTAAGGTCTAATTAGAAAAAACTAGCGAAGGGGCCCTGGATATCCTGAATCTTGTTTTTACGAAGATTTAAACTTTTAAATAAGGGAAAGAAAAAAAACTGATCAAAGCTCACTGATTGTTAACCGAACCCCGAATTACTTGCAGCTCTTTTTATCAAATATTTTTTTTACACTATTAAAGCAAGTTCGCCACTTTTTTCTTTATTGTATATGATAATTAATTTAGACAGGTATAGAAGTTAGTATTGAATTATAAACAATCCTGCAAGCCACCCGATGAGCAGGTCGACCCAAAGGCTTGTATAATTCTAATCCAATTGCAACTATCAAAAAAAAAGAAATGCATTGGTTATAATAAAAATGTATTCGGGTTTTTTTCAAAATCTACAAGTCAGAGTAAAGTGTATGGCTTTCAAAAATTTCCTTACTGTAGGGCTTTGAAATTTTTTTTATTGATCAGAATGATGAGTGGTGGAATATTTTTGCGCGATGTGATAAGAGAAAAAGAAACTACTAGTTTAATATTAAATTTTGATAATAATTTTAATCCAGAACTTCAAAATATTGGGGGGCGTACGGGGTTACCGAAGTGAAAAAAACAAAAAAAAATGCTCCAGCCTTTCCATTTTTTCTCAAATCGATCTTAGTATACATATATGGATTAGACTGTAAACAGAACAATTATTTATAAATCTAACTTGTTTTTAGACATTTTTTGATTTTAGTCTACTCCACGGGGAACTTTATCCCATAAGGTTTTCTTGTAGTAATTTTTTTGTTTTGTTGATAACGAAAGACTTTAATCCAATAACTGGGGTTCCAAATGTTTGAGCTCTGTTCTCCAGGTTCTTTTACAGGGTGTTTTTGTAGAATGTACATTATTTATATCATAATCTTTTTTTTTTTAAAAAAAGGAAGTGGGTATCATCGCGATATACTCTATTTTAGAAATAATACGTGTGATTTGATGCCTTTGATTGGCGACCGAAACGACTCAGATCGTCTATAATTTTTTTTTAAACTTTGGATCAAAAGGAATGATCTTACAAAAAAACAATTTTTGTGGAGTAAAGCCGACAAGCAGTATTATTAGCTAAAAAATATATGATTATAAACGTCTGCTTTAAAGCATTGCTAGATTCAGGTTAGCTCACAATACCTGGTACTCTGATTTTATTTATGGTTGTCTAGCCCAGGTATGGTGGCTACGTGTATTAGATAATATTTTATTATAAGCTTAGTTATAATACGCTAAATATTGACTATTCCATAGTACTCTGATACGTATCGATCACGCCAATATAAAATATTATATATATTTAAAGGACAAATTAATAATTTAAAACAGTACAGTGTATCTCAGGACGTCCATAATAGGTATATTGTATATATTTGCAAAATAAAAAATTATAATTGTACAGCATCCAGATGTTAATACATGCTTTTTTAATCTTAGATTAACTACTTTTTCTCAGTGATCACAAGCTCAATAAATCTGGATTCAATATAAATGTATATATAGTATGTATACAACCAGTCAACCACTTGTACAAAGCAGCTGTAATCCAAAAACCATAGTGCATCCTTTGTAAATATACCTGGTATAAAGAAAAGACTAAAAATTATACATCAATAATTTAAGCTATTATTGGCTGTTAAGTTTACCTTTAGACCATTAATTTGCCGTATCATTTTGAATTGTACCAGGTTTCAAAATAAGGTCGGCCGACCTACTTTACCAGGTATTATGAAAGATACCTCTTTTAATAATTAATTCAATCAACAAATTAGCTATTGTGATGTATTAAAAAAAAAAGTGCCTACCAATGGCTCTACCAAGACTGATCATTTTTCAAGAATCAGGGAGTATTCCTTGAACTTTAAAATCATCGTAAGGCTTATTCAAATTGAAGAATATTATAACTTGAGTGGCATATGTATCAATGCACAATTATGTACTAACTTAAGATTTATGCTTCCTTTGTACATATACCAGGTATGGGAATTTAACCCGAAATTTTATATTATCCAACCTATCAAAAAGAATATGTTCAATATTGCAGAAGATTATCTAGAAGGTATTTTCTACTCTTTTCCTTTAAGTAAATATTTGTGGATTATCAATAGGTAGCTCCATCATATACTGGCCGGTATCATGATACATGGAAACTATAGTATACCATAATATAAATCGGCAACTGGATTGACTGCAGCTTGATTGGTTGTGTAACAATAAATACCAGGTAGGCTGCTTCGGTCAAATGCAATAAATTTTATATCAGTATAAAATACGACTTGCGGCTTATCCGTTGATACTGTACTTTAACCTGTTAGCGCTGTATATATGTATATTACTGTTGGCTAGTCAATAGTGCAGATATCCCGTGTTTTATTTTTTACTACCAAGTAATCTACACTTACTTCAGTTAAAAACTGCCTTAGTTATATTATCCATACCACCTGGCATGTAAACAATAGCCATTGTACAATGTTCAGTATGTCAGGGTTAAAACTTGCCAATAGTTTTAAAGGATCTTACAAGATTCCTTAAGTTTCAAAAAAATTCAAACATATTACAATATATTAAATAATAATAGTCTACCCTGATAGGTGATTCAATGAGACTGGTATTTATGGTTACATACCAGTTCAGAGGATTCCTTTTAAGCGTCTACAATGTTACTTAAAATTTTAAGAAATCTCAATAACTGCAGCTGTGCTGTAATAGCGGACTTAGTGAAATCTAAAACAGGGCGAGGCTTTAGCACAGTGTTTATCAGAAAAAAAAATGTTTGGTGCATATTGGATGCATAAATGTCTTATAATCTGAGCATCATCAACAAAAAAAAAAAAAAATGAAGACCAAAAAAAAAGAAACTAAACAAATAATGTGATATATAGGGGTTTGGATGGATAGGGCTTTATGCGTACCTTCAGTTCATGCTATTTATTATTGTATCAATTGGTATAACAGGTATAAATTTGAACTATCTATTACCTGGTAAGTGCCAGGTAGAATGTAATTACAGCATCACCCAAATATTGCGACTGACCAGTTAGACCTGGTCATGATGACTTCATGATCAGTTAAATTACCATAATGCGTGGTTGTGTACGATATAATGGATAAAGTATATACCAGTATGATATTCATAAATAAAAAAGGGATACATATTAGTCATTAAATCAAAATAAAGTCTTATACACCTGGTATGGTTAAACTTCATCATCATACCTTGTATTATGATATAGATGTAAAATTTTTGATGATAATCCAACTGTTTACCCGATTTTGACTAATATAATTTATAACGGTCGCGATTTGATAATAATTTTGTAATTAATACCCCGATTTAGAACCGGACGTTAATTACTTAGTCCAGTAAAGGCCTCTATTTTTTTTTTGTAAGACTTTTTAAAATTACAGTATATCGATTTCGGGCGGTCTCTGATAATATTGTTTACTGAGAATAATAGATTAAATAATAATGGTCAGTGCAACCATTATAAATTAACCTTGTATAATCACAATATATCAAATTTATTCCTGAACTTCGATTCGATCGTTGAAGGAGGTATCATCAATTTTAAAAAGAGCCGTTTTTAATTTACCCTTTAATTATATAATAAATTTATGTTATAAACCAATCATAGATAAACCGATTGTTTATCAAAGGCATCAAAAATTCCATACTTCTGGAATCGAATTTTTTTTTAAAAAAATTTATTATTATTTTCTTGAATCATTAAAACCGTCATTTTCAATCTAATACAGTAAGCCAATTAAAAGCGCTAATTGATGATAGAGTCAGTTTCAACCGACTGCGTTTTTATTATAGAAATAATTCAACAAGGGATAATTAATTCAATAATTTGTCTATTACCAAATAGTGTTTTATTGATTTTATGCCGCACAAGGCTTTGACACAAAACCAAAACCCAAAAAAAAAAAAAATCCGGGTTCGGAAGCGAAAAAAAAACTTTTTGCTGTGTTAACCCGAGCCAGCTCTTTTATTTTTTTTTTTTCCTTAGTACCAGCTGAGTCCGCTGAACGGTGGAGTTCAGCCTCAGCGCCGTTACTTATTAACAATTTTTGATCATCATTTAATCTTACCCGATTCAATTTATTTGGGATGTATCTTCTCATCGCTTTTTTTTTTTCCAACGCTTTTTTACTTCATCACTGATCTGATACTACAGTACACAAGCACCAGCTGAGATTTTATAAGCTGTATTAAGATCTTAGCCAGGTATTTTTATTGACAGTGTTTAAGGACATGTTGAAGCCGCACACAGCTTAACGTCCTTCCTAACTTTGGGAATAATTCTCGATTGCTTTGTTCACGATTTTTTTTTTTGCCTATCTATACAGGTTCAAGATATTTCTAATGATATACTTAGCAGGGCTTGGTCTTTGAAGTCCCTTAATCGTTTAAACTTCCTTAGCTGTACAGGTACAGGACCATCGCTAAAATATTCCAAAAACGATTGTTGAAACCCCAGATTTATAAATGGTTTATTTACAATACTGCAATTTAAACTTCCTCACAGCTACAATGGTACTGATAGTGATCAGAAACACAATAAATTCAGTTAGGTAGATACGAACTGAGAACTGTTTTACCAGGTAAATCACAATATTACGATTTTTGGAAATGTTTTGTTTGAATCGATATTATTCAAAAATTTGTATGTGATAAGGAAGCTATACCTGGTACGTTACTTGTACCGTTCTACCTGGAGGTGACCTAAGCATTAGATCTACTGTAGTACCATATAATTGTGTTTACCACAATTACTCCAGAAAAAGTGTACTAAAATAAAAATAAGACAGGTTACTAGGGTTTCGATTTTATAAGAAAGCCCATAATTTTTTAAGTGTAATGTTAGATAAGACATTTTGTATTTCGCAAAAGAAACAGACTCAAATTTAATATCCCTTTCACAAATAAATTTGATCGATGGTGCAATTTAAAACATGATATTATTTTTGTTTTAGAGCCTAACTTTTAATCTTATTACAGTACGGTATTAGTGATAAGATATAAATAAATAAATAAACCCTTTGAGTGTAGAAAAAAAAATGAACTAAAAAATTAATAATTCACTGAGCACTGACCTGAGTGCCCGGTGTATAGAACTGAGAGACGAGAGTTTGAGACATTAAAAACGACTTTGAAACATTTGATCTGTCTTAAGGGCGGCTTTAAGAGCTTTTTTATTCTACCTGAGGTAGCCTGAGCTCGAGCCTTGATTTCTTGATATACCGGTACAAGTACAGTACCAGTATAACTTGTCAGTTTTATAGGAAAAAAACTTATTACACTTACCAATGATATTTGCAACAGAAGTAAGTGTAGGTAGTCTGAATAAGTCTATTAATAGGATTTAATATGAGAGGGCGTATAAGAATCTACTGAACCCAATGGTCTAAGAGATATATGGAGATAAATTTCTATACCACAGGTATTTCAACCAATTGAACAAATGTCTTAACCTTTTATAACAATCTCAACACATATTGAGGTTTGAATGAGAAATCTAAGTTGGGTTTTACCAGTAGGCATTCATGTATGGTAAGCTTATCAAACCAATCGATACTTTTTTTTACTGTAATCTCTCTTTCATAAAATCTATTTTTCCCCGGATTAGTTTGAGCTAAGAATAAAAAATATCGAGGTCAATTAATTTTGAAAGTTTAACCTGTACCTTTAAATTGAAATCATTAGATATTTGCTTTCTTATTTTCCTTATATAATTCTTCAATTACTACTGGTAGTTACTGAATGGTCACTATTAAAAAAAAAAAAAAAATATTTGACCGATTTCGGATTAAAAATTTTTTCAATCCTACTTTTAAAACTCCATCTCATGTACCATTCAATATCATCGATACCATGAAAATAACGGAACCCTACTTATAAATTATTCAGGTCACTGGCATTTAAAAAAGAGAAGGATTCGTTTAAACGAGATTTTGGTTCCTGAGATCCCTTAAAAAAAAATTGTTTGAATTATTTTTAACGAGCTTAATGCATCGGCTTCGTCCGTTATACTATTAGTACTCACCCTTTAAGCATGAATAATCGAAAATAATGTTTTAGAAATTTCATACGTCTATCTATACATACATCCTGTAATACATTACTGTAACCGTCTGTAATAATGATTAACACTGAGTTAATTTCTTGGATCTGATTGATCATTATAGACTTTTATTTTTGATATATGCACAATATCATTGATTAAAGATTTTTTTAAAAAATAATCTGCATTAAACAAGCTTAAGCCTAAACTGCATTTCAAAAATATGTACCAAAGTAATACAATAACTTGATGAGGAAAAGAAAAAAATAAATTCTTTAACAAAGCTTAAGAGTTATACACTTCTACAATTGATTACAATGATAATCGTCTTAGTAGATTTGATCAATAAAACATTTGATATCTATTTAACTTAAAGATAAAGTTGGTAGACCGGGTCACGAGTTGAAAAAACTTCGAACTCGGTAATTCACGGGTTAAAAATTTTTAACACTTTCTTTTTTAGCACATAATTATTTTTAAGCATAGAGTAAAAAACTTCGGCGAATTATTATAGCCCAGTTTTTTTATATAAATAGTTTTGACCAATCAGAGTATCAAAAGATTAGGAATTGTAAATATGGTATCTAAATTTGGAAATTAACCTGGAGTAAATACTATCTTTAAATTAACCTGGAGTAAAAACTATCTAATTTAACTGTGACAAAAACGAGCTGTGTCAAAAATTGGTATGCTAGAGAGCTTAAATAAATCCTGTAGTCTATTTTTTTTCAAGTGCAAACAATTACGAGAATATATCGTATACTATCATTACAATCCCGAGGTAAGTTCAATTGATGACAACTCGCAATGTACGCGTGAGTACAAGTATACGTATAATGATGGTAGTCGACTTTTAATTAAGGGTTTACTAACGCGTAAATCCATCTGTCATCGAGTAATGGTAATATCATTATCATAAAGTATGATACACTGTATACATGTGCACTGTATATACTGCATTAATTAAGTTAACGGTTTTTTGTGCTGAATGCAAAAATTTACAATCAATTGGTATTAATACTTCATGTCGATATTTTCACGGGTGCCTTAATTAATATCATCAGTTAAAAAAAAAACCAAGGCATTACCTTCCTAATGTATATAATCAATTGCATGTATAACTTAAAATTTTCGTGAGAAAAAAAAAACAAAAAACAGTATGATTTTTTTTCCGATAACAAAAAATTCGGACAATTTTTGTCTTTATACATTATATTTTTGATGCAATTGGGATAAGTGCATACTTATTGGTATACTTACCGGTGGCCACTGGTGCCTGGTTAAAATAAAGCACTACAGTACTAGTAGCTGTGGTAATACTATATTGATCTTACATATTTATGTATCGTCTTTTTTTTTCACCTCAATTATCTTAGTTATAATATACGCGAGTAGGATCTATACTACTCTGATCAAAAATGATCATCAGGTAATAGGTTTGTACGATGCGGCTTATATGTGAGTAGCAGTAAGTTTTTACATTTCGCATGAATGGTATATACACTTATAAGGTTAAAAGTTGGGCATCCGAAAGAGTATTACCAAGTGGTAATCTTAAACCAAACAATTGACAATTAAAATACCATATTTGGTATTAAAATCAGTTATCCATATAATTTTGATAACAATCTAATAAGTTCAACATATGTGAGTCTTTATTTGAATCTTTTGTTTTGTTTGAGAATTCATCAATTGGTCAAGATCAATCCGGATTGCAATCAATTGGGATGATATTTATGAAATTGAAGTTCTTTTTACCTATAGCAAAAGAGTTTGGATTCAGTAATAAGCTATAGCCTTGATTCTAGCTATACAAGTAATTGTAACATGCATCATTTATATCATTACAATATATATTATACAGTATATGTATACACCTTACCGATATACTCGATACATGCAATTGATAGTTTCAAATCCAGCGATAAATCAACTAAAATAGTCTGTAGCTAAAGAAGTTAATACCAATTATATCCTATTCTAGATCTCAAATGAGCTTAAAATTTCCATTTATTTCAACTAATATCAACAGCTCGCGATATAGCCATGTATTACTAGTACAGCTCTATGAATCGGTCAAGGTTAGGCCTGTCTTAAGACCCTACTAACCCCCACATTTTTCTTCGGTACCCTATATGGTATATACTACCAAAGAACCTATAGATACAAGGTATTATAAGATTAGACTACCTGGTAAACCTGGTAAGTACGTGTAATCTACTGTAATTAACAAGATTTTGTCGGGATTCCATAATGATGTGTTAAAAAGGTATAAAGTTTCAATCTTTTTAAATGAGTATCATCCCACAAAGTAAGCCAAGAGTCTATTCAATGCAATAATAGTGTCATCAATAGCTTTTTTGAAATGGATTCCGAACATTGTGTAAAGCTTCTTGAAACGGATTCCGTTCTAAATTTCTTTAAATTAGTAACCGGCTTATCCTTCTTAAAAATTAAATTTGTTTACGTTTGCATACGGCTCACCGAACATAATCCATATAAATTTATGATACAGTAATGATTATTAATATTATTATAATAATTAATAGATCTATATATGTGTTAATATACTGTATATCTAGATACTGTATCATGTACAGCTATATATTCTAATTTACCGTACAGGTTATTACATGTTGTACTTATATCCCGATGCTATATTACACTGAGAAACCGTCTATCGGTTATTGAAATTCTATACATACAAGTAATCGAAATGTATGTATCTGGATATCCTGTATATATACAGTACTGTACAATTGTACATATATCTTACCACTCAGCCA
This sequence comes from Blastobotrys capitulatus, assembly GCA_030564325.1. NCBI lineage: Eukaryota > Fungi > Ascomycota > Dipodascomycetes > Dipodascales > Trichomonascaceae > Blastobotrys > Blastobotrys capitulatus. The sequence goes on from JAJLUL010000010.1 coordinate 253,711, forward strand.
GGTATACTCATGAAAACTAATTATGAATGATATCCATCCATATTAAAGATAAATCCATAGCATATCCAATTGAATTGATCCAATTACAATAAGGTAATTATAATATAACCCCTTACTCTGGTAAAATTTAGCTAGTACCATTCTGGTAAATACTTGGTCTTACCTCAGGTAGAAACAATTTATTTTAGACTGGGGTAATATAACCGTTATCGGTTCAACTGAGATATAGGTATGATCACAAGCAGAAAAATACGATCTCAGCTTATCAGTTATTCAAATATCCATATTAATCAAGTCTAAGTACCAAAGGTAAATCTAATGTTTAAAGATTCTCCATTAATTACTTGCAAAATTCAGACTTCAAACAAAAGAAGTGGGATGAGTTACAGAACAATGAGTCTAGCCTTTAACCTGGGGTCAAATTGTACCAAACTTGTTATGTGGGTTGAACTCAACTTGGTACTCAAATCAAATCTTTTTTTGCCTCGGTAAATCCGGGGGTAATTTAAATTTTTTCATAACGAATTTTACACTGTACTAGTATTTATTACCTATGATACATTAATTTTTCTACATCATTGTCATCAGATTAAACAAATTTCCTGGAGATATCCGAAAAAAATTTATAATAAATAAATAAACAATAGTTCTAGACAATTTAATAATTAATAAAAAATAGCCAGATAATCGATAAAAATGCACCTTATTAAAGCTTAGGCATATATATGAGTCATGAGTATATGTTAGTATCATAATTGAAGTTACAGTACGCCACTTAATTATTATTGTAGATTATTACTGATACCTATTGAAAATTTTTACACGCGTGCTTGATATACCATGGTATACAGTACATATGTATATTATGGATAGATTTCTTAGTGTTTTATTCGGTTATTGTGCCGGGTTTTGTTATGAACTAAACGAATTTTTACCGAAGATGATATGGCATTGCTTATAATACTGTACACGTAGGTACCATATGCTATTTAGATGAACATAACTATGGTACCTGATTATTGATCATACATACAACCAGTCCTGTGTTGTTTACATATACATATATATTGTATATATTTTGCTGATACTGGCGATTACCACTGGTGTACTTGAACAATTACAATTACTGGTAGGAGATATACATCCATGGATGATGTGGATAATAATTAATTAATCCTTCATGTTATTACCATAGTAGAGTGTCTATTGGTTTCCGTGAAGGAATCCTACACTACTATATAGCATTATTTTATATTCTGTTAAAAGTGAGCTTCTTCTCTTTACCTTTTTTATAAATCAACTAATATACCAATAAGTTATATTCATATCTTTATTTAGTTTAAGACGATCGTCCTAACTATCATTTGTGATATAATAAGCTTGTGTTTGGTCCACAAGTTTATAACACTATTATATTGCTCAGAGAGTAGGCATCACTTCAAGTTTAAGCCGCACACAAATTTTCTCCTTATTTATCACAGATTATAAAGTTTAATTTATTTACAGTTTATAATTGAGGCGATAATTACCCAATACTAGTAGCTATTAAAGTTTACGCCCTGGTAGTACTCAGATCTTGTATCTATAATTCCAAAAAAAAACAGTTCCCGGTACGCTTAATCAATCAATTAGCTAGATGGTGTGTACAGGGTTAATTGGAGATTTTGTAAATAGCAGAAGTCTAAGGATAATAAACTGACTGACAGTTAAAAATTTAAAACAGGTTGGTTAGAAATACCATGGCATGCAGGTAGGAGATATATTTTACTACCCGGATAATGATTACAGTAGTTTCAACAAATTGTATATATACCTGGTAACCTAATAGCAGTAACTGTATGTTGCTTAATTATAGTTTTGGAACATATTCAATAAAAAACTTTAAAAATATATATGCCGAGAAAAAATTATTTCAACATTTACCGTAAATGGTCGATAATAATGATATCTATTTGTAACTTATATATGTTATATTTAAATTTTTAAAGCTCGTCATTTATCATTTTATAAGTACAATTTTAAAACTCTTTTCTTTAAAATAAATATTTAATTCATTCTACAAACTTGAAAGAATTTAAAAAAGCTAAGAGATCATCATCAATCAGAGGCTATAAATAATGAGTTGTATGTGTAGGAGATAGGATCCCAGGAAGCTTTATATAATCTCTTATATATTTGACATGTAATTTGGTTGGTGTTTTGTAATTATCTCATGTGCAGATTTAGCCTAAAAAAACACACTACTAGTACTGTCACTAATAAATAAATAACACAAAATATGGTCAGAAATAACCTTATTTTTTTATTGAAAAACGCAGGGATCAAAAATATCAAATCCCGGAATGCCGAAAATAAAAAACTATAAACTATAAATAAGAGGGAGTTTACAATTTGATTCAAAAAATTACTTTAAAATCTATATCTTTCATATTATTGTATAAAATATATTTTTTTTAACCCCAAGACCAAATCCGTAACACTTTATACTAATAATTTATTTTATTCTTGGTTGTAGTAAATTCAGTACAATCAGACTACTCTATGAACTATTTTATCCATGCAACAGTCTCTTTAAGTATACTTGGTACAATTATCTATAGTTCCATTATATCACTTGGCTAGAAGTATTTAGAACAAAAAAAATTTTATTTTCCAATCCTTTTGGAAAAATTCTTAAAATCAATAACTTAAATTCCAATAATGTATACGTAAGATATTTAAATCAGGTATATATTAAAAACAACAATTTCCTTTAAAATAAAACCCATTTAGAATATCTTCTTTTGACTATCTTTCGACCAAAATAAACAACAAACGAACCATGGTTTCATTTAGAGCAATTGGTAATACTATGTATTGGAATAAAAGTTTTAAATTCATTTTAATAAGTATAATATTTGGATATTTTATATTTATGCATTTTGAATTTGATAATGATTATAAAAGATTAACAAAAAATGATGAAGATTCCGACCATTCAACAAAAATTATTGAAAAAGTTACCAATATTATAAATAAACCAGATACTATTAATGATAAACAAATTGTTGAAACTATTAATAATCAAATCAATAAACCTATCAACAAACAAACAAAAATTAAAAATGAAACTAAAAAATTTGATACAAATTTATCTAATTGTTATCCAAAAAATACTCAATTATTAGCTACTAATCATGAAAAATTATTTGTAATGTTAAAAACTGGAGCAACTGAATTTTGGAATAAAATTCCAATTCATTTACATACAACATTTAAAAAAGTTTCAAATATTCAAATTTATAGTGATGCACCAGGGTTTATAGATGGTCATGAAGTTATTGATATTTTAGAAAATGTTACATTAATAACAAAAAATAATAAAGATTTTTATCAATATAAAGGTCAAAGATTTTTAAATACAGTTCATAGTCATTATGAACCAAATGAAATGAATTTTAATAAAGCATGGGAATTAGATAAATATAAAAATATTCCAATGTTAAAACATGCATATGAAATGGCCCCACCAGAAGTTGAATGGTTTTTAATGATGGATGCTGATACATTTATTTTTTTAGATAATTTAATGATTTGGTTAAATAATTTAAATTCTTCAAAACCTTATTATATTGGTAGTATTGCATCTTTAAGTAATATACCTTTTGCTCATGGTGGTACAGGAGTTGTATTTTCAAAAGAAGCAATTAAACAAACAGTTATTAAAAATCCAAAATTAATTGAATCTTATGAATATGAAACTTCATCATATTGTTGTGGAGATTTTATGGTTGGTAAAATGATGAGAGAAGTATTGGGGTTAGATATTTATACAGGATTTGATAAATCTTCAAAATGTGTTTTACAAGGTAATCCTATTTGGAGTATTGTTTTTGATATTGAAGAAAAATGGTGTAAACCTATCATGTCATTACATCATATATCACCACAAGAAATTCAAGATTTGAATGAATTTGAAAATTTAATTGGACTTAATGGTAATAAAATTACTTATAGAGATGTTTATAAATATTTTATATTACCAATTATTGATAATTTTAAAAATGATTGGGATAATTTAGCTAAAAAAATTGAATATACTTTGAAAAAAGATCAAGAAAATGGAATTAATGATGATAGAAAAGTTGAAAAACCATATGAAAATGCAAATTCTTGTAGACAAACTTGTTTATTAACAGAAAATTGTTTATCATGGAGATTATTACCAAAAGAAGGATATTGTGGGTTATCAATAAATGAATTTCAATTAGGTAAAGCATCATTTAAATGGGTTAAAAAAAATGATGAATTTAAACATTTAGATAATGAAAATGCAATTAGTGGATGGAATGTTGATTTAATTCGACAAAAACGATTAGAACAAGAAGATTGTGATTTTGTTTTGGATATTGATGAAGATTCAAGGTTTAATATTGAAGGTTGGATATTGAAAGAATATAAAGATGATTATGATTATATTAAACCAGATTTTGAGTAGTTTTACTTGAATTACTATTATTATTAGGTTGTAGTGAATTATATAGGTTTTAGTAATATTTGCTGTTTTTATGATAACTAGTCCTCCAGTACAATTAGTCATTAATTTTATAGTAGATATGGTTTTAAAAAGCCGCATGTGTAGCGGCTCAATTTGAGTCAAATTTATAAGCGCTTATTTAAGTTGGTTAGCTTGCATGTGATTTGGAACTAAAATGCTGCATATATTATGCAGTATCCATTAGAGCGAAATAGAATTAATAAAAGAATTAGACTCTGAAAACATATGATCCGGATTAATTTGGTGTTTTCTGTCAAATAAATAGTGTGCTTTGTTAATAATTTGTACCGTATAACTTGCAAAGATGCACTGGAAAAAATATATATATTCAGTATATTGTAATGCATGACCTTAATTGACTGTAGTCTGTAATATATCTGCAACTTGAAAGCATCAGCAATATTAAGCTCTAGGCGTCACAGGTATTTATCTATTATTTTAAAGCATCGTATAGTTATAACTCTGTAGGCTGGATGATTATTATTTTGGCATCACAGTATATTATTAAACCAGGACTACCACTACTGGTACACCCAATCAACTCCCTTACTGAATACTACTATCTATACCTCTCTAATACTGATGTTACTACAATTTAAAGCTACATACATGTATATATAGGAAACAGATCTACACCAATAACTCCTGCCCAGTATTTTAAGTCGTATTTTATTGCCTAACTAAGAAACAGCTACCAATAAATGTGTTAATTTTAGGCTAATTATGATTAGATCTTCGGTTGTTGTACTATCTATGAATACCTGGTATCACTGTAAACAAAAAGTGGAGATCTCTTGATCTGACGTTTTAGGTGTTTTATTTTTTAAATCCAAAATTTTGCTTCTTTTTGATCTAAGATGAGTTTTGATTTCAGCCGTGCGTTCAAAAATACGTGATTCAGGTTATCGGATCTCCGTCGGAAGAGAGTGTGTACCGCCACATCTTAAGCTGTACTAAAGGATGATGCTATAGTAACATCGTTCTTTTTGCTTCGCGCGCAATCATCAAAACCTATACGCACTTTTTAAAGCTTACGATCGATACCAGTCTTGTCCTTTTTGTTTTTTTTTATCGTTTCTTCCCAGTTACATCTGTTATCAAAGCTTAAAGCACGTAATCAGGGCGCTTTGTTTTTATTTTTATAAGTGGCAACACCTTCTATCTAAGCGTATAAAGATTATTCGTTGTTTGTATTAGTTTTTTTTTTAAAATAAAAACACAATACACATAGTAACTTTATTCATCAACTGTACATTATATTTGTTTTTAAAAAAAAAAGGTACAAAAGACAAACTATTCATTTTTTTTGATACCATATCATTCTATCTATATTCAAGTTAATTATTTCAAGATACTAGAATAGAAAAAGACGTCATAAACGAGATCAATAACGGTTTTTCCTTTTAACACTAGTTGCGAAGTTATTGTATATTTTTAATTTTAAACTTTAATAACTATTGCTCTAAAAGACTAAAACTATATCACCCAAAATAAAAAAAAGCTTAATAATAGTTGATCAAGAGAATTTTTTTTCTATCAAACCATCACAATAAATAAAAAAAAAAATGACCATCGATAATAATAAAAACAATCATCCTGAGTTAAAACCTATGGTCTTTCCAGAGTATAAATATTATCCAGCAAAAGTTACAATAAAACATTGGCAATTAAGAGATTTAATATGTACACCATCAAATCAATCAAATTCAAATGATATTATATATCCAGAACATAAAATAATTTATTCTATTGATTTAGAAACAAGGAAAAATACTACAATAGCACAATTTGATTTTGAACCAAGATGTATACAAGCAAATGATAATATAGTTATAGGAGGTGGATTAGAAGATTCAAATAGAAATAGTTCAACAAATCAAAAAGGATTATTTGGAATTATTAATAGGAATACAAGTGAAAGTTATCAAAGTGAATTAGGTGATCAAATTAATAATTCAGTAAAAATTTTTGAATCAAATCATAATAATAATCAATTAAAATCAATTGTTTGTAATAATGATTATCATATGTATATTCTGGATATTAATAATACAGGATTTAATGTAACAAATGATTTAAAATTTAATACTCCATTAAATCATGCAACTATTTCTCCTGATTTAAAAACAATAATAACAGTTGGAGATGGACCAAATGTTACATTATTACATAATGAAGATAATAATAATGATTGGAGAGTTGATAAAACTTTAGATACAGGATTAAATTTAGGTTTTAGTGCAGCATTTCATCCAAGTGGTATACAATTTGGTGTAGCATTTCAAGATGGTATATCAAGAATATTTGATATTAGAAAAGTTTCAAAACCTTTAGCAGAAATTAAAACATCAAGACCAATTGATTATCAAGGAGCATTTAGATCATTAAAATTTAGTACAGGTCCAGAAGATTTATTATTTATTAGTGAACATATTCATCGAGTTCATGTGGTTGATTTAAGAAATTATGAAAATCATCAAGTTTTATCATTACCAAAAATATTAGCAAATGATAATCATTGTAATATTGATTGTTATGATAATTTAGTTGATAATAATCAATTATTAAGTCCAAGATTTCAATCAACTTATCAACAATCTGATACAGGAATATCAGGATTATTATGGAGTGATTATGATGGAGGATCATTAATTATAGGAAGTGAATCAGGAATTGGATGTTGGAAATCAAATGCATGGTTACGAAGAACTTTTCCATTATATAAAATGCGTTAAATTTATTAATTTATTATCTCTAAGATCTAACAATTTGATCAATTGCTTTTGCAACATATTCAACATTATTTTCATTCAACCCAGCCATACTAATTCTACCATTTCTTGACATATAAATATGATAATCATTAATCATTCGATCAACTTGTTCTGGTTTTAATCCAGTAAAACTAAACATACCAATTTGATTTGTAATATGATCCCAATTACCTGGTGTACCTAATTCAATTAATTTATTTCTTAATGCTTTTCTCATTTCAATAATTCTTGAACTCATTGTATTCAAATCTTTTAACCAATCATTAAATAAATCTGGATTATTTACAGCTCTTGAAACAATTCTTGCACCATAAGCTGGAGGATTTGAAATTTCTGCTCGTTGTAATTGACTTAATTGTGAATTAATTGCTTCTTTTGTCTTTGAATCATTTGCAACAAAATGTAAACAACCAGCTCTTTGACCATATAAACCAAAATTTTTTGAAAAAGATTGACAAACTAACATTTCAAAACCTTGTTCTGCAAAATATTGAACAGCCCATGCATCTTTAGCTAAATCACCACTTGCAAAACCTTGATAAGCAGAATCAAAAAATGGGAATAATTCTCTTTCTTTACAAACTTTTGCAATTTCAACCCATTGTTCTTGAGTTGGATCAACACCAGTTGGATTATGAGCACATGCATGTAATAAAACAATATCACCTTTTTCAGCTTTTGATAATTCATTAATCATACCTTCAAAATTTAATGCTTTTGTATTTGAATCCCAATAAGGATAAGTTTTTGTTGTTAAACCAACATTTGAAAATATACTTTTATGATTTGCCCAAGTTGGATCTGAAATATAAATAGTTTTTGAATTATTATATCTTGATAAAAATAATGAACCCAAATGATTTGCACCTGTACCACTAATAGTTTGAACTGAAGCAACATGATCATTTGCTAATCTTGTACTATTGGCACCAAAAACAATTTTAGCTGCACCACTTGTAAAAGTTTTTAAACCAGTAATTGGTAAATATTCATGATCAATTGTTGGATCAGTATTAATTAATGAATCTGATTTTTTAACAACTGGTAATACCCATGGTTTACCATTATTATCTCTATAAGCGCCAATACTTAAATCGACTTTTTGATTGAAATTATCTTCTTTATATCTTGCTACAAGTGAAAATAATGGATCACTTGGTGCTTGTGGAACTTGATTGAATTTTGACATTGTCTTTTTTTGTTCTAAAAAAAATATAATAAATAATAAATAAATAAAGTTGGAGTGTTATGGAGGAAAAGAAAGAGAAAAAAAAAAAAAAATAGGAAAGTGGTGTGGTTTTATATAAAATTGATTAAAGAAAAAAAAAAAATAAATATAATCATATTCTATTTTATTGACTGATTAAAAAACTTAGCCCATGGAGAGATTTTGTTAACTACTAACTTTTTTCGGGAAAAAAAAGCCTTAATTTTTAAGCACTGGTTAAAAAGCAAATGATTTTTACTGCATTAAAAATCCACATGTACATAATTTGTACTGGGAGAAAAAAAGGAAACAAAAGAAAATATCGCACTTGAAAATACAGTTACTATTTAAAAGTTAAAGCGTTTAACGCCACGAGGGGTGAAAAAAAAATTAAAAAAAAAATTGATCCGGACCGCGCTCTTGCCGCTTAAAAGTTTCTTTTTGGGAGTTTTTTTTGTTTGTTTCTAAACCCCACAACCCTTTTTTTTATTTATCATATTTTTGGTTGTTAATAATACTTGAACTCTCTTGATATCCATTTGTCCCGCTGGCAATATTTTGAATATTTTCAACGGGTTCATGCTTTGAAAAGTAATTCCGATGGTTAGAATAACCAAAGGAATTTTTGGACATATGGAGATTATTATAGATTATTTAGAATATAATCTTTATAATAGTAAGTTTTAATACGATTGGGTTTTCTGATAATAAGCTTAATCTGTTATAGAATTTTAAATAGATTAGAATTAAATTTGTTTAAAATTAATTAACATGGGGGTTTTATTATTATCTACAGTATATATTACGTAGTGCTTTCAATGCTATGCTCTAATCAGCTAACTTTTTAATCTTTTTTTATCCAATAAAGATTTAAATATACCAATTCATTACTATTTTGAGCTATTCAGCCGATCAATGTAGAATAATCTTAATATCAAGGATACTGTAAGTATTTTATCAATTGATCTTGTGGTTTATATTGCTTTTCAATAGACTAAACTTATTACCAGCTGGTCAAAGCTAAGAAATCTCAAGCTTATAAACTGTGGCTTTAATAATATTTAAGCCCCACCAGTATTGTGCCGACCAGCCGAGCTTATAATATTATGATTAAAAGGAAAAATTTTTGGTGACTGATTTTATTGAAATTTGTACTTAAGCTTAGGTAAATAAAATCGCGATCTTGCCAAAAAAATATTTAAAGATCCCGATCTGATGGAGTTTTTTTCAAAGCTACGAATGGACATTTTTCGGTTCTTTCAAATTTGATAAAGTTTTATCAAATTTAGATCTAAATTTTGAATATTAGTAAACTCAGTTTAAATTTTTTAGTTTATATATTATTTGAAGTATTTTTTTTTTTATTAATTTGTCATGTTCAAAGGTCTTGAATTAAGTCTAAGTTGTTGGATATATTCTTTTTTTTTTTTGGATTACTTACCCCTCCATTAAACCGGCTTAAGAATTAATTTAAAGAATTAACGTGTCTAAGATGTCTAATATTACCATATTAAGCACTAAGATCTGCTAAAAAATAAAACCCTTACTTTTTGGAAAACGAAACAATGAATATATTATTAGATTTTATTATTTCAAGATTTCATTTTAAGTTTTGATCAAGATCTTTTTTTACATTTAATAATATAGATACCTTCAACTTTATAACATGTACAAAATATATAAACTTCATAAAAGACAAGTCGAGATCTTGAATGTTCAAGGTTCTTTTTTTTGCCAATTTGGAAAGGGTGGTGAATCATACCACTTATAATTCGCTAAAAAAATTGAAGCTTCTGATTTTTTGTGATTTAGCGTAACAATCTGTAACCCAATGGTGGTGTATTCGTATATGTTAAGGGGTCAAAGCTACTTCATCGTCTTCATCGTAATTACAAATCAATTCAAGTGTTTTGTTATAAACGTCTGGACTTCTGTATTTTAGGTTGATTTAAAAAGTGATTCAGTAAAATCAAGGTTCAAAATTTAAAAGTCGACGCTTTGCAAGGCTTGCTTTTTTTTGTCCTTGTTGAAATTGACGTTTTTTCTTCACAGTATGATAGTTTACCGAGCAAAAAATAAAAACTGACCTTCTACCATGGTACCTCCGAAGATTGAAATGACTGAGTACGAATAAAGTTAGGAACTAAGTCGATTTAAAAGAGAAGAACGACTTGTAGTCATCACCATTAAAAAAGGTTTGAATACTATGATACCCAAAACAAACCGTTCAAAAGTAAAAATATTCCGAGAATTATCAGGGAAGCCAGAAAAAATAATTACCGTAACTCTATAAAGCTCTTGCCTAGGCTTGTTCTCGGCTTATAAATTTTTTTTTTTCTTCAGATGAGACCGTTAGAAATCTCATCTCAGATTGTCAATTTACCTCAGGTAGTAATACTCAAATGTATAGAAAAATTTTCAAACAATAAGAACCTGAATTCACTTTCAAATCCCGTGACAACCAGTACTATGTTGTCTAATCTGTTCTTGATTCACCGAAAAAAAATGGTATTTGCTGTAGTATTATCTGAATCACAAATTTTTAGCTTACCTTACTACCTTTTAAGGGTCTTTATTGAAAGAGAATGAATGTGATAATTAATTGTTAATTGCATAGTAGCTACTAAAGTTTAGTATTCAAATATTCAACATTTAGGATTAGACCGCGTTTAATAAATATCGTAATCGATTTATTCAAACATCCATCGGCTTGAACAAAATTAATTTAGTATAATATCATTAATTCTAGAACTACCATTGAATTGTTTTCACTTTTGACCTCAACATAATACAATAAATTTCTTGGATAATGTTTCAATGGTTATGATATAATGAAAGAAAAATCTGGAGAAAGAAAGAAAGAAAGAAATTTGGTGGGGAAAATAGTTCTACAAAGTACTATCATAAGCGGCAGTAAGCGCTTATTCCAACGGAACAGCAACTCGAAGCGCAATTTATTATGTGCATGCTTGAAACTTTCCTTTGGGAAGAATTTTTCATAATGAAAATTGAACCTTTTTTAAATTATAATAATTTACTCTTTTGACATAATGTATTTATGTTCTAATAAATTTTCAATTAAGACGTTAAATGGCTGGTTAGTTGCTATGATGTTCAAATAGTACTATAAATTATGTTCTCGTTTTGATAAACTGGAATTAACTAACTTTCTCGTCAATGACTCTACGATAATATTACGCATACAATCGATTGATCATTATTAAGAGAACAAAGTATGGTCATGAGTAAACAAATTTAAAATAGTAGTCATTCAGTCATTATCCCCTACTTACTCATACTGTAATATTACTTATAATATAGTTACTATACATGTAGAATGTTATACTTAGGCAAATTTCATATACTGTAGATGCATGCTACATGAGCAGCTCCTTTTTTTTTTTGTAATACCAAGCATACTTAGGACCTCACCTTAACTAAATAGCCAATATATAACAATTCTAGAAATATACAATACATTCTAGTTCATTTCATTACATTAAGAATACCATTGGCATCTAAATTACATATAGTATATTTCCAAATATTGAATCATAATTGCCATTAATTGATTCATAACCCAAAAAAAAATTAATAAAGGGCGCTAATCAAACAAGCAACTGAGACGATATTCTTATACTATAAGAAATGACTGAAAAGAAATATGGGGTAAAATAGCCGATCTGCTCTTCTCATGAAAATCTAATCGAAATCCGAAACATGACGAGAATTCATACCCAAAAAAATTATATGATATTTTTTTTTAGAAAGCCGCGCGATGATTTGTAAAACTTCTTCAATGCATATCGATTCATGTTATTACATTTTTATAATTAGAAAGAAAAAATATTTTGGATTACATGTAATAATAATATGGATGGCGGGGTATATATTTGTTTAACTGTTGTCTCTACAGTATCCAATTTGCTATTTTATAGCTATTACTGTAAGCCTATATGGCTATAAATATGTTTCTTTATATTTATTAGCAATTACAAGTATTGGAAGAGAAAGGAGACTTCAATTCCTCTTACTATCATAGTAATATAACGTGTCAACTAATTAATATAACCCTATAAGTAAAAATATACTTGACAGTTATAGTAGAGCAAAATCTTAAACAATTTATCCCAAGGTGGAATTATTTAGGTTCTTAGGGTTTGCCAAATCCTACAAATTTATTTAAAGAAACAAACAAATTTGTGGGGAAATTTTTTTATAATTATGCACTAAACCAAAAATAGTAGTGATTCCTTGAACTAAAAAAGGATGTGAGCAAGTCATCACTAAATGTATTGACTGATGCTCATGATCAGGAGAACATGCATTTTTCTTGATTAATTTGGCTATATTAGGCTAAAAATTTGTATTTGGGAGCCACAAATTCGAATTAGACTAGCTTGTTACTGTGTAGCCAGTTTCTTTGTACCCATCGATCGATTTGAAATTGGATTATTTTAAATATAAATATCGATAAAAACCCACTAGTACTAAGACCGTTAACTGGTATACAATATAGAATTATATAGATATATAATTTCTAGACGTTTATATCTTAAGTTCACATATAACTTCTTGTATCAATTGATTCGTATTTTATTGTACAATTGTACAGTATTAAACCATATTAATATAATATTATTTCTGTCAGGTAGCTTTTCTAAATCTAGGGGTAATATCCAGTACTTAGACAATATATAGTAAAGAGGTGTGTTTATACTTATAAATTGATAGCTAAATCACAAACATCGAGACTCTATATTAATAAGAAGTCCTCTGTGACCTATCAATTATAGATTACCATCAACTCGGTAACTTTTTACATCGCGATGAGGCGCGCGTGTGTATCCTCTGCTTAGCTCCGATGTTCCGACATTTGGGAGTTTTATAGTTTTTTATATTTTATATATTTTTTGTAATTTAGATTGAAGACATGATCAATCTAATCTATTTTAATAACTATTTTACTTTTGTTATAATTTAAACTCTAGGTTTCCGTAGAACCCTATAGTACTATAATCGAGGTAATATTATTAATATTAGACGCTAAGCACATAATTATAATTATTGCAATCTTTTCAAGATTTTAATAGCGAACATACGAAAATAAGTGCAAGAAAAAATTTTTTTTACAACACCAAAACACGTCGACAATAAACAACAACAATGCCAACCACTCGATCAGCTGCTAATAATCCAGATCAAGATCCAACTTCTCCAAGTGATGAATATTATTCTGATGGTCATTCTGCAGGTGATGAACGATTAGGTAATTTGGAAGAAAATTTCAATAATTTTCGAACTGATATTCAATCTCAAGTT
>JAJLUL010000011.1:0-92467 GCA_030564325.1 Blastobotrys capitulatus
TTTTTTTTTTTTTTTTTTTGTTGTAACAGATTAATGGCAACACAACAACCAATGTCTTCACAAATAGAAGCTGCCAAGTTCCATAGACAACAATTTACAGGATTTCGATTATACAATGAAGATAAAGAATTAGAAACATATCCAGCAAATTATTTTTCAAATAATGATACTTTAAAAGTTGAAGCAAATCGATATTTTAAATTAGATGAGACATATTTATTACATCAAATTACAAAAACAAATTTCAAGTGTATGTAACAAAACTTATCTCTATTGAGAAAGCTAACTAACCAATTTTAAAAAAATAGTTAAAGGTTATAATGAATATACACAAACTTTTGATCCTGAACTTGAAGGTTATGTTGATAATGAAGGATTTATAAGTTTTAAATTTAAAGGATTCCCAGTTTTATTTCAAAAATCAAAGAGAGAAGCATTTATAATGTTTGAAAGAAAAACATATTATTATTATAATTTATTAAGAGGATTATTTGAAAATTCTATACCAAAAAATGCTAAACATTCAGATTATAGTGTATATTTAATTGAAACTCAATTACCTCATTTAGAAGATAATCCGGAAAATGCTAAAAGAGTTGCAGAATTTAATATTAATAATATTATTTATAATAAACATCAATATGTTAATGCATTTAATAAAGAATTTTTTGTATCACCTTATGGTTATATTATGATACGAACTAAATCAAAAGTTTATCAAAGATCAACAAAGGCATCAAAATCAGCAGCTCAAAAATATGTTGATAAATATAATAAAACAAGATTAGATTGTTCATCAAATTCAACAATTCATGAAATTGTATTAAAATTAATACCTGATGCAAAATCAAAGAGAACAATTTTAATGGCTGATTTATTAAAAGGAGTATTTTTTCAAAATAGTGAAGATTTTATAACAATTTTTGCTGATGGTGATGATACAAATTTTCAACCTGATAATATTTATTATATGAAAAGAGAAGATTTTTTAAATTGGGTTAAAATTGTTTTAAAATATTATTCTGATGAAGATGAAGTTGAATTAGATGGTTGTTGTTTTGTATCATCAAGTGAAGAATTTAAATATTGTATGATTTGTAATAAACCATTTGATGGTAGTATTAAAAAACATAATGTTAAATCATATCATGAAAGAGGAGAAAAACGAAATTATGATGGAATTATTTTATCAGATAATGGAACTTTTTTCAAATGTAAAAAACAAAAAATTGAAAATAATGATAATAAAGAAAATGATAATTTAAATGGTTATAGTATAAATAATGATAATAATAATAATAAGGATGATAGTAAGGATGATAATAAGGATGATAATAAGGATGATAATAAGGATAATAATAAGGATAATAATGTTAATGTTAATAAGGACAATGGTAATAATGATCAAACGATTAAACAAGAAAAAGAGACGATAGACGTTAATAAAAAAGACACAATCTAAAAAGTCAAACTTTTTAGAACAAAACTACTACTAACCTGCATATACTATTTATTTTTTTTATATTATTGAACATTACAATTATCTAACAAATCATTATCAACACAACAATAAGCATCATATTTTCTTGATAATTTTTTAATATTTTTTTTTTTAAAATCTTTTTTTTTAATTAAATTTTTTGTTAAATTTTTGCGTGGTTTGGATGTTACTTGTATAGCTCTTAAAACCGGTTTTTCTAAAGTTTCTGTCATTATACTAGTTAATCCATGAAGTCTAAATTTTGATGCTTTATGAACATGTCTTTGCTTCTCCTTTAAAGAATATTGACAACCACATATAAAACAATAAGAGAAATAATTTGGATCATCTTTATCATAAAATTTATAACCATCTTGTTTAATTTCTTCAATTGAATCAAATTGATATTTAAAAACTTTTTTAATCCAACTAATAAATTCTAATTTTTCAACTAATAAAATATTTTCAGGATTATAATCATTTTCATCTCCATTTAAAAATATAAAAACATTATCATCATTTGTATCATTTTTAAAAAAAACATATTTCACTATACCTACTCTACTACCAGAATATCTTATAAATCCATTAGGTTCTTCTTCTTCTTCTTCTTCTTCTCCCTCATCATCTTCTTTTTTGACATCATTTCCATCTTGTTTTTGTTTAACTTTATATATCTTAAAAAGTAAGTTTTTAAGAAAACCATTTGTTGCATTCCAATCATATTCATCTCTTTCCCCTCCATCAGGTCTTTTATAATATAAATTTTTTGTATTTATTTGTTTTGAAAATTGTCCATGAACAAACACAAACCCATAAGAAGAAACATGATATTTATAATCACCAACTTCAAAAAATTTGATTTTTGTTAATAAAATTTGATTAATATCATTTGAATGTGGAAATTCATTAAAAAAAACATGATAATCATCTAATTTATTTAAAGGAATTTTATCAACAAATAAACCTTTTAATAAATCAGTTAATAAATATTTTTGTTTTTGATATTGTATACATTCTTGAGAAAAACTATTTTTAATATCTAATGGTTTATCATTTACAGTAAAATAAAATTTTCCTAATTTATTAACATGACCTATAATATCATTTGATAATTTTTTTTGAATTGGATCATATACTTTAAATTTAAAATTTATTTTTTTAATTGTATATTTTTTAAATGAATTATCTAATTGTTGATATTTTTTGGGATTAAATTTAATACCTTTATCTATAAAATATTGTGGTGAATATGGTTTTAAATTTTCTGAATTAGAATCTTTTGTTAATTCTTTTTGATTATCAATTGAAAAATTGAATTCAGAGAAAATATTTCTATTATATTTTATAAAAGTAGTTGGTCTAGAACTAGAATAATTATTTTTCTCTGGTATCATTGTTTTTTTTTTGGTTATTTGATTTAGATTTATATATTCATGTTAAGTATTGGAATGAAATTTTGAAAATTATTAAAAGTTATCTCATGTAATACTTGTTGTTGGTAGCAATATCAGCAGTAATAATGTATTGTATTTTGGTCTAGTCGATAGAGATGAAATTGATTCATCGTGTTATGAAAATAATATGTTGTTTTAAAAATATAATCAAAATCAGACATCAACCTGGGGGGTGAATAAATTAAATTCCTCCCAATACACTGATACACTGGTTTTTGAGTACAAGTTGTACGTGTATTGACAGCCTAATCCGATCCGATAAATTCTTCCATATCAGATCAATACAATCACTGGTCTTAAGCCATGCAGATATGAAACCTGGTAGTGTGTGTGTGTGTGGTACTGGTAAATCAATTCAGCTGGGAATTCAGTACGCGTGCCAACACCAGAAATACGCACACCTTTCATATATTAGTATCATAATTAGTTTCACTGCACCATATAGAAGAAAAAACACATTTAGTATATATAATATTCAATAGCACTTTATTTTTGAATATATATAGTAAGAAGCATTGAGTTAAAAAATTTCTTAGCCAGTACTAATTAATTCGGACCCTTCAAGCATGAGTTGAGTGAACCAAACTCCCAACC
This sequence comes from Blastobotrys capitulatus, assembly GCA_030564325.1. NCBI lineage: Eukaryota > Fungi > Ascomycota > Dipodascomycetes > Dipodascales > Trichomonascaceae > Blastobotrys > Blastobotrys capitulatus. The sequence continues at coordinate 3,532 of JAJLUL010000011.1, forward strand.
GCTTGTTTTTATTTGTTTTTTTTTTTTATCAACAAAAAATATTGTAATATACTATTTTATTTATATATTCTTATTATTAGCTCAAATACTTCAATGACAACTGTTCTTCCAGTAACTGAATATGGTAATTTTCACAAAAATATTTTCCATGGATGTAATTTAACCAAAGAAAACGAACCTACTAAACTATATTCACCTGAATATTTTATAAAAAATGGTATAAATTTTGATAAAGAAGATACATTTCAACTTGATCAATCTTTTAAAAAAATTGAACTTGATTCAAAAAATTATAATAAAACTTTCAAAACATATGATCCATTTGAAAATGATTTAACTGATGAAATTTTATGTCATGTTAAAAAAAATGGTGATTTTTATTTTACAATTGATAATAAAACAATAAAAATTGAAAAGAAAAATTTTGGTAGAGAATCTATTATATATGAAGAAACAATTTATTCAATTTCAAGTTTATTAAAAGGATTATTTATTAAAGAAAATGAAAATATAAATGATTATAAAGATTATTTTGTATTTTTTAAAGATATTCCAACTAAAAGATATAATATTAAAGATATCATGTTAACAAAATATAAAATTTTAAAAGTTGATAGTTATGAATTTTATATATCATGTTATGGATTTATATATTTTAAAACTGGTTCTTTTTTTGGAGAATATCAATTTAAAACTGATTATATATATAGTAAAAGACCTGATAATGTAATGAGAAATGATTATAAAATTCATGAAAAAAATAGTTTAATGGGGGTAATATTTCAAAGTTTATATCATAGTGATCATTATAATACAAAAGATAAAAATATGATAGAATTTGATGAATATTCTACTCATTTTTCTAATAGAACAAGTTTAATTAGAAAAATGATTTATCCATCAAAATATTTTAATAAAGATTATATTTGTGTATTTTTAAATGGTGATCAATTTAATTATGATCCTGAAAATGTTTTAATTGTTGGTAGAAAAAAATTTTTTAATTGGATTAAAAATTGTATGAAATTTTTTTTAAAAAAAGATTTTATTGAAATATATTATAATAATATTATTATTGGTACAACTATTAAAACTGCTTTTTGTTTGTTTTGTAATGTACAATATGATGGAAATAATTCTTATCATACAAATATTCATAAACATTCTAGAACTAGAAAAAGAATATATTATTGGGGATTAACTGATTTTAAACAAGAAGATCAACTTCGTTTAAAATATGGTAATAAGAACAATGATAAAAATAATAAAAATAAAAGCATTAATAACAATAACAATAATAATAAGAACCAAGCAAATGACTCTAGCAATACTGAAAATATTATCAAGGAACCGAAAAAAAAGAGAATAAAAGTTGAATCTTTATATGTTGTGAATAATGATATATCTGATTGTAATACTCAATAGTTGTTTTCAATACTTTTTATTTATTAATTTTCATTTCTGTTGCCTAGATGTTCAACGCGTTCATCGCGTTATGAAAACCTTTCGGTGTTTATTCTTTGTTTACACTGAAACATTAAGTATGTTTGACCAAATTAGGTTTCCTTCGATATACTGTCTACTGTAGATTGTATATAACCACATAATCAATTAGGTTTAAACCTTAAATATTCTCACTATTATTGAAATATATGCAATGTATATATGTAATTGTACCCTGAATAAACAAATTTATGGTGAATCTTTCTAATTTAATACTATTGAACTCCACATCCATTGACAATATCTTTATTGTCGATAATATAGCTAGGATCATTTCTATATCTTTTATTAATGATTTTTTTGGGCTTTTTAACTCCCCTTTCCGTTTGTTTAGTAACATTAGACGACCCTTTCTCATTCTTGTCCCCTTTATTTCTTTCAATATTATTTCCTTTCAATTCAAAATTATAAAATTCATCATAATAATCAATTCTACCTTTCGTGGCACCCAATTCAGTCAACCCAATAGTTACAGTTCTTTTATCAAAAGCACCATATGTACGATGTTTATGTCTTTGTAATACAGGTCTACTTACAAGAAACTGTGTATTACAATAAAAACAATATTGATACTCTTTATAACCTAAAGGTATAAAAAGTTGTGATATCAATTTATGATTTTTAACATTAAAATGATATTTTAATGCTTTAATAGCCCAATTAAAAAATTCATTTTTTTCAACATATAATAAATTTTTTGAATTATAATCAAATTTATAACCATTTAAATTTATAAAAACATAATTTAAATTAAAAAATTCATTAGGATAAAAAATTTTTCTAATTAAACTAGTTCTATCACCACCATGTATTAAACATTCATCATCAAAATCATTTATACCTTTTTCTTCTTTATTCTTATTATAAGAATATTTAAATAATTCCGCTAAAGTAGTTTCTACTTCTTTATTTGAGTATTCATTCGTTGGTAATCCATCTCCTCTTATAGAATAAAGACTAGATGGATTTACTTGTTTTTGATAATCTTTTGTCACAATAAATATATATCCAAAAGTTGAAATATAATATTTAGAATTATCAATTGATAAAATTCTATAATTTGTTAAAATATAATTATTTATATGATTTTTATATCCTGATCTTTCTGTAAAAAATAAATAATCATCAAATTTTTCAATATCAATTTTATTAAAAAAAATTCCTTTTAATAAATGCCTTACAAGATATATCTTATTATTATAATTGATATAATTTTCACCATAAAGATCTTTTTTTATCTCAATATGATTATTATTATATGATTTAAAATGAAATTTTCCGATTAAATCAATAAAACAAATGATATCTTGACAAATTTTTTTGTTATAATAATCATAGGTATAATATTTTTGATTAAACCAATCTTTTGTAATTTTTTTTGAATCATAATCTAATTGATAACATTTTTTTTCATTAAAAGTTATATTATTATTAATAAAATGTTGTGGTGAATATAATTCTAATTCTTTTTGTTCATTTAATAGTCTAAATCCATAAAATGAATTTCTTTTAAAACTGCGATGATAAAAAACTGGATGAATACGTTGTTCTTGTGGAGAGCTTTTCTTTTTTCGTGGCATGCATTCATTGACTACCAGTAAGTCTTTATATTATGTTTTTTGTCGTGAAAAAAAAAAAAAAAAAAAAAAAAAAAAACTTGATCTGCAGGAAAAGCAAATTTTGTAGGCAGAGAATGTTTCAACCGGATCCCCGGTATTGTACTACAGGTATTCCGACGCGCTTTTAAATTAGACTTGAGCACCATAGCTAGCTACCCGTTAAATCTAGTTAGACTAATGACTTATTGATCTGAAAACTTATCAAGGAGGAGAATCCGAAAACAGTCCAGGCTAAAATAAAATGTAATGATTTTAGTAGTTTTACAATTGAAATGTATAAAGTAGAATGATACATCGACCTGTCTAGGCAGCTAAACTTATCGTAATAAGACGTCTTTAGTCAATTATAGTTGAAAAATTGGCGTTTAAAGATTAATTATTTATATATATATATAAAAATATTATTTTTGATCTCGTTCGAGTTTCATTGAATAAACAGATATATATTACCTAAATTTATCGTTCTAAAACTCCTTATTAGTTACATATCTATTGGAGTAACTTTGTATTTAGCAGGAGCAATTAAAAACTGCCCATTTTCATTAATAAAGATTTGAGGACCACCATCATTATCATCATCATCATCGTTATTTGATCTTGGTGAAATTGAAAAAGTAGAAATTTTAACTTTTGGATCATTTTGCCATGATTTATTTGATTCTTCATCTTCTTTTTCTTCTTTTTCATCTTTTTTATTGTTTTCAGGAGGATTAGTAAACTTTTGTTTACTTGCAAAATAATTTGATTTTTTCTTGTTTTTATTATTAGTTCCTTTTCCTTTTTTACTCATTTTGTTTGTTTATAATATTTCAATGTTTTGTATTTTAAAAAAAATATATATATTTATAAATGATAAATTTTAAGGGATATTGTACCTTTTTTATAGTACATTCTGACTAAAAATCTACACCATAAACGATCATGGTTAGTTATAGGAACTAGTAAAGTTTTTGATGGTTTGTGGCATTTTTTTTCATGCATGAAGCTGCATGAATTTAAATTTGTCAATTTATTTGTGGTTGTTTATGGCACATAAAGTAGATCTTCTACCTATATAGGATATTAAAGACGTATCCTACTAGTCCTAGGTATCTAGATAAGTTAAGATTTACAGTTTACAAACACCAAAACAAGATTTCATATATACAGTATAGGGAAGGTTTGTAATGCTACCCCTACACATTTTAAAAGCTATAGTTAGCTATAGCCGATCATTCAAAACCTCAAATCATATATACTATAGTAAAAATTCAAACAAGCAAATTTATAAATAATAAAAAAAAGAATAAATTAAAAAAAAAACTCAACACTATATAAATAATAAAGGAGGATGCACCAAAAAAAAGTCTAACTTTATAAAACAGCAAAAGCACTTGCATAACTAACAGAAGAATCAGTTGGTTCAATAACATTAGAACTTTGAGCATAACCAGTCCATTTCAATTTACCATAAATTTCATTACCATTACCATATTCATTTCTTGCTAATTCAATAGCTTTTAATAAAATTGATAAAGGTTTTCTACCACAAATAGTATTATCAGTTTTTTTAATATAATTTTCAAATTCTTCACTACTTTTACTTGCAGCTTCCATTCCTAATTTATCTAAAATTTCAATTGATTTATAAATTGGTAATTTTGGATCAGGTAAAGAATTTCTTGATAATTTTTTTAATTGATTTGCATTTGAATCTAATAAATAAGTTTTATAATCAAATCTATCACCCCAATGACAAAAATCAGTACTAATAATAAAAGAATTTGAAGGATCTTTAAAATAAGGTAATAAAATTTTTGATAATTTTGATTCATAATCAACATTTGTATAACCAATTAATATTGGAACAATTTTAACTGTATCATTATCACCATTACCATCTTTATTAAAAGTTAATTTTTGAATAAATGGCATATGCATTTCAAAACTATGTTCATCTTTATCAGTTTCTTCAGTCATTTGATTAAATAAACCAGTTTTCATTAAATTTTCTGTTAATTCTGTATCAACTGGTACATTACCTAAAGGAGTTTCATAAATTGAAAAAGGAGTTAATTGAGCACCTTTAAAATAAACATGATGTGATGGACCTAAAATAAATACTCTTTTAACATTTGAAACATCCCATGCTTTATAACATTGAGCTAAAGTTGGACCAGCAAAAGTATAACCAGCATGTGGACCAACTAAAATTCTTGAATTTGGAATATTTGAATATTCTGGATTAATTTTTTCTAAAAATTCTTCAATATGAGTGTTTAGTTTATGTTTTGATGCTGAATACCAACTACCAGCATGTGTGGCTCTTCTTGATGCCATTGTTTTTTTTTTTTTTTTTTTTGTTGATAAGGGTTGTCAAGTTGTTAAGATTATAAAAGTTCCCAAATAAAATACAAATGATAAAGTGTGTGTACATGTGTTGCTTTGGCGGCGTTTCACTTTTAATACCCTCAACAATCGGAGCACCGACAATTCTACACCAAACCTTACATAATATACATCCATACTAATAAAAAAAAACATTATATATTAATCTATTAAATACAAACTATTCAATATCACGATCTTCAGCATCAGAATCATAATCATCATCAGCAACTTGTGATTGTTCAGCAGCTCTTGACTCCATTAATTTATTTAATTCAGCATCATCAGTTGCACTAACAGCTTTTGGTTCCATTTTAACATTAACTTCACCATTATTTTCAGCAATTTTATTTTTAATAACTTCAATAGCTTTATTTAATGATTCAATTGCACCATTTTTATCTAATGAAACACTTGTTAAAACAAATAATGGAGCAGCAACTAATTTAATTTTAACAGGAATTGCTTCAGTATGTAAAGCTTCAGCTTCTTTTAAAGCACCTTTAATTGCATCAATACCTTCATAACCATAACACATTACTTCAACATCAGCTCTAACTTTAACAGGATTTGGAGTTAATTTTCTTGAAATTTGTAATTTTAAATCTTCCAAAATTTCTTGTGATGGTGGTTGAATATCTTCAAATACAGAATCTGGTTGAGTAATTGCAATTTTAAATGCATCATATGCATGACCATATTTTTTACTTAAAGGCCATCCAATAGTTTCATATAATTTTTCCAATGGGAATTTATGTTTTTCAGCAACATGTCGTAAAATTGAATGTACACTTTTACTTTTATTAAATCTTTCTTCTGCTTTTGTTGCTTCTTCTGGTGAAACTCTACGTTTTGATAAATCAATATATCCTTTATCTTTATCAACTCTCATAACAACTGCAACTTCATTTCTACCAACTTTAATTAATTTTTGAATAGATCTAATACGTCTTCTTGATAATTCACTTAATAAAATCATCCCTTCAACTTCATCATATTCTAATAATTTAACATATGCACCCATATCGGCAATTTCTTTAACATTGACAACAACAACATCATCAACTTCTGGGTATTTGTTTTCATAAAATCTACAAGTGGTTGTATTGACTTCACTCATTTTTTGGTTGTTCTTTTTTGTATTGTTCGTATTTTGATCGTGAGGTGATGAGGTTTTTTTAAAATTTTTTTTTTCCAAAAGTGAAAAAAAAAAATTGTGCTTTTTTTGTTAGTAGTGTAGTGTAAAGCCGTGGTTGTGGGATGCTCTGCTGGGAGTTTAAACAGGTATAAATTTTTTTATAACACGTTCTGTTGTGTTGATATATAATTATGCTAAGTGAAATTTTTTTTGTGTGTGCAAAATTTTTGTAGTAAAAAAAAATCGTCATTTGAGTCATTCTTAAGCATGATGTTGGTTTTTTTTTTTTTTTCAATTGGGAGTAAGGCTAGCTACCGGTTTGAGGGTTTAGATGTTAGAAGTGCTTAAGAATGCGGCTCAGGTTTTGCACGTAAAAATCAAGCGCTAAAGTTTAAGCTTTATAGATTAGATTTTAAAAACTGTATCTATAGACAACAGCTTTAAAATTGATCGATACCCCTATTTTTTTTAAATCTTTCACGACATTTAAAATGTAATTCCCAATTACTATTTAATGTGGCAACCGCCCAAATACTTTGATCTTCTTAACAACAACTTTTGTGTATACATAAATAACATAACACAATGGATTTATCAATTTTACAACATAATATTGAACCATTTGAATTAAGAAAACCAGATGATGATATAAATTCAACTCAAAGTCCAATATCAATTAAATTATTATTACATTCACCAGAATCATCATTAACAGAAGATTTATTAGTTTATACATTAGAACATAAACGAATTGTTGAAAATTCTCCATCAAATCAAATTACTCAATTATATGCTATTCAAGATTTAATTGCAAAATTCCCATCAAAACATCCATTAAAATGTGCATTATCTTATAATTTTGAAAATCAATCATCATATCCTGATTATTTTTCATTAGTTAATAAATTAATTGATGCGTTAGTTAATCATATTAAACAAAGAAATGTTATAACAACAAGTACTCCTTCTACTAGTACTACTAATAATGGTTCAAAAAATACATCTACTTCTACATCATCATCAAAATATTTTAATACACCACCACATAATTATAAAAAATCATCATCTTCTTCATCTTCATCAAAAAATAATTATTATCCTTCATTATCAACTCCATTTAAAAATTCTTATAATAATTCACATTATAATCATCATAATAATGATATTGATAAACAACCATTTGAAAGATTTTATATTGATCCAAGAGATGGTAGAAAAAGACCAACAATGGCATTAAAAGATTGGAGAGAAAGAAATGGGTTATGTCGTGGTTGTGGTTCAAGTAAACATACTCGTGAAACTTGTGATAGAGCTAATAGAATTGCTACAAGATTTCATTAAATTAATTTATTATAATTAAGTTATCTTTGTTATTCTTAAGGGCTGTATATATATTTATGGTGTTGTGGAGTTAAAAAAAAATATTATTATTGATTATTATTATATATAGCAAGTTGATGAATGGATGTAATGTCTTTGTGTATTTATTTTTGGTGTTAATCTGTTTCAATGCCTTTTTAGATGAAGAAATGTCTTATTTTACTAATTGTGGGGAAATATATATGTTTTTATTGGGTGGTTGATTATTGATTTATTTATTATTCTAGGAAGCTAAATTTACTGGATTTGATTTCCTAAAAAGTATCAATTAGCTTTTTTATCATCTAGTTTTAGTTAATAATCTAATAGCTAGTTGTAGAAGCTACAATGTAGAATTCGGGATAGATTATTGCTGCTTAAATTGGTTAAGGCGCAACAGTGTATAACGTTATACAGTTGTGCAATATACAGATAAACTGAACCTGGGCGCTCGGAAGCGCTGCTAGCGCGCCGATTAGTACAAGCTTAATTATAAAGCTGCGATTCCGAAGTCCACAGTCATTTACCAGATCAATAACATCAGATTGATCCATCGCCTTCAAGTACAAGCACATGATGGTTTGCTTTAAATGCATGCATGCACTGGACCGGTTAGAATTAATATATCTTATGAACTTAATAATCCGATATAATAATATACAGTATATCCTAATAATATATTGGTGGATATTAGGACTAATATATCACTGGGGACATATCGATGATGGTTCAGTTTTCAAGTCTTAAATTTAAAAGTATAGAGTTATTAGTATCTGAGTAGTATTGATCATGAATTGGTTATATATATATATAATTAATACTACAATATATACACACACGTGTACAAGTACACTACATATATATATATACCGGATATAGTTAAATTAATATATACAGTATATCAGATACCAGCTGCCATGAATATGGCTACCAAAAGGTAAAGTATATATACACGTGCAAATCTTTTTTTTCTGAAATAATTTCAGGTCAATTGATTAAATTAAATCTTAGATTAATTATAATTAACCTTAAATCCATCAAAAAAATATTTACAATTGTTAACTTATATATGGTGTACACTCTAATATATTAATTAATTATAATGCTGCAGGTCTATCATAATGATGATTGCAATTAATATAAATGTATACTATATATGTAGATACAAATATTATATATATTAAATTTACATTAATTACTATAAAATGGCAAATAATTATAAGCTGTAAATATATGTTTACATGCATGGAGAATGATTGTGATATTAAACCAGCTACGAATCTACATCTATTGATCTATATGAATATATATAAATACTCAACGCTCCAATATAGCGCTACCACATTACTTTAATTAATTAGAACCTAGACAAACAAAAAATATATAACAATATTAACCCATTAACATACCACAATGATCATAATACTGCAAATAAATTTGATTCTATTTTTTTTCCCTGGCTGAGTGCATTGCAAATTTATAGGTACAGGCACCTTTATCACCCTGGTAATAATAATACTACTATTGTAGAAATCATGATACAGTTGGTCATGAATTCATTATAATTCAAAAATTAAATTGATCGAGGAAAAAATCACCTTTTTTTTTGCACTTTATTATACACAAACCAACAATAACAAAAGCTTAGCTAAGCTCTAAACGTACCAATTTGGTTACTATAGATTAATAATATCAGGTATAAATAAGCACCAGCTGTATCCAAACACAGCTTAACCCATCATCTCCCCTTTGAATCGTGATCAAAAAAAAATTATTTCACAAGATCTCGAGGAGGTGATTAAATTTTTTTCAGCCCACAGTGTAATGTTTATCACCAGCTTTCTTATTATTATTTCTTTTAAGTTTTAAGGTTCATCCTTCATGGATACTGTAATTCAATATTAAATAAATTTGTTCAATTGATTTAATTTCACAGCTAAACACCTGTTTACAATGTGAAATAATATTTTGGACCCATTTTTTTTGTTTTACACTGTACTAAGAAACCAGAACTAAACCAGATCACCAAATTCGTCACTTCTTTTAAAACATATGTTATTAGACCGTCCTAAAAGAGATTTACACTTATTTTTTACTTGGTATACCGGCACAACCATTCCAATTAGAGACAAACAACCCTTACAAAAATTTAACCATATACCTAGGCTGGTAGATAGTAACCATACCTATAAATCTACCAGTAGTAAAGTTGTAATTAAACTATCAATCCATATTCCATTAGATTGATTTTTTGTATCATATTATTCGTTCTATCAAGAGATTCTATCTATAAAGGAGTTCATGAAACGAAACCTTCCCCTAATTAGACTTAAAGGTCCAAACGTGTCTCCAAAAGATTTACGAGTGTTTGAGTATCATATTCGAAATATTTTGATCATCAAATGTTACTCAGTAATTTAGTCGTCATGTTAAACAAAAAATAAGGGTGGGTGGGCCCGCGCGCACAGGAAAGAGAAAAATTAATCCAGCTTAAAGAGTGAAAGCCCGTAAATTGAAACAAAAACAAACAGAAAAAAAAAACAGAGTGGCTGGCAAAAACACAAAAAATAAACATCCATGCAATAGTCCGCCAATATTCCCCCATTCAAGCACTACTAAGGTCGATTAATCATTAGCCTAAAATTTTCTCGTTTAAGCTGTACTAGTAACCTATGTCTGAGAGATTTTAAGGTTTCATTGCCTTCAAGCAGTGTTAACTTTGGTTTTTGTTTAAGACTTATTTATACATTGGTAATAACGGTTCGATTCGAAATTTGGTTTCTATGTGGTTACTGAAAAACATTTTGTTCATTTCAGAGGTATCGATTGATTAGAATAATTATAACAAATAATAGTGAAAAATTAACTAATTGATGAGATGACTTTATAATAAACAATTAAATGAACAAGTTCATTTTATAAAGAAAAAGATGTTATAACATCAAACAAAGCACTTTTTTTTTCAAATGGTAAAAGTATAGGTTTTTATTGTTTAAAAATGGAAAATTTTCTGGGGTAAAAAAGCAAATCTCTAACAAAAAGAGATTGGAATTTCGCAAAAATTTATCAGATATCTAATTAATAGCTATCCTCTATAGCTTTCTCATCTCTTTTCTTCTTTCAAGCTTTGTTTAGATGAAAGACTTTTATAGATCTTGGATATATCATATAACAAAGTCATCTTTCTTCAAGAATCTAGAGCTTAAAGGGTATTAATCTAATGTATTAGTCATTTCTTACCCCATAACAACTATAGAACAAAACATAATAACCCCAAAATATAATCATAAGCAATCATTATACATTGGTTAAGGGTAAATTATAACTATAGAATTACCAAAACTAGGTATTTCAAATCATGACATTTGACACCTGCACTAGTTAGTGCAACTAAATTTTTAGTATTTTGAGGCTTAGAGAATATATACGGAATAACTTCATCATGTGTACTTGTACTTAAAGATGCCCTTATGCTACTTTGGATCAGCCAATTGTATTGTATACCCAGATGTAACTTACCTTTCAGCCCAGGTAAATCTCTAACTTTGCTTTAAATAATTTAAAGAATAATATAACTGGTAACTAAGAGAAATTTTCTCCTTTTCAAAAACCATCATAATTAAATTATATAATTATTAAAGCAATTAACCGAATGAAAAAAAGCCCATTTTTTTATTCTCTTTAAGCGAATTATTACAATTATATACTGTAATTTCAAATTGATTCTTAGAATAAAAAAAAGAGGCGATTGAAAACTGCATGGTGATTAATTTTTACCTGCAGATAGATAGATTGATAATTACTTTGAACTGAACTTAGCCAACTGATTTTTTTTTTTTTTTTTGTCCTGAGAAAAAAAAAACGTTACTTTTTCTTAGAACGGCAAATTCGCGTGTTCACTCTTGTAAAACCTAAAATAAAATACAAAAAAGAAAAATAAAAAAGAGAGAAATTTTTTTTTATGGATGCAAAAAAAAATTTATCAATCTTAACTTTTTATCTTTTTATTCTATTCATAAATTGCATTTTTTATTACAATAATTTCAACATATTTTTGGTTATTTATTAGGTTTTTTATAGTATCTATTCAACATTATTAAGAAAAGAAATAAGATCAACAAGAAAAAATATACCCCTATTTTTTTCTACAATAATACAAACAACTAGGTAGTACAAAAACAGGGGATACAAAAAGATAGAAGAAGAACAATGTATTCTAGTGATGAAGATGAAGTACCTGTTGTATACCTTACAGATGAATTAAATAGTCGAATTGCTAAAACTAAAACATCACATCAACCAAAAGTTAGAAAAAGTAAACGACGAACTAAAGAAAGTATAGAAGGGTCAACAACAAAATCACGTAGTATTTCACATCATCATGCATCATCATCTCATAATTATCCACCACCACCATCTCAAGAACGGATGATTAAACCAAGAAAACGATCTAAACAACCACATTTAGAATCAGAATCTTCATCAGTTACACCTCCAGCTATTAGAACACCATCAATAACTGGAGCTTATGCAGCAGATTTAAAAAGAAGTCATTCAAATACTAATAATAATCATAATCATAATACCCGATCAACTCATAGATCACATTCTCATTCACAACAACAATCAGCACCACCACCAATACCACCAGATCCTCCATCACAATATTCACATCGACATTCAAGTTATAGTCATAATAATAATCAAAAATTTAGCATGAATGATGGTATTCCAACACCACCACCACCACCTCAACCATCACAACAACGTTCACGACCTGCATCACATTCTCATACACATAAAAGTTCAAGAATTAATACAAGACCACCAACTCCACCAGAACCAGATCCATCATCAATTCCTTTAGCATTTAAAATTGCTGGAAGTTTAGGTAAATCAATTTCAGGAATTTTTTCTCAACCACAACCACAACCACAACAACATTCACCAAAAGAATCAAAAATTTCAAGAAAATCTGTTCCACAACCTTTATCAACTCCTCCACCTGTACCAAGATCTCCAACTCCACCAAAATCTTATAAAAAACCAAGTGGGTGGCAAAGTTTTGATGCAGCGGCACAGCCTAAACCATTATATTCACATAGAATTAGTCCAACAAGTAATAGTCCACCAGGATTATTTGAAAATCAAGATTTTATGGAAGATGCAAGAGATGGGTTTATAGATCCTCCCCCACCAGCAGCAATGATGCATGATTTTAGAGATCCATTTAAAGGAGATGATGAAATTGCAAAAAAAGAAGAAGAACAAGTTGAAGAAAATATAAAAAAATTACAAAAAGAATTGGATGAAAAAGAAGAGAAAGAAATTAAAGAAAAAAATATCAAAGAAGAAGAAGAAGAACAATCAAAGACATTATTTCAAACATTAAAAGACATTCATCCAGCTATATATTTTTCAACAATTTTAGCAGGATTATTAATTGTTAGACAACGAGATGATATTGAAGGTTATTTACATGATGGTATTGGAGTATTATTTAATACAATTAATGCATTAACAATTATTGTTACAGTAGTTGGAGCAATAATTTTTTGTGCAAATTTTATAATGAAAAGAATTAAAGAAATGAAACCAAAACCAACAAAAGAAGAATTAGAAAAACAAAAAGCTGAAGAAGAAGCTGCAAAATTAGCAGAACAACAAAAATTAGAAAAAGATGAATATCCTCATCATGGTAAAACTTTAGAAGATTTAATGGATAATCATCATTTTCTTGATGATTATAATAATTATAATGGTCCAAGTTTTTCAAAAGTTCCAAATTTTGCTGGTCCACCTCCACCATTAATGGAAGAATATTATGGACATTTTAATAATAATAATAATGATAATGAACCATATTATTTACCACCAAATAATTATCAATATCGTCAAACTGGTCCACCTGGTCCATCAGGTCCACAACATGATCCATCATTTTCAATTCCAAATGTTTTGCATCCACGTTTAACTAGACCTCAATTACCACAATATTATTCAATGCCTTTACAACCTTCTGGTGCTAAAAGAAGTCCAACAGCAGCTCCAATTTTTGATCCTTTACAACAACAATATGCTCCACCACCTCCACTACAACAAAGAAATATGGGATCATATTTCCCTGGTGGATTGGATATGAATTTAATGCAAGGGTTAGGTATCGATGATCCTCCACCACAAGTTCCAGGTCCTCCACCACCACCACCACCTCCTCCTCCTCCTCCTCCACCTCAATTACCTGAAGATAATTTACAAAAAGCAAAAACTCCAACTTATCATAAACCACCAACTCCTATTATGGCACCTAATACTACATATCAATGGGGATCAATTATGATGCCAAATTTACCAATTGGATTAAGTCAAGGTACTGTAAATCCAATGCCAGAATTTGAAGAAAAAGAAATTAAAAAAGGTAAAAATAATAATAAGAAAAAAGATAAAGATGATGATATAAAAACTGAATTATCATCAATTATAAGTCCACCATCAGTTGAAGTATTTAGAGATGAAAAACATCGATTTGAAAATCCAAAAAAATTAGTTTTTAGAAGAAGAGAACAAACTCCTATTTTAAAAGATGATTCTGATGATGAAGATGTTAAACCTCCAACTCCAAAAGATTTAAAAACTTATGTTGATGATTTTAGTTGTAAACCTTGGGGTCCACCACCAAAAAGATATAATGGTGTTAACGTGTAATTATTTATATATAACTTTTCTAATGCATTTATTTTTTTTTTTTTTAATTTATTTACTCTACTATAATCTAATGAACGATCCAATTCTTCTTCTTCCCCTAGTAGAATAACCTAATTGGATCGATTTTCTAAAAAATTCATCAAAATTGAATCAAATTCTGTTGGATTATCTAAATAAACATGATGACCAGCATTTTTTAAAACATGAAAATCAGCTTTAAAACCTTTTCTTGTTAATCTATTTGCAGCTTCTTCACCAGCATTAACATTCATCCAATCATTTTCACCATAAATCCAAATACTTTGACATTTAATTCCATCTAATCTTTTAATTAATGGCATTCTTGCAACTGCACCACTTGCTAATAATCTTGTAATTGCAAATTCTCCACTTGCTGGTTGAGTAAAAATTTTATAAACATAATTATGCATTGCATCTCTTTCATCTTTTGGTAAATCACCAAATCTTCTATAACTCCAATTTGAAATTAATTTTGGTCCAAAAAATACACTTGCTTTTAAAATATTAAATGGTGATATATGACTATTCCATAAATATTGAAAATATTTATTTGTTTTTCTTATTGTAGTTGATTTTTCATTATATAAATCATCAATTTCTTCACTTGCATAAGGATCAACTTCAATAGTTTCTTGTGACATTATATCTTTACTATCATTACTACCAAATAATTGTTTTTTTTCTAATGCTGGATGATAACCTCTTTCAACTCCTGCAGGACTAACCATAATTAATTTTTCAACATGTTCAGGATATTTACTTGCATAACATGCTGCAATATATCCACCCATTGAATGACCCATAAGAGTAAATTTATCTAAATTTTTTGATTTTCTCCAATTTTCTATACTATTAATAAACCAATCTTCTGTTTCAATTACAGCAGGGAAATTTCCATTTTCATCTTGTTTTGAAACATCTTTATTTTTTAATTTAAATTTTGGTCTTGATGATAATCCAAATCCTAATAAATCTAATGCAAAAGTTGTACTACCAGGTCTAAGACTCCATTGATTAAAATTTTGATAAAATAATCCTAATCCTGCTCCATAACCATGTAATACAACTAAATTATTACTATCTTGAGTAGTTGATAATTGAGGTTCTAAATTTTTAATTTCAAATTCATTAATAAATAAATTATTTCCAATATCAACTTTATTAACTGATGCTTTTCTTTTATTATCTGGATTAGGATAAAATGGTAAAAATGATAATATTTTATCTTGTGCTTGAGTTATTGATGGTTGATTCCACCATTGTGATAATGATTTTTTAAATGTCATTGGTTCAAATTGCCATGGAGTTCCTCTTGATGTGATTTCATGGTTTTCAAATTCATTTTTACTCATTTTTTTGTTATGATTATTGTTATGATGGGTTAGTATATCTTTGTTATTTTTAGAATTAGATGGGTGGCAACTCAAAAAAAAAAAAGGGATCAAGAATGTTTTATATATCAAAAAACTGACATTAACGGAGATAACAATCAATTTTTTTTTTTTTTTCAAACATTCGCCGCCAAACAATGACGGCACACCGGAATGGAATTTTGCTCTTGATTAGATAATAATCAACGCTTTAGTGAAGGTTTTAGAATTATCGGTGCTTAAAAACACATCGGATTTTAGGGTGCGGCGTTAGCACGCGGCTGTGTTTTTGAAACTTATCAATCCAATCTCCTTAGGTAAAAACTTCGCTCCCATTGTTGAATAATCACAATAAAACAGTTCCAGTTCGATCTAACACTGTAGAGTTAGTTTGATAAGAATACCCGAATTATCAAAAAAATGTAATAATTATCATAGTAAATTTATGCTAATGATAATATTCGAATTACTTGGATGATTTGTTTTTAAAAAAATGCATGCAATTAATTATTAATATATAAAAAAACTATAAATGTACAAATATAAATATTAATCAGAATTTTCAATATCTTCTAAAGTAATAGAACTTTGATCACACATTGATCTAAATACCCCATCATCTTTATTAAATAAATTAACAGGAGTATCAAATTCAACAATATTCCCAGCTTCTAAAACTAAAATTCTATCATAATTTAAAATAGTTCTTAATCTATGTGCAACACATAATAAAGTACAATTTGAAAATTCTTTTTTAATAGTTGTTTGAATTTTATGATCAGTTTCAAAATCAACTGAACTTGTTGCTTCATCTAAAATTAAAATTTTAGAATTTCGTACTAATGCTCTTGCTAATGCTAATAATTGTCTTTCACCTAATGAAAAATTTGTACCTTCATCATCAACTTGACTATCTAATTGAAATTTATTTTTAACATCATCATCATCATCACTAATTAACCATGATCTTTTTAATGCATCCCATAATTCTAAATCAGTTGCTGTATTAAATGGATCAACATTACTTCTAACAGTACCTTGAAATAATACAGGATCTTGAGGAATAATTGATAATTTTGATCTTAAATCATTTAATCCTAATTTTGATAAATCAATTCCATCAATTGAAATTTTCCCTCCTGATAATTCACATAATCTATATAATGCAATCATAATACTTGATTTACCTGCACCAGTTCTACCACAAATACCAATTTTTTCACCTCCCTTAATTGACATTGAAACTTGATGTAATACTGGTGGTAAATGAGGTTGATATGACATTGTAACATTATCAAATTCAATTGAACCTTCAGTTGGCCATGATTCATCAGGTTTTGTATCTTTAATTTTAAAATCTGCTTCTTGTTCAACATTATAAGCATAATGATAAATTCTTTCAACTGCATTCATATTACTACTAACAGTTGCAATTTCTCTAACCATTAAACTCATCATTTGAACAGTCATTAATAATGATGATAAAACTAACCCAACTGATGATGGATTAATATTAAAAACACCATTAACACATAACATAACAACAACTAAAGTCATTGCTGCACCAACCCAATCTAATCTTAATGATAACCATCTTTGATTAACTAATGTTAAAAAATAAGCTTGATCCATTCTATTAACTGAAACAATATTTTTTTTAATAAATCTTGATTGAGCTCCATAAGCTCTAATTGTACTAATACCACTAATAGTTTCACCAAAATGACTAAAAACATGAGATCTACCTAAACTATCCATTCTTTTAACTTCTCTTGCACTTGCTTGATAAAATAATGCTGCCATAATAAAGAAAGTCATTAAACCAACTAATGCAATTGCAAACCATGGTAAATAAATAATAATTAAAATAAATACCCCTCCAATATTACTAATTGATAATAATAATAATCTAATTTGATCACTAATTTCATTATCAAGAGTATCACTATCTTTTGTAAAACGATTTAAAATTCTACCTAAAGGATTTGTATCAAAAAAAGTCATTGGTGCATGTAAAATTCTTTGAATTGCCATTCGATGTAATTTTAAACTTGTTTTATTACTAATAATTGTTAACATGAAAAATAAAACAAATGATAAAATTGCTGTTAATAAACTAAACATAACAAAGATGCCAATATAAAAATTTTCTTGTCTACCTTTAAATTTATTACCTGTCCAAAATGATAACCAAACATTTGTAAAAACTGTACAAAAAGCTGTTAAAATTACAACAATTAATAATATTGGTATTAAACCATATGATAATATACCACCACCTAATTTAAAAAATGATAAATAAACTTTTGGATCAACACCATCAGTTGCTCTATCTTCTTCTGACATTAATCCTCCCTTTTTCTTTTTTTCAATTTCTGTTTTAACTTTAATTAATTCTTGAGTTTCTTCTTCTTCTTCATCATCTTTTTCTAATTCTTCCTCTTCTGAATCAGTATTATTATTACCAAAAGTCATTAATCTATCAAATTCTTTATTTGAATTTCTTAATTCATCAATATTATTACCCATAAAAATTTTCCCATTATCAATAAAAATAATTCTATCAGCATATGGTAACATTGATAATTGATGAGTTGCTAATAATCTTGTTTTACCTTTTAAAACTCCTGTAATACAATTTTCTGTAATATATTTACCAACATGAGCATCAACTGCTGATAAAACATCATCTAATAAAATAATATCACTATTCCAATAAACAGCTCTTGCTAAATTAATTCTTGCCTTTTGACCTCCTGATAATGTAATACCTCTTTCACCAACTTCAGTTTGATCTCCTGCTGGTAAAATTTCAAAATCTCTTGTTAATGAACAACATTCAATAACTTTATTATACCATTCTTTATTAAAAGGTTTACCAAAAGTAATATTTTGTTCAACTGTTGAATTTTGAATCCATTGTTGTCCACAATATGCTAAATCACTATTTAATACAACTTTACCATTTAATTGTCTCATTTGTCCTGCAATTGCATTTAATAATGAACTTTTACCTGAACCAATTGAACCAGTAATAATAACAAATTCTCCTTGATTAATTTTTAATGAAATATTTTTAAATCCATCAAATTTATAATCACTAATACTTTGTTCTTCAACTTTGATTGGGTCATCATCAACTTGATCATTATTAACTTCATAACCATTTGATTCAATATTATTACTAATTTCTTTTGATAATTGTCTTGAAATTGTTCTTGATAATTCATCTTCTCGTTCCTCTTTTTGTTCTTTTTCTTTTTGTTCTCGATCTTCTTTATCTTCTTCTTCCCAAATATAATCACCTTCAATTAAAATAGCATCGTTTGATTCTTTATCAGTAATAACATATTGTAAATCTTCACTTGCTGATAATAATTTTTCAATTCTTGTTAATGCTAAAAATGCTTCAACACTTGTCATTAATCCTAATGGTAAAATCATTAATGGCATTCTCATAATATTAAAAGTTGTTAATGATGAAAAGACACCTGCAGGATCTAATTTTCTATTTGTTGAACTTAAAGTAACAAATGATACTAAACCTGCTAAAGTTGGTGCACTAACAAATACTGCATTAATAATATTTCTAACAATTAACATTAATTTAATTTGTTTCATTTCTTTATTTCTAATTTTTTGAATCTTTTGATGATAAGCTTCTTCCCATGAATAAAATTTAATAATTTTCATACTTTGTAAAATTTCTCTCATTAATGAAACTCTTTTATCTGTAAAACTATTAGCTTTTTTCCTCATTTTAACCATAAATTTTGCAGTATATGCAATAACTGCTAATGCAACAAATAATAATGCAAAACCAACTAATCCACTTGCACCAATATTTACAACAACAACTGCAATACCAATACCAGTTGCAATTGGGAAACTCCAAACAAAATGAAACCAATTTAATGCAAAATCAATTCTTGCAGTATCAATTGTTAATAAACTTGTTAATACCCCATTTGTATAATGAATTCTTGATTTATTTGATAATTTTAAACTTTTCATATAAATAGCTTGAGATAATACTGCTTTAACTCTTGCACCAGTTGTCATTGAATGATAAAAATACATATTAGTTGCAAAAGAATTAATTAAAAACATTACAACAATACAAATCCCATAACCAACTCCTTTACCAATTGGTTCATATTCTCTTAACATTGTAAAACTAATTAATCTTCTCATAACTAATGGCATTGTTGAATTACAAACATCACTTAAAATTTTAAAAAATCCTCCAGTCCAAAAATGCCAAAAAAATGTTTCATTTAATACTCTAATTAATGTAAATTTTGATAATGGTGCATTTTGAATTTCATATTCTGTTTTACCTTGTAATCTTGCTTTATCTTGTTCTTTTTTTTTATATTTATTAAGGTTTTTTTCAAATTCATCATACATTTCTTTGGCACCAACTGGTGTACCTTCTAATCTCCATAAATCTCCTTCTTGTAATGTTCTTTTATAACCAGTCTATTTATCATTGTTAGTTACTTTTTTGATTAAAGAAATACTTACAGAAATCATGGGCCAAACCCAACCAAATGTTAACCTTGAAAATAAATTTACTTTGAATTCTGGATATTCACCAGGATCTTCTGGAATTGGTGGAATCTTTGAACCAGTTAAAAAAGATAAAATACCTTTTTTCTTTTCAATTTTTTGTTCTGGTTTTTCTAATTCTACTTCTTTATTATTTAATTGATTCTCTTCATCATTTATTTCTGTATCTTGTAAGTTATTATTTTGTTTTTTCTCTGATAAACTATTTGATTCATTCTCACTATTCGAAGAACCAACCGTCATTTTGATTGTATTATTGAATAGTTAATTTGATTTTTTGCCACCCAAGTGTAAAAAGTGAGAGAAGGGGGTAAAAGAGAAAGTGGAAATTCAAATTGATTTATATTGTTTTAAGCCCCCCAGAATTTTGTTGTACTAATTTGTGTTAATGTTAAAGTTTTTTAGTATGTCTTCCAAAAAAAAAAAAAAAAATTGGTGAAAAAAAATATGCAAGTGAGGAAAAAAAAACTGTGTGAAACTACATATAATTGTAACTGCGGAGCCCGAAACATTTTATCAAATAAATTGATTCTTTAAGCCTATTTAAGCCTCTATTTTTTTTTTTTTTCAAGTACAGGTTTTTATTGTCTTTATTATATTGGTCATCTCTATATTATTATGCATCCTAAACAATTGCATCCAAAGATAGATTGACTAATTCTTTATAATATATTTCTTGTAGGGAAATAAAATGATACAATTTTTTAAGCTGGATTGGAAATATCATTAATCCAATTGGGTGGCAAAAATTACCTACAAAATAGTTTATAGCTTCAATGTGTATCAATTTCTTTAATGCATGGAAAATAGTTACAATTTTTTGGATCACTGATCATGACTCAATATATTTATCGAGTTTAAACACCGTTTCTGTAAAACCTAAATTCATTCACCTGCCATATATATTTAATGGAGCTACGAGAGATGGTACTATTTTTTTGATTAATAATTATAAATTGTATTCGAATCTAGGATATAAACAGTTTGCTATAATATTGAAACTACAATAATAATAATAATCAACATTATTCTCTATCCTTATAATGTATCTAAAATTAGTGGAGGAAAAAAGATGAGTACCAAGAGATTTCCTTCTGTCAAAACGGTTTTTTTTTTTTTTTTTTGCTGCTCGAAAAAAAAGTTTTTTTTTTTTTTGTTTTCTTGCTTATCAATCGATCGGCAGTCCGATCGGTGAAAAAAAACGAGGGCCAAAAAAATGGCGATTTTGGCGAAACAAGAGAAAAGAGAAAAATTTCGTGTTTAATTCCCGTTTTGAATGAGTTTTTATCTCCGTCTCCGCCAGCCTTACAAATCGTTTTTTTTTTTTGTAAGCTTAAAAGTAGGTTGCGAGGGCAACAATCTATTTTTATGATAAGTTCGGGTGCCGGTTATATTGCCGAAAAATTATTATCCGAGAAGAAAATATCACATTATAATTATAATTGTACCGGTATGGGCATCGATACACTAACAATCAGGTTACTGCTGCTGAGTACAATATTGCCAATAAAATAAAACAGTTTGATCAAGTAATTGCCATGGCTATATAAAGTATATAGTTTTCTTTTAAACTGGGTGAGGATACCAGTGGTACCAGGTAGCTGTTGAAATATGCATGTAGAATGTATACATGGATGTTCTTAATTTTTCATATATATGGATACCATATGTGCATGTATATACACTGTATATAGCCCTACCAAGTATACTATAGCTATATATATTTATTATCCAGTGGTAATCTAATAGAATAGCTTAGCATAATAGTCAACTCGCAGTCAATAGCCGAATTAGTTTACATGTAGATGTGCAGCCTAGGTCTTTGAACTATATATAAATATGCGATATATGAGTCTAACAATATTCAACAACAATCAGAGTACCTATATTAATTAATAAATAATAGTAAATGAATATATAGATAAATAGAAGTAAATTAAATTTATACCAAAATGAAAAGTGGGTAACTAATAGATTGACTCATAAAAAGCTTACTAGTATTAATTCTATGTATACATGAGACTAACAACTACTCAGTTGAAACCAAAAAAGTTTCAATATAAACATATTATATAACCAAATATTATACCCATTCCAAAAGATCATCACTATTTCTATTTTTCATAATTACTTTAACAATATCAACAAATCTATCCAATTCTTTATAAAAATCATGAATCAAATCATGAGAACATTTACCAAGTTTAGAAACTTTTAATTTTAAATATTTTTCATATCTTTCATATAATTGATCCAAAAATGTTTCCATATCCATCATTGGGAAAATTCCAAATGCATTCATAAATACTGGACCAGTTGAAAAATCAATCAATGCCATAGGTTCAACTAATTGATTATTATTTAAAAACATTGGATTAATTATATAATAATCAATAGGTAAATTACCAGGATAAAATCTATTAGTTTGAGTGATAACTGCATCAATTTGTTCCATTGGATCTCTTTTTAATAATACAGGACGTTCAATAAATTGACCAATTTTTAAATTTGGATTATCAGTACCATCATCACCATTATTATACTCTGGACATTCTAATAAATTGATATCCATTCTATTTTGTTGTTTAAAATCAAAAAATTGATAAAAATATGCATTTAAATCATGATTCTTATATAAAATTGGATCAATTAATTTTAATCCATTAGGTAAATCTAACTCTTCATTATAATAACTTTCATCTTTAAATTGAGCTAATTTAAATGCAATACGTGGACTATTTTCATTTTTTAATATTTGATGAACTTTATAACCCAAATTATAAAAAATTTCTGTAATTAAAATACCAATAACTTTTAAATTTCGAAGATCTAAATTTTTAATTTTTAAATTTTCCCCTGATTTAACAAGGTTAATTAATGTCTTTCGAATAAATCTTGCAATTAAAAGTTGTGACTCTTCAGGATTATTAGTCATAAAAGAATTCATTTCAGTTTTATTATAATGAGAATGTTTATATAATTCTTCCAATACTAATGAAGTGATTTCATCAGATGCTTTATAACTAAATTTTATACCATGATTATCTTTAAAATCATCCATAATATGCATAATTGTATCAATTTTTGTTACTACTGATGATGAAATTTTTTTTAAAAATTGAAAATCTGGTTGATAACTTCTAAAATTGTTTGGATTCCATAAATCATGATTTTTAAATAATGGTAATAATGTATTAATATTAAAAATAAATTTCATAATATTAATATCGATAATATTAACTCTTTGTACAATTAATTGATCAGTTTCTGTTCCAATAAATTCAGATGATAAATATCCACCAAGAACACTTTCTTTATCATCAGTTTCAGCTAATTTATCTTTTAAAGTTAAATCTGATACAATTGTTAATCTAGATTGATCATTTAACATAACTTTTTGAAAAAATAATAAATCAAATGGATTTTTAAATTCTAAAATTTTATTGGAATCAAATAATGTATCCATAGTTAATTCATTATCAATATATGATTTAATTCTATCACAAATTGTATGAAACCATTGATAATAATTATTTTTTGGTAATTGAATTATATTAATTTCACCACCTAATCTAATAAATAATGGTTCTAATCTTTTTTTAAATAAAATATCTCTTCTTGAAATTTTAAATAATTTTTTACAAGTTAATCTTAAATTATCAAAATTTTTGATATTATTTTCTTTATCTTTTAAGATAATTTCATATATTTTTATTAAGATTTCTGGTGGTAAATTGTTTAATGACATTTTGTTGTTGTAGTTGTAGTTGTAGTTGTGAAGTTAACAACTGTGAATGGTAATGATGAAATAGTATAGAAATTTTATGGACTAGACTACTACTAACAAGATGATTTTTGAGTTCAACAGTATTTCTCCCACTTAAAATTTCCATAAATTGAGGTGGCTGGTACCTTTTTTTAAGTACCGGTGGGGCCAGCTCTAACCTTGTTGTCATAGCAAACTGTCTGACACTTGGTTTCATTATTCGTGTGGCCTGAGATATCCAGATCTCAAGCTTATTAACACTGGTCAAGGTTAGGTTACTCACCAGGAACCAGGTCAAGCTCTCTTACTAAGTACTCAGGTACGAGTAGGTACTACCTATCTGGATTCTACTACTGTAATATTATATAATATAATGGTTGAGGGTTTGTTTGGTTCAAAGTCACTAGAGGGCTCCCCTGATTTTCTATCTCCTAGAATTTAAACTCAAATTCGGACTACTAAGAAATTATATTATACCTAGTATATACAATAATATTGCAGATTATAACTTAGAGTCTATAAGTTGATAATTATACAAGTAATATACTTACAATATTTAAACCTATTTAAAACTATCCAAAAAATCTTCATATTCAACAAAAAAAACTCAGTTAAACATTACCTATACCCAATTGATAATATCATCACTATTTCTAAGTTTCATAGCTAATTGAATATCTAAAACCAAACTTTCTAATTCTTTTTCAAATTCAAAAATTTCATTATCAGAATATTTATCATTATATTTTGAAAGTTTTAATCTCATAAATTTTTCAAATCTTTCATATAATTGATTTAAAAAAGTTTCCATATCCATCATTGGGAATTTTCCAAATGAATTAAAAATTATTGGAATCATAGCCAAACGAATTAATAAACTCACATCAAATTCAGATTTAATATTATTATAATAATATCTATCAAGTTCAAAAAATTTTTCCTTATCCAATGTACCTGGATAAAATAAATCAATATGTTTAATAATTTCAGTTCGTTGAGTTTCTGGATCAGTAATATTGGATCCAGCTCTTTCAATAATAGCACCAGTATCCAAAGTTAACACTTCATCGTCATCATCAGAATTTCTTGACAAATCACGTTTTAATCTATTTTGATTTTCAAAACTGAATAATTGGTGACTAATTGCCGCGAAATCATGATTTTTATAAAACACTGGATCTAAGAATCCAGTTATAGATGGGTATTCTATTTCTTCAAATAATGCTAATTTTATTGCAATTTGTGAATGTCTAAAAAAACATGGATGACTTTTATAACCTAAACTTCTAAAAAGTTCTCCAGTAATTAAACGAATTGTCATTTCATTTTTAAAATTTAAATGTTTTAATTTTAAATGATCTTTTCTTTTGAATAAAGTTATTAATGTATTTCTTACTGCCTTTATTGATATTGCTTGTAAAAGATCCAAGTCTGATAGCTCCGATTTTTGTTTTACTTCTGCTTTCTTAATTTTATTAATTTCTTCAATTACCATGGTAGTTAATTTATCAATATGTTGATATGTAAAAAGCAAATATCTTTCATTTTGAAAATTATATAAAACTTGAAAATTTGTTTCAATTTGTGCTACAACTGATGATGGAATTTTTTTTAAAAATTCAAAATCTGGTTGATAACTTCTAAAATTTTCAGGATTCCATAAATCATGATTTTTAAATAATGGTAATATTGAATTAATAGTACTAATAAATTGTAAAGGTAAATCATTAGCTTGAACTGCTCGTAACACAGATTTATCAGGACCTGATCCAATATAATCTTGTGGTAATACCCCATTAACCATCCCATTAAATGGTGCCAAAGATGGATCTTCAGAAACTAATTTTGTTGAATATTTTAAACGAATTTGATCATTTAATAAAATTTTTTTAAAAAATAACAAATCAATTGGATGTTGAAAATCTGATGATGTAATTTCAAATATATTATACATAGTACGTGTTTGCATAACTGAATAAATCCTTTCACAAATTCTATGATACCATCGATAATATTTTTTTTTTGGTAATTGAATTATATTAAATTCTCCACCTAATTTGATATATAATGGTAATAATCTTTTTTTAAATAAATGATCTCTTCTTGAAATATGATTTAAAGTTTTACACGTTAAACCTAAATTATCAAATGCTTGAATATATTTTTCTTGATAATTAGATTTGTCATCTACCATACATTCAAAAATTTTGATTAAAATTTCTGTTGGTAAGTCTTGTAATGATAACATGTTTTAGTTGGAATTATTATTTTGAAGGTTACTATACATGTGGTGTGTTGTGTTGTGTTTACAAAAAAAAAAAAAACAAACATCGGATAGAAAAAATGAAAAAATTTTGTACACCTCCGACAAAACGTGCCGATGTTTTTGGTTCAGTTCCGTTTTTATGTCAGCTAGAGTATACTAGTATACTAATCTCGACGCGTCTTGGTCTATTTCTCCACACCACCTCAGCTCAGCTAGCGCTGTTCTCAAAATTACACGCAAAATTGTTAGCTAGGCTTAAACTAGGGCTAGCATAAAGTTCACTTTTGAACAATTTAATATATGATATTAATGTTTTTCACATATTATGGATATATAATTAAATAATTGTGGAAAATGAAGTAACTGAACCACTACCCAAACAAAAAAGAAAATTAGTGATAAAAATGCATATATAAATGTTAAAAAATATATTTTATCAGTTGATTTATCAAAGAAAATTGATACATAAATATGGTTCCAATGTGAAAAAAATATAGAAAGTTTTAGTTACAATAGAAATTTTTTATTATTCACAGTTATTATTCTAATATTAAATTGAATTATTTACCAATGTACTAATCTGTATCTGCGTTCACTGGAACTAATTAAAATGGCCAAAACCCTGGACCTTTTCTTTAATCTTGTGTTTCATTATATTCTACTAAAGTAACATACTCAGTATATGAATTATCAACTTCTACATTCCGTAAATTAATTGATTCAACAACATATGATTTTGATACTTGAATGTTTTCTTTTTTTCAATTTTGTTCTATTGACAATTACACTGTTCTTTATTTGAAGCATTCTTAGCTAAAAAATTATCTATCTTTATATCATTGCTAATTCTTGAGATGATATTTGACTGTGTCAAGATTATGATGATTCTAAATTGTTATTTTATTCTGATTCTGATATCGCAACTATTGTTATCTTCACTTTCATCTTTTGATATTTTTTGTTATTGATATTTTAATCTTTTAATTCTATCATCACTATTATCCTCTTCTTCTGATTCTGAAGTTTCAATTGTTGTTAAACCACTTTTATCTATTGATCTTTTTCTTTTTCTATTTTGGGATTCCCATCTTTCAATTATCTCATCAGCATCTTCATCTTCATCGTCAAATCCACATACCATTTTAAATAATTTTTTATTTTCATTTTTTAATCTTTCATTTTCATTTTCTACTTTTTTCTTTTCATATTCTGCTCTTTTAACTTTCTCTTGAAGAAATCGATTCATTTCGTCTGAAACTCCTAAAAATCCCACTATTTTAGTATTAATACTACACAACATGTCGTATTTTTCTATATAATGTTGATAATTTTGATTTAGAGATTTTAAACTGGCTTGAAGTTCCTTCATTGTGTTATTTCCATCACATAATTGTCTTTTGAAACCATTTATACTATTATTCATACTTTTTAACTCTAATCCAAGTTCTGGATACACATTATCAATTTTATTTATTCTAGGATTTGTTTGTTTAACTAAATCTGAATTATTATTGTAAATTTTTCTTGCAAACCTTTCAAACACATCAGTTCTAAAAATATTTAGTCCGTTAATTTCTTCATGAAAAATTGCACTTCTTTTTCTAAACTTATATCTGTCATGATTCAAATCTGAATAAATGTCTTCACCATGTAAATCATCTAATTCAAAATCACTTTCATATAACATTAATGCTACATCTTGTAATAAAACAATTCTTAAATACATTAATAATTTTAAAAAATTAATTGCATCCAAATCTTTTTCTAGTTTATTTTCTTGTTCTTCTAATTCTTCTTCAATTCCAGGGAAAATCATTTTAATTAACTCATCATCTGGTTTGTTGCAATCATAATAACCATAATAACCATAATAACCACCAAAATTATTATAACTATTTTTACTAAAATCAGTATCATCTTTACAAGCTCTATCAATTTTATATGGTTTTTTTGGATCTGCACCTGAAAATTTCATTAAAGCATCAGTAGATAAATCAAATTGTTGCAAATCATTTTTATTCCAATTCTCTGATTTAGAAACATCGGTATATGAAGCATTTAATTCATTTAATGCTTCAAGACTTGAAGTTCTAAGATTGGTTCTTTTCCTAGTATTAATACCATTTCTCTTTAATATTGCTGAAAATCTTTCACCTAAATTCTGTGGACTCATTGGTTCATTAAATTCATATCTTTTGGATAACCCAATATTTTTCCCACTACCAACCTTAATACATAATAATTCATCATACCAATCTTTATCCTCAAAATCTGGCCATCCATATTTATGGATTCTTAAATATAAATACATTGCCAAAGCACCCATAGGACAAAATCTATAATCTTGATTTCTTAAAAACCCTATAACTTCACTTTTGCCATCATCTTTATTATTTTTTGTTGTAATTTTAAGTGCAAACTTTCTAGTTTCACTTGAATTTTCTGATATCTTAGGATCTAATTCAACTAATGATAATGCATGTAATGGTAATTGAACTATTTTATCAGCTTTTAAAACTGAATAATAAGTAAATAACATCATAGCTCTATCTCTAACATCTGAAAAACTTTCACCTTTTAATAACTCTTCAAATACTCTATATGCTTCTTTTAATGAAAAAGTATCTTTGATTGATGATTCAGAATTTTTTTTTTTTTTCCAATCTAAAGAAGTTCGAATCATCTTACCAAGTAACTCTTCAACAACTTTTGGAACCAATTTATCTTGATATAATTCTGGATTAATACCTTTGAAAAATTCTGAAGATTTACCAGATTGATATAAATTAATTTGTCTTTTATTTAAATCTTTCATTGAAGCTCTAAAAACTTTTAATTGTGAAACAGTATAAGGTTGTTCATTTTTATTTTTACCATTTAAAATTCTTTCATAAAAAAATCGCATAACTTTACTTGGATATAAAAGTCCAGAAATTTCATTATTCATACACCATTCTCCAATTTCTAAAATAAATCTTAAATATGATCTTTCAGTATTTATATTAGTGGGTGATTTTTTTTGATCAATATCGTTATTTATTGAACTTTCATCTTGACATTCTTCAATTATATTTTCATCAATTGTAGTATCTTCAGTTTCTTCAAATCTTTTACTTAATGATTCATAAGAAACATGTAAATGTTGAAGAATTAGCTTTACTTTTTCCATATCAAACACGACTTTATTGTTTATAAATATTCTATAAGAATATTGTTGGTTATTGTCCAATTCGCGATTATTGTCACTTATAGTTTCATCCCCAGTTAGATGACTATCCCCACATTTTTCTTCTTGTGAAAGCCGGTCTGCCATTTTATTTGACTCAGTATCATTTTGATTTGAGTCGTTCATTATTTATAATTTTGTTTGGTGAAAAAAAAAAAAAAATAATAAATAAAATGTCGCGTAGAAAATGTAATAAACAAGATTTTTTTTTTTGCCCATTAAGTCGCGTCATTTTTTTTTTTTTTCACCAGCCCAAAAATAACAAATAGATTATCTATCAGGTCAGCTCAATTGTGCTTGAATTTGTGATTGATATTTATCTAGATGGATGCATGGTACACTGTATACTGTATATACATGTACTACATACAACTTGGGAGTACGTAAACAATTGTATGTATAATTCGGGTGTATACATCCAATTGACCTTTTTTCTCTATAGGAATCCCTCTTACAAAATTTCAAAGCGATTTTTCTCTTGAATCCTTCATTTATTTCAAAACATATTCAAATAACACTAATATAATAAGAAAATCATTCTACATCTAATGGTAGTATTTTCAGCTTCAAATTCCTT
This sequence comes from Blastobotrys capitulatus, assembly GCA_030564325.1. NCBI lineage: Eukaryota > Fungi > Ascomycota > Dipodascomycetes > Dipodascales > Trichomonascaceae > Blastobotrys > Blastobotrys capitulatus. The sequence goes on from JAJLUL010000011.1 coordinate 34,021, forward strand.
AAACTTGTCAAGATAGGACGATTTTTATTAACATCAGTTAAGGAGAACTCAGGGAGGCCATAACATATAAGTTGATAGATAATAAATTCCTGAAACAATAAAATAAATAAATCAAATATGTACACTTCAAATAATAAAATGGCAATTTTTGAGAAAAATCAATTTTTGGTCTAGCTAATTTCCTTCAATACTGAATCCATTTGAAATAATTTAAAATACGTATACATACAAGAATTCCTTTCAACCCGGGAGTTTTTGTGCTAATGGCCCGATTGAATCTATTGACCCTACTTGAATTAAAATTGACATTATTAGCTAGATATATTAATTGAAACCCCAGCGGCATAAATAAATCACGATTAACTGCATTTTAATACAGCTTCACTAGTGTCACTTTTAAACGGCTGACAATTGATATACAGGATATAGTGACACCATCTATATATATATCATTAGTTGTCGCTTCGATTGTTATACTTGTCTTTGTTGATTTACCTATGCATCTATACCGTATATCCTGTCATCATCATCAAAAAAAGAGCTTATATAAATCAGCCGTGCAACGATGCTGTCATCCGTGCGGCGCTGTGGTTTCATTTTAAACTTTGTCGACCATATTATCTGCAGTATATGGATGCATGATCCATTAATTATTCTCAGCCTACAACACTTGCAGAAATAACTTCGCCGTTTGTAGACAATGTTATTACTGGTAAATAAAGTTCAATTTATAAACAAAAACAAAAAATGAATTTAGTCTAAAACTAATAATACGTGGAGACAAACAAGCACCCATCATTGGTACTTTGTCTAACAAAAAAGTTCAAGCTATAGTATACAACTTAGGTTAATTTTCAAAAAAAAGGTCTAGGATGTATACAATAAAATATACTGTAGTATGTTGTAATCATTTCTCATTGTAAATTAATGGTTCTTTTTTGTGTATACTTTTTTTAATTTTAGATAATAACCGGGTTCCAATACTATGGTACCTCTCTTGTTCTTTTTTCTCTCGGATCAGTTCCTTTTTGAAAAAAAAATAAAACGGATTATCATTGTATTAAATTCGAATCATATCCCGGAGAAATAATAAAGAAAAAATTTAAAAGTTGATGATCTGTGGGTATGGATAAAAGAATCTGTGATCTAATATAATAAACCTAGTTTATACTAAGCAATCAAATCTCCCCAATAAATACTACCAGGTACTACAGTACTTTTACAACCCATCGAAGTGGATCAAGTATACATATTGTACATGTATATACAAGCAAGTTATTACGCTTTGACTTTTTATTCTTTAAAAAATTTAAACTTTCGTTCTACGTTTTTTTTTATATATTTTATTCTAAAACATTTATCGTTTATTGATTTTTAAAATAATACAACCTTAACCGAAATCTTTGTCCACTCGTTGACTTAAAGAAAACTTTATTCTTTTTTTTTTTCAATAACTCATATATAAAAAAGATTATTTCCTTTAACAAAAAAGTTCCTTCTAACCAACTACATTAAAATAAGACGAAATATGCTGCTACTGGATTTACCAGCAGAAATATTTGATAAAATTATAGATTATACACAATATGAACAATTAAATTCATTAGGAACAATAAACACACATCCAACTAAAAAAAATTTATTTCAATTAATACATACAAATCAATCATTAAGAGAATATTTATTACCAAAATGGGATACATTAAAAATATCAATAAATTGTACAAAAAATTATAATTCAACAAAATCAATATTTGATTTAAAAAATTTTGATTTACATATAACAAATCAAAATATTTCAAAATTTATAAAAATATTATTAAAAAAAAATATACAAAATTTTATTGGTAAAAATTTAAAAAAAATTATTATAATAGAATCAACTCCTTATACATGGGGAGATTGTAGTTCAACTATAGCAGTTATACCAGGATTTTCAGATTTTGATAATATAAAACAAAGCCATATGTTTTCATGGTTATTAACAATGGGGTTAAAATCCAATAATTTGGTAAATGTTAAAGAAATTGATATAACAAGATTAGATAGTGAAGGATTAAAAGAACGAGATCCTTTAGCAAAAATTTTTAATAATCCAAGTGCATTAGAAATATTTTATAAAGAATTTGAATTAGTTGAAAATAAAAAAATTTGTTTTAATACAACTACACCATTTCAATTAGCTGATTATGATTTAAGTTTAAATATAACATGTTTAACATTAACTTCAACATCATTTGAATTAATTAAAAGAAATTTATTTAGAAAAATGATTGAATCTTTACCATCAAAAATTAAATTTTTAAGATTAGATGTTGATAGAGTTGAATCAAAAGATTTATGTAAATTATTAAATGGATGTAATGATTTAAAAGATTTTCAAATTTATATTACAAATTTAATTAATCCAAAGGGGTTAAAATGGATACCAAATAGTGTTGAAAATTTAAGAATTCATGATAAAAGTAGATGTTTTTATAATAGAATTAAAAATGGTCAATTTAATGTTAATCATGTTAAAGAATTATCAATTATTACAGCAAATGGATTTAATTTATTAGGAATAAAATTTAAAAATGTCAAAAAATTAATATTATTAGATAGTTTATTAGATAGACAATTATCAAGTAATTATGAATTTTGTGAACAAAATTTACATAATTCATTATATGATTGTTTAGAATATTGTGATAATGTTGAACAAATTGAATATGGACATGAATTAAGATTTTTTAATGATTATTTACCATCAAATGTTTTGAAAAATATTCAAATTTTAAGATATAGTTGGTATTATTCAATTGATACAAAATATGATATTTTAACAACAATTAAATCATTACCAAATTTAAAAATTATAAGAACTAAATATGAAACAGAAATTGATACAAGAATTTTTGCAATATTATTATGGTTATTTATATTATCAAGTTCAGAAAATTGTGAAATTTATTTAATTAATTCAAATATTTTAAATTCAAATGATCAATTTAATAAAATAACTAAATTAACTGATTTGGGTTATTTATTAAATAAAGAAAAATTTAAGTTATTATTTAAAGATTTGAAAGAATTAAGTAATTTGGATAAAACTGTAAATTATTAACTAATTTTTTAATAAATTTAATGCTTTTTCTAACTCTTTAATTGCAGTATCTTTATCTTCATAATTTAATGCACTAATAGCAAATTTAGCATGTTTTTGAGCTGTTGATATTAATTGAGTTTCATTAACAATTGATTGTACATCTTCTTTTGTAATTGGTTTTGAATTTGAATTTGGAGTTACTGGAGCTGGAGCTGGTGGTAATGCACTAGGAGATTTAGTATTATTAAATGCAGGTGGTCGAATTGGTGATTGAGTAACATCACCATCTTCTTCTTCTTCTTCTTCATCTTTTGGTAACCAAGTTGGTGCACTAGGTACTGCTGGACCACCAGGGATCATTCTAGTTGGAGTACCTTTAGGTTTACCTTCAGGAGTTTTTGGTAATACAGGTGGAGCACTTGGTAAATGATTTGTAATATCATCACTATCATCATCATTTTGTGTAGTATTTTCACTTGAATTGTTTGAATTATTTGTATCATTTGTTTCATTAGTTTTATTTTCATCATCATTAGTATCAATAGTTTCATTATTATTATCAATTAATTCTTCTTGAGGTTTTTCACCTGGTGGATCATAATCATTTGGATTTTCACCAGATTTTATTGATTTTAAAATCCTACTTGCTTGAAATTTTGAATATTTTATTTTTTCAATAATATTTGAATCTAAATCATTATTATTACTAAAAACTTTCAAAACATCTAAAAAAACAGCTGCTGCCATAAATTTTGTTGCAGTTTGTTGATTAGTTGTTTTATTATAAATTTCAGCATCAGCTTTTGCAAAAACATTTAAAGCAAAATTTTCAACATAAGCATATGCTGTAGTTTCATCGTTTAAAATTGCTTGAGCTTGTTCATTATTTAATAATTGATAATCATCAACTCCTGCTTTATTATTTTCAATTAAATCTAATAAATTTGTAACAAAATTAGCAACTTGTTCATCTTGTTGATGTAAATTTCGACCCAAAATTAATTGAGCTGCATGCATTCGACAATAATGAGCAACAATTGGTTCTTTATTTTCTAATTCATTTGCTCTTGCTAATAAAGGGTTTGCAAATTTTAACTGAGGTGGTAATGGAGGTAACGCCATTCTATTATGTTATTTTTGTGATTGATTGATTGTATTGATGATGAGTGGATGGTGGTGATAACGACTTTATTTGTTTAATCAATTGGGATCGGGATCGGAACTCAGTAGAGGAAACCAAAAGTGCTAATAACTCAACCCAGCCTCATGGATTTTATTTAAAACTCCCATTTATAAAATTACAAACAAGAACAAATTTACACAAAAAAAATACGCGCGCGATTAATATTTTTTTTTTTCATTTTTTTTTTTTTAAATAAATGCGTCGTCGCCTTTTTTTTTTTTTTTTTTTTTTTTCTCGCTAACATTTTATTTAATTTATTTTTAAACACATTTCACGAAAAAATTAATAGACAATATATATCAAGGAACTACTAACGACGCGACTTTAACCAAAATCAAAATAATAATACTACAATGAGTGAACAACCGCAAACACAGTCTCAACAACAAGCACCACCACCTCAATCATCACAATCTATTCATCATCAACTACCCACAAATCCTCAATCATCTCCTCCACCTCCACAACAATCTACTGACTATTACTATTCACAAACAAACAGCTATTCACAAACACCACAACCACAATCAACACCAAAAAAACGTGGTTATTCAATAGATGAATATGTTGAATCTAATCCTTATCTAGTCTCTACTGGTCAATTATATACTGCAACTTATTCAGGTATTGCAGTTTTTGAAATTATGAGTAATGGGATAGCAGTTATGAGAAGAAGACATGATAGTTGTTTAAATGCAACACAAATTTTAAAAGTTGCAGGAGTTGAAAAATCAAAGAGAACCAAAATTTTGGAAAGAGAAATTTTAACAGGAGAACATGAAAAAGTTCAAGGTGGATATGGGAAATATCAAGGTACTTGGATTCCATATGAAAGAGGTGTTGCATTATGTAAACAATATGGAGTATTTGATCAATTACAACCATTATTACAATTCGATCCAACTAATCAAATGTTAAATACACCAACAAAAGAACAAGCATTAGCAGCAAAAAGAAAAAGATCAGCACCTAGTAGTGTTGGTAAATTAACAAATACATTTAATTTCCCATTACAAGTTACTGGTGGTGGTAGTATGACAACAAGTGCAAATAATGCAATGTATAATTTATCAAATATTGAACATACCCCAACTTTAACTCATAATAATAGACCTCCACAACCATCATTACAATCACCATTAAGACAAGATACAATTACAGATAATGGAATAAATAATAATAATCATGATGATGTTTTATTACCAAAAGCAAAAAGAATGAAATTAACTAATAGTCATAAAGATTCTCCACCAATTGATGATACAAGTTTACCAGAAATTACAATTCCTTTAGAACCATTAGATGCAACTTATGCTGATATGAATATAACACATTCAATTACAAGATTATTTGTATCACCAAAAGATGGATCAATACATGATCCAGTTAAATTATTACAAAATATGCCAGAAATTACAAGAGAATTTATTGATTTACCAATTGATGATTCTGGTCATACAGCATTACATTGGGCAAGTGCATTAGCAATGGCACCATTAGTTAAAGAATTAGTTAAAAGAGGAGCTCATCAACAAAGAAGTAATTATGCAGGAGAAACTACATTAGTTCGAGCTGTTTTAGTAACAAATAGTTTTGATGTTGCATTATTTCCTCAATTATTAGAATCATTATATCCAGCAATCCCATTAGTTGATAAACATGGTAGAACTATTTTACATCATATTGCTTTAACAGCAGGTATTAAAGGTAGAAGTGGAGCAAGTAAATATTATTTGGAATGTTTATTAGAATGGATTGTAACAAGAGGTTCAACAGGAAAATCTCAAAGATATAGTTTAAAAAGATTTATTCATGATATTGTTAATGGACAAGATAAAAATGGTGATACTGCTTTAAATATAGCAGCAAGAGTTGGTAATAGAAATATTTGTCAACAATTAATGGATGTTGGAGCATCACCACATATTTCAAATAGAGCAGGATTAAAACCAATTGATTTTGGTATAACATTAGATAATTCACAACAATCAAGTAATGTACAATCAGTTGCAGCTGCTGCCGCTGCCGCTGCCGCTGCAGCAGCAGCAGCTCAACAAACAGTTCAAAATTCTAATATTACAAATAATAATATAAATGAAAGACAAGAAACATTAAATAAAATGCATGAAGCAATTAATAATATTGATGAAGAATTTTCACAAGAATTAATTAATAAAGATTTTGAAATAGAATCAATGCAAAAACAATTAAGAAATGTAACATCAGAATTATCAACAAAAAGACAACGATTAGAAGAATTAAAAACAATGTCAAATAAATTAGTTGAATATCAAAGAAGTGCAATTAATTTAGATCGAGCAATTAAAGAAGAAGATGAAAATTTTATTAAAATTAATGGTAAATCATTAGAAGGAGATTTTGATGCTGATGAACCATTTTTAATAAATAATAATAATAAACCACATGCATTGGTATTAAAAGCAAGAATTGAAGCATATAAAAAAAATGCAAATAAATTAAAACAATTAGGTCAAGATTTAAAAAATAAATCAAGTGCATTAGAAACAAAATTTAGAAAAGTTGTTTCATTATGTACAGGAGTTGAAGAAGATCGAGTTGATTCATTATTAGAAGGGTTAGTTCAAGCAGTACAATCGGATCGGGATGAAGATATGGATATTGAAAGAGTAGCAGGTTTTTTAAGAAGAATAGATAGAGGTCATGAAGGTGGGTTAGTAGTGTAGAAACTTAACTCCCAACATAATAAATTTTTTTTTATTTTTTTTACTATAAATATTAGAAATTTTTCACCAATTTTTTTTTTTCTCTTCTTTTTTTTCTTTAACCCATTCACTAACGCTCAATTGTATATATTGGTTATACTTTTTCGAGCGGGTTGGTCATTAAATTTCACTAATTAATTGTATAATTTTTTTTTTATAAGTTTATTAGACTAGTGGGTAAGAGTTAAAAACACTTAGTTTGAGTGCGCTGTGGTTTACTTTATCAATGAATCCAGTGTAATTATACGGTGTGAAATTATTATTATTGGAATTGCCTAGCTATTTTTATAGAAGTTAGTATATGTATATGTATAGGTTTAATTCAAAAGTTGTTTGTTACTGCAAGACGATAATATTCTGTTGTAGAAATTTTTTGGTGGTCCAAGCTTATTCATATAGTCTTTCTTGGTCAGATCAATTTCTAGTCAGTAGCACCCAATACAGGAAAACTTAAACTTCATAAACACTACAATTAACTAGACAAAAATTTCATCAAAAGGTTTTTTTTTTTAAATAATTAAAATAAAATACATAAAAAAATTAATAAATACAAAAGTGGAGGGGGATATCATAATAAAAAAAGGAGTGGAGTAAAAAACAAATGTTGAGAATAAATTAAAAATCTTCATCTAATGCAAATGCATTACCAGAATCTTCTTTATTACCACCATTCATAACACCAGCTTTTTGATAATCAGAAACACGTTTTTCAAAGAAATTAGTTTTACCAGCCAAAGAAATATTTTCCATAAAATCAAATGGATTAGTTGCATTATAATATTTCTTAATACCCAAAGCAACTAATAATCTATCAGCAACAAATTCAATATATTGACACATTAATTTTGAATTCATACCTAATAAAGCACATGGTAAAGCATCAGTTAAAAATTCTTTTTCAATATCAACTGCTTCAGTAATAATTTTAATAATTAATTCTGGATCTGGTCGATTTTTTAAATGAGCATATAATAAACATGCAAAATCAGTATGCATACCTTCATCTCTACTAATTAATTCATTTGAAAAAGTTAAACCAGGCATTAAACCTCTCTTTTTTAACCAAAAAATTGATGCAAAACTACCAGAAAAGAAAATACCTTCAACTGCTGCAAATGCAATTAATCTCATTGCAAAAGATGATTCTTCATCACTAATCCATCTTAAAGCCCAATCAGCTTTCTTTTTAATACATGGAATATTATCAACAGCATGGAATAAATAATCTGCTCTTTTTGGATCTTTAATATAAGTATCAATTAATAATGAATAAGTTTCTGAATGAATATTTTCCATCATAATTTGAAAACCATAAAAACATTTAGCTTCAGGAATTTGAACTTCACCACTAAATCTTTCAACTAAATTTTCATTAACAATACCATCACTTGCTGCAAAAAATGCCAAAACATGTTCAATAAAATATCGTTCATTATCATTTAATTTATTTTCCCAATCATGCATATCTTTACCCAAATCAATTTCTTCAGCAGTCCAAAAACTTGCTTCTGCTTTTTTATACATTTGCCAAATTTCATGATATTTAATTGGGAATAAAACAAATCGATTTGGATTTTCTTGTAATAATGGTTCTTCTGCTTCTTTATCTTTTAATGCTTTGTTTGCTTTTTTATGAGTATGTGGAATTTCAACTTTATCAGATTCTGTTGATGAAGGTGTTGATGATTCTGTGTTTGTGATATTTTTTAAAGCATCTTTTGATTCTTTAACTTTCATTAATTCTGCTTTTAAATCTCGTTTTTCATTTTCTAGATTTAAATCATCTAAAGCAGATGCTGTTTGTTTAGATGGAGTAGCTTGAGTGGTCATTGTTATTTGTTAGTTAGTTTTAGAACGCGTTATAAAAAAAAAAAATAAGAATTATTGTGTAGTGAAGAAAGAAAAAAAAAAAGATAAAATTAAATTGGGAGATTGGTGTCCTTTTATATTTTTTTTCGATTAATTTTTTTTTTTTTTTTTTTCGTGACGCGATTTTGTTATTATAGTAGAGAAAAGTATTAATTACAATAGGAAAGATCAAAACAACAAAAAAAAGAAAGAGAAAATTTTCAATGAAAAAAAAAATATATATGTTGTTTATTACTGCTTGAAGTATAGTGGCAATAAAAAAATTACACCACCACCAGCTCGCGCACGCGTAAATTGGTTTTTTTCTCGATTCCTCCCAACTTAATACTGCTTGAATGAATTTAAACTTGCTTTTTCACGCGCGTCGGTTTTACTTTTCTCGTTTCTATCGCATGTTTTTTTTGTCACAATAATTTGTGGGTTTTTTTTTTGGGACAATTGATTAGAAAAAAATAATACCCGAAAATAGGAATAATTGTTTTTATCAGCTTCTTTAATCTACAATACAGTAAATGGGAAAGAGCTCATCATGATCTGAATGCATCAGTTTAAGAGCTAAGAATAGCCTCTAATACAGAATTTATATTTAATATTAAATTCTCTTTATCCGTTTTATCAACACTATGGATAATTGAATAATCGATCCATATTTTCCATTGTATTAGATTTAAATTATGATAAGAGATTTACTCATCTCTGAAATACAATTTAAGGTTTTCAAACTCTCGAGTTCGACGCGTAAATTATTTTAGATTTGATATATATTTTTCAATTAAAATCTAAGTTGTAATTATTTCATGCATGCACTTGTAAAATCAGTATTTAAATTTGATATATTTTTGTTTATAAGATAATCTAGACTATTGATCTGTTTCGCTCCTTTTTTGAAATTCAATCTTGCCCCTCGAAGAAAAGAAAAAGTTAACAACTCAAAATGGGGTGATAAAACCTTTACCTGGTATACCACAAAATAAAATCTTGATAATCAATTTTAGAATAAAAATTAGGCTAATTTTTCAAAACAAATGTTAAAAAAGTCAGTTCGTTATACCTTGTGTACTAAGCTTTCACATCATGAATGTTTCAAAAATGATAATCGATCCGAGAAAATAAAAAGGTTGTCAGGTTTTAGTAGTACGTAATTTAAATATGGGCATAACTACCATGGCAGGGTTTGTCCGATTCCCAACTAACAACGCAACACGCGGGATTCAAAAGAAAAAAAATGTAAACAAACAAATTGGAATATTTTTTCTTGAATGATTTGTGGCTGCAACACGCGTGTTAAGATAATAATAGGCATGTTATGAAACGCAAGCTGATTATTAAAATAAATAATGGTTACTATGGAATAATTTAATAACAAAGGATGATGATGAGTTAAGATGAATAATGCATGATTAATCAGATAAAAAAAAAATTAATATTTTGAGGATGTAAATTTTGTTTATTGCATTCTTTATTTGGAAGATCTGATAAAAACTAAGCTGTATGATAAATTTAAGGAGCTACAGCTTACGCAAAAATTAGTTATAGCCCTTGGATATAATTTTTTTTTTTTCGTGTTTTGATCTGATAATCCCGATTAGGAAATATATGACGCCTTGAAATATTTTTCACTTTTCTTCACTTGCATGTAATACTGAGATGTAGACTATTGCAGCTGGACACTTGAAATTTCTTTTTGATCTGATAAAAAAAAATTTTATCATTTATATCAATCTATATATTGATCAACATTTATTTCAATCTTGTTAAGTTATCCTTCTGTACACGTCGTTACATTATATACATCCAGGATGCTATATGTTATACATGTATCTAAACATATGTATACTGGGTGTCGAGTGATAATTGTCCTATAATAGTGATAACCGATAAAGTTAGGTATATACAAACCTAGCTGCCATGGTTGGAAAGATCTCTTAATCAAGGATGCATATAAATCGAGGCTTGGTTAAATATTTATTATATACAGTACCAGTATTCTTCTGTATAGTGTAAATTATAAATTATATATACTTATGCACTAATGTAAACCTATTTGCGATGTTCGGAGCACTTCCTAGGGAGCTCATTTTTCACTAAGTTGCATTAATATCGATCCTGGATGCGAACTTGTATTTTCTACAAAGTTTTTCAGTTGTTAAAGGTCAGTTAGTGCTCTTCCAAATTTTATCATATATTTAAATTCGAATATTTAATTAAAACATTTCAACTTTGGATCTTTTATTGAAATAGAACACACGTCCAGACCACGTATAAAAATAATAAGTAATATAAATAAGTTTAAACAGACGCGTTTTAAATTTTTTTTATGGTACTCTACCTTAAACATGCATCCAATATTTTCGAATTTTAATTCAAAGAAAGAAAAAAGGAAATAATTGTTCCGGAATTTATTTAAGATATAGTATACTAAGGTACATTACAGATCTTAGCCTTGAAAATAAAAAAAGTTACTGCCCGAAATACTAGTTGCATGCATTGTGGAAGCTTACTACTACTGTTTCGAGTCAATAATATCTTACGTTAAACTTAGTCAAGATTTGTGATATTGCATTTAATTATGTATATGTGAATTAATTTCGTTTGGTAACCAATCAAACACGTCAATCAATGAAATAACCCGTGTTTTCGTGAAACAACCAGCCACCTCTTTTTTCCATTCTGATGAAACAATGACATTATAACAATTCTAGGCTAATATTTCTAAAGAATATTCTTTAAAAAAGTATCTCAATGTGATTATATTATTAAAACAAAAAAAATGGCGCTATTATTCACGTATTCTTATACACGTAAAAAATGAGGAAATCAAAATGCAGGTGTCTCGGTTAGATCGTATCAAGCTATAGACTTCTTTAAGAAAAATAAGGGTGGCTGGTTAATCTAATTATTATAAGTTGATCTTTTAACAAATTGGATATAAGCGGCACGTACGTTGTAAATGGTAAGAAATCTTTACGTGAATTTTTTTTTACGTGATTTGGATCGAATCAGGTTTTTTGGTGTTTCAATAATTACCAAGGATACCTATTATCATATTATATCATGATTATGAAATTTATGATCTGGAGACTAGCATGATACTAAGGTATAAGTTAACATTTGAACAAAGAACTTAGCCATCTAATTGCATAGATAATCATAAATCAAGTTCACCTAAATTAGCTGATCTTAATAAATTGCCAATTAATTTCAATAAATATTACCATAATTATGTTTCAAGAATGTGCTTACTTGATATATATTCAATATTAGTCACGATGGTATTAAAAAATCGATCCATATTTTAAAATTTGATTGGTTGAAAACTCATTACACGTAAATTCCAACAGAAAATGAATTAATTACACGCTGCCTTCGTCGTTATCACTACCGTGCTGGCGGTATATATACATGTATCTTTATCTGGATATTATACTAGGATCATGTTTAGTATTAGCTTTTAAATTGAAATGTATTGTGTTTAATCAAAGTTTTATCAAGCTAATTAAGACTGGGTATAGGCTGTGTTATAAAGTCGACTTGATAGATATAGCAAGTTGCATTTTTTGGGAGTTGGTAATTTTTCAAACACGAAACACGAAGTAAAAAAAATCGAAAAAAAAAAATTATTTTGAGACATTTTTTGGAACGCGTTATTGTTTAAAGCTTGGTAAGTGCTCCCAATGACTGTAGTTCACAATTAATCTACTGTACAACAGAGTTACTAAGGTTGTAAGAGATATACTACAAAAATTTTACAGCAATCTCACTGAAAAAATGTTTATGGAATGTGTTGCTCTTTATAGAAATACTTTTGCTTTCTTACAGTATCAAATTGTAACTGGTTATCAATGATGACGCCGGCAACCCACCAATTCATATCGAGAGCTCTACCGCATTTAAGCTGTACATATTACACTGTATGCTTTGTGTATACTTAAGTACATGACAACAACAGCATGGCATATATAAATTAATAATAATGCTTTTCTGTATCTAAAAAGACTGTAATACTTTATAAATATTATATATAGATGTCAAAACTACTGAAAAATACATATATATATATATCAATTGTTAATTAGTTAACTAAACATCAATATTTTTCTTTTTATCATCATTTAAATGAACATTTTCAGGATCCAACACTTTTATAACAGGAGGATCAAAAATTTCTTTTTGAAATAATTTTTCAATTTCAAAATTATAAATTTTAAAAAATTCATCAGATTTTATAACCATATCAAATTCAAAATCAGGTTTTTTAATACAATCATTCATTTCAGTTAAAAAATCATTAATTTTATCAATATCAGAATTTTGATTATTAAATTCTAAAAATGATATAACAATTCCATCAATATAATCTTCATCTAAATTTGTTAATTTCATTAATTCTATTCTACCTGGATCAACATAAACACCATATTGATAATCATAATCAACCATATCATTTCCTAAATCATCAATTCTATTATTATAATCATCCATATTTTTTGGTAATTCAAAAAAACTTTTACAAATCATAATTTGTTCAATTTCAATTGATAAATTTTTTTCTTGTTCATCACCTTTTAATTTTAAATTATTTTTAAAAATTCCAATTAATGTATATTGAAATTCTCTATTATTATTTAATAACATATCTTTTGTTGATCCTCTTCTTTTTTTAGTATTATTTGGATTTTTTTCATTTTCATCATCTTCATCTTCTTTGGTTATAGTTGATTCACAATGTTTTGATTCGGTAATTTTAATATATCCTTTATTACTTTTTAATACTTGTAAATTTGAACAAACAGTTGATAAGAAATGTCCTGATGCATTAAACATATGACTTAAATTAGGTAATTCTTTGGCTAGTCTATGAACTGCATTAATTGAATCTGTTGATGGGTGCCATTTAGACATTTTTTTTTTTTTTTGAAATTTTGGCTAGTTGATTTTTTTTTTTTTTTTTTTTTTTTTTGATAGTTATATATATAAAGTCCAAGTTTAATTAATTTGCGGTTATGGCTTAATATGTTGTATATACTGTGTGTAAAATAAAAATTCGGAAGAACTGCAGTGAGCGAGCGGCTCAGAGTCTTAGTTGAAACTTTACAATTGAGCTTGCTAGCTAGCGTATATATACTACATGTACAACACGTGTGCGTTTTCTCAAACAACATACTGTATATATTTCAGTATAATATATACTGCATACATTAGAAATATATATAAATGTATGTATAATGTACAAATTATTTGATTTTCCGTCTATACACGTGCGTACAAATTAATTCAATAGTCAATATGTACTTCATTCATCTAATCTAAATGACCCCACCTCTTCTTTAGTCAATAAATTTTTTAAGTACTCGAATTTTCCAAAGATTTATTATAACTATCCCAAAATTCATGAAGTAAATTTTCCATAGATAAATTCCATTTAAATTCATTTGATTTCAACCATTTGCCAATTTTATAATTTAATTTCTTAGCTATAGTGTCTGGTAATAAACAACTTTTCATCTTTAAAAGATTAAAAAAATTTTCATATCTAATGCTTTTCATAGAAAAATCCGACGAATCCCCAGATATATACATACCATAACAATCTAAACATACACTAAATAAACCATGATTGAGATATTTAGTAAAATAACGTACAGAATCAAAAAATTCAACCAAAATAAATACATCTCTAAAATAATCAGTTGAAAAAAGATTTTCAATTTCGTTTTTATAATTTACTTGATAATCAGTTAAATCCTCTTTATCTGATAAATCATCACAATAATGTTCTATTAAATCATAAGTTTTTTGATGTTTAAAATATTTTGGTATTTCAAATTCAAAATGAATGCTTACTGAACTATTTTCACCCTTAAAATTTTTAATTCTTTTCCGTTTTCGAATTCTTTTATTTAATATTTTTTTTATTATTTCCATCATATTAGTATTTTGATTATTACTATTATTATATTTATTATCATAATAAAGATCCTGGTTATATAATATTACTAACTGGCTAGGAGCTAATCCTCCACTAGTGTTCATATTAATATTTGAAGAATGATTATTGTATATATCAGTTGTAATTTTAAAGCATGAACTACCATTTATAATTTTTGGATATCGTAATTCAATAAAATATATTAATAAAATCATATTATAATAATTTAAATTACAATTAAAGTTAAAGTAGATACCTAAAGGAGTTTCAGTTTTATTTAAATCCATTTCAAAAATTTTTGATGGTAATAAAATATTACTATCAAAAATATTATCTTTTGATAATATACCCATTTTACCCAAATTTTTAATTTTAAATTCAAATAATTGTTTTAATATGTTATTTTTCCAATTTAATGTATATATACTAGTAGCACTTTGAAAAAAAAATGAAATATTTTTTTTATCAAAACAAAGTTTGGTAAAATAATAATACCATTCATAACAAACCAATGAAAGCTTTTTATTTTGAATACAATTATTTTCAGTAAAAAGTTTGGTATAAATTTTTTCTTTTAATTCGATTGGAAGGTTGTTGTAATTGGTTTTAGTTTTAGTTTTAGTTTTAGTTTCAATTTCTGATTGATTCATTTTTTTTAGTGTTCTATAATGATGGTATTTTGAAAATATGACTAGGAAAAGGAGAGAAAAAAAAAAAAAAAGGTTTATGAATCCATTTATGTGTTTTATCAAATTTTTTAACATCATTGTTGAGAAGATCTATAATGTGTCTCACTTCAGATATTTGTGAAGGTAAAGAATCTACATGCTTGAGGATGCCGCATTGTAAAGGTAACGCGGTTTTTAGATGATCGGTATACAATTTTATCAATATCGGGGTTGAATAATAACTACAGCTTAAACAACTAGAGTAATATTTGGAATAATGCATGTTCAAAAGTTCAAAAGAGGTAATAATAATCGAATTAATAGAGAAAAAGATAAACTAGGTATTTTAAAGAAAATGGTATGACAAAAAAAAAAAATACTAATACTGTTCACAATCCAATTTAACAACTTGTTTTGGTTCAAAATCTTTACAAATAACATGAGCAGCACCATAACTACTTGAACCAATACCAAATAAATATTCATTTTTTGATTGATTATTTTCAACAATTAATCTATGACAACCAGAATGACCAGGACATTTTAAACCATTAAATTGTTTCAAAAGATCAAAATAACATTTTTCATCAATATTTTCTTTTTCATTACTTGATTCAATCATATAAACCCAACAATTTGAATCATCAGATAAAATTTCTAATTGTTTTAATTGATTATCTTTAATTAATGTTGTTAGAGTATTACTTAAAAAAGTTTCATTTATTGATAATCCTTCTTTATTAATTAATCTTCTCTTTGAATCTAAATTACTTGAATCTTCTTTTGACCATGATAATTGTGCTGTATATCTTGTAGTATTAGATGTAATTAATGGTGTTTGATTATTATTAGCGTTTAATAAAGTATGGGTATGATGATGATTATAATGAGGAGTATTGGTATAAGATAATGGTAAACTAATGATAATGGTAAATAAATAAGCAAATAAAATTAAGCTAATTAACATTTTTTCGATAAATTTCTAGCTTTTTTTTGTTATTGTTAGGAGGTATATGATAGATGGTTAAAGAATAGCTAAGTTGTCTAATGGTTAAAAAAAAAAATTCATCAAAAATATCTACTGACCCCCGATAGGTCTTCCGACATTTTTATTCACGAATTTTTTTTTTTTTTTTCTACAACAAAAAAAATGTAACTACTGTTACTACGACGTGTTCAGTAATGGCATCCATCCATGTGATACTAACCCATAAAAAACCATAACTAATACCATGGCATAAGATATCATAACAAGATACTTAACTACAAATTTACACCATTCAATCAACTTTCCAAAATGCAATGATACTTATTATTGTTATTAAACTGTTAAGCAATTAAATAATTTTTTTTTGTGACATCCGTTACGGAATCTATTTTTTTTATTATAAAACCACCTAACTTAATCTTATATTTTTCACAACCACAACAAACATAACATAACATTCATATATAAAGCATATACCATTATCTTTAAAGAAAGAAAAAATAAAAGGTTCCAAAATTCAGTCCTAAACATACTCTTATTTATTCAAATCTATGCATATTGTTTATTAATATTTATTATTATTATTATTTAAAGAAGGATGAACAACCTAGTACAAGTACAACATAGCAATCCACGAAAAAAAGCTCTTCAAGTTTCAAGTGAAGATGGTTCTATAACATGTATTTATCCAAGCATGCAAGAAACATCTAGACCAATTACATTTAATCGTGATTTCTCAGATGAACAGACTAAATATTATTGGTTTAAAAAAATGGTTACAAAGACACCAGGTTTATCAGAAGATAATAAAATTTTTAAAAATATTACTTGGGAATATGATATAAATAAAGAACCTTATAAAGGAAATATTATTATGAAACCTATTGGTTGGAAATTTTTAGTATTTAGTGGAGAAGACCAAGAAGAAGGAGAAATAGAACGAAAACCTATTTCACGTAGTTTAACAACAGTTAAATTATGTAATTTGGATCATACAATTACAAAAACCTATGACTCAATAACTCAAGCTTGTTTATCATTATCCCCATCATCAGGTTCAAAAGAATCAGAACGAAAATGGTATAAATCTATTTATGATAGATTAAGACGTTTACCACCAAATACATCTAATGAAAAATTTTTGAAAGATTTAAAATGGTATTATGAAGGAATTGATAAAGAAAATGAGTATATTATTGGAGATGTTATTTTCCAACCCATTGGATGGGAATGTAAAGGTCCTAAACATATAGATAAATCTATTGAAGATGATTTACAACAAAATAATGACCAAAGTTTAAAACATAATCAATTAAATAATAATCAATTTCAAAATATTAATAATGGATCAAATCAAATTACCAATAATAATTCTAGTCAAAATGATTTAAAAACTATCAATATTCATAATTGTAATTTTTTTACAAATGTTATGGAATATATAATAAATAATATAGCTAATTGGGATGCTGATTTTAATAATATTTCAGTAAATGAATATGCTCCAGTTTTAAGATTCATTTTAAAATTTAAAAATAAAGAAAAATTTAACCAAATGAATAATTATAATAATAAAGAAGATAAAAAAAATTATTTAATTTTTATTTGTAAAAAATTAGATAATATTTTTTCATATTGTCCAAAAGAGGAAAAAATTAGTTGTATTAATTCTATTATGAATAGTTTTGATTATTCTGATGATGAATATTATCAAAGTAAAAAAAAACAACAAGATTTTCAAGTTATTAGTACTCTTTTCATGATTATTGTTACAGAAGATTTGGATAAATTACCAATAAATACATCATTAGACTTTTTTATAAGAAATGATATTAAAATTTTGAATTATATTGGGATACCAAGTTTAATTAAACTATGTGAATATTTACCTGAACCAATTAACTATGAAATGGTGTTAAATTCTTGTATAAAAACAAGTTCATTAATGGATAAATTATTTTCTAATAGCGAGAATCAATTAATTGGTGAATTAACAATAACCAGTAATAAACATTGTTTAATTGATTTATTAATTAGAATGAACTGGGTGGAACCTGAAACATTATGTTCTAAAATTGTATTAATTGATTATTTAATTTTATTAATGGGTGGATTTGATAGTAAATTATTACCATATTATAAAAAAAATGAACTTTTAGGTTTCAATTATAATAAAAATGATGTTGGTAAGTTGATTTTTTTAATAATTTATAGTTTAGATAATAATTTATTATAAATTTAGAGAATGTTTTTCTCGAATTATCTCAGTTTCAAGATATCTTCTTATTCTCTCAATCTATGTAATTTAAACCACGACGCGTTGTCAACTGTTTATTATATATCAAGTTTTGTACGTGAATAAGAAAGAAGAAACATTTTCCGTCCCGGAATCTGCATAAAAAAGTTCCCTGTTTTTATTTAACCTAGTAGTCTATTATTGAGTACACAATAAATAAATAAAAAAAATAAAAATAAAAATAAATATCACACCATGATATCTACAAAAACATGATAAATAATTCAGAAAGCTCAAACCATACAACACCAGCAAAAAAATCCGTCGTGATTTTTAATAATGATAAATCTATAACACGATATTATTCAACTTTACAAGAAGCTGCTTACAGACTTAATTTTTTAAATAAAGAATTCACAACAACTAGTTCGAAATATGGTTATTTTGTGAGAAAACTTGGAAAACCAATTAAGTTTTCACCTTCATCGTCTTCTCCATCAGTACCACTTGATTATAAAACATTTGATAATGTTATTTGGGATTATGAAGAATCAAAAGAAGTTTTTAAAGGAACAATTTATGTAAAACCAGTTGATTGGAAATTTTTAATTTCAACTCCACCACAACAACAACAACTAAATGATAATTTTATTATTTATGATAAACTTGAATTAACTAAAAGTCAAGTTCATACTCTACAAAAAATTGAATTAATTTATTTCTCAGATAAAAGTATTAAAAAAATTTATCACTCAATTTATGAAGCTTCTAAGTCATTATCACCATTAGAAGGTCCAAAAGTATCAAATACAACATGGTATAATATGATTTATAAGAGATTAAGACAAAATAAATCAAATAAACCTGATGAAAAAATCATGGGAGTTTTTAAATTAATGGCAATATAATGGACTTGGATCAAATGATTTTGTAATTGGAGATATAATTTTTAAACCTATTGATTGGGAATTTGGTATTTATACTAATAAAATTATTGCTCAATCCCAGATGAATGAATATGGTATAAAAATTAAAAAATATGTTGATCATTATGATGATAATAATAATAACAATAATCATGATAATGATAATGATAATGATAATGATAATGATAATGATAATGATAATGATAATGATAATGATAATGATAATGATAATGATAATGATAATGATAATGATAATGATAATGATAATGATAATGATAATGATAATGATAATGATAATGATAATGATAATGATAAGTATAATCATGATAATGCTAATGATAAAAATATTAATAACCATGATAATGATAATGATAATTATATTCCTGACAATAATAACAATAATTATAATAATAATAACAATATTCATGATAACAATAACAATGACAACAATATTCATGATAACAATAACAATGACAGTAACAATGACAATATTGATCATCATTATAATGCATCAAATATAGAGAATCAAAATATAATTAATATGATAAATTATAATTTTGATAATTCAAATATATTGATTAAAATTAATAATCAAGACAAAAATTTTTTTACAAATGTTTTGGAATTTTTTTTGAATAATATATCAAATTGGAATGATAATATTGATATAAATAATATAGAATTACCAGATTCATTTAAAAATTTTAGTAATATATCTATTTGGAATAATGATTACATACCAATTTTAAAATTAATAATGAAATTTATAAATAAACAACAAAATTTTGATCAATTGAATGTTTATAATACTAAAGAATCATTAAATTGTTTTATAAAATCTATTAGTGAAAAATTAGATGAAATTTTTATTTATTGTCCACAAAATGAAAGAAATTATTATGTTAATTCTATTTTAAAATGTTTTGATTGGTTAGAAGATAATGAATTAAATGAGAAACAAAGACAAGATTTTGAAATTATTTCAACAATTTTAAAAGTAATTGTTAATGAAGATTTGAATATACTACCAATAACTATATCATTTAATTTTTATAATAAAGAGATATTGAATTATATTGGGGTACCAAGTTTATTTAAATTATGTGAATATTTAAATGAACCAATTAACTATGAGATGATATTAAATTCTTTTATGAAAACAAGTTTATTAATGGATGAGTTATTTTGTAATAATGAGAATGAATTAATTGGGGAACTAACAATAACTAGTAATAAACATTGTTTAATTGATTTATTAATTGGAATGAACTTGTTAGAACCTGAAACAATATGTTCCAAAATTGTATTTATTGATTATTTGGTTTTAATAATGGGTGGATTTGGTAATAAATTATCACCATATTATCTAAGAAATGAAAATTTAGATTTCAATTATAATAAAAATGATGTTGGTAAGTTAATATTTTTAATAATATTTAGTTTAAATATTAATTTATGATAAATTTAAAGAAAAGTTTGGATCCAGAATATCCAGTTTCAGCCTAGGACATTATCTAATTATTTTCTAAAACGATTTAAATGAAAACCATGACGCGTTGTGAATTGATTACCATCAAATTTGTGCATTTGTACGCGAATAAGAAACACACAACCCACCCAGGTTCATAATGAATGAAAAGAGCCGTTCGATTTCCCGTCCCGGGACTTGTTATCTAATTATAAAAAATTTCCTGAATTTTTTTTTATTTTTAACCCCAGTCGACCTTACTTACTTGACGTGGTATTTTTGTATACTCGACAAAAAAAAAACATATATACATGGTAAATGTCACACCATGAATCCTACAAAATAAGATAAACATGATAAAAACTCCCAGATTAAAAGCCCTCGAGATTTCTAATAAAGATAAATCTATAACACGACGGTATCAAAATATACAACAAGCCGCTAGCAAACTTGATTTTTTGAGTCAAGAATTCCCATCAACTAGTGCAAAATATGGTTGGCTTGTGAGAAAACTTCGAGAACCAATTGAGTTCTGGTCATCAGATTCATCATCAGTACCACCAGATTATAAAACATTTTATAATGTTACTTGGGATTATGATGAATTTAAAGAAGTTTTTAAAGGAACAATTTATGTGAAACCAGTTGGTTGGAAATATCCAATTTCAACACCACCATCACAACAACAACAAGAACAACAAAATTTTATGTTTAATAGTTATAATGATAATGGAGAGTCAAATAAAAACCAGAGAAATAATATTCATAGTCTAGCAGAGAAACTTGAATTGATATATTTTTCAGATAAAAATATTAAGAAAATTTATAATTCAATTTATGAAGCTTCAAGGTCATTATCACCATTAGAAAGTTCAAAAAAATCAGATCGAATATGGTATAAGATGATTTATCGTAAGTTAAGAAGAAAGAAATCAAATAAACCTAATGAAAAAATTATGGGAGTTTTTAAATGGCAATATAATGGAATTGAATCAAATGATTTTGTAATTGGAGATATAATTTTTAAACCTATTAATTGGGAATTTGATATTTATACTAATAAAAATAAATGTCGATATTTCATAAATGATTATGGTATAGAAGATAGAAATTATGATGATTATGATGAGAAGAATAATAGCAATAATAATAGTCATGATAAAAATAATAACAATGATGATAACTATAACAATAGTCATGATAATTATAATGGATCAAATATAGAAAATCAAAATATCATTAATATGATAAATTATAATTCTGATAATTCAAATATATTGGAAAAAATTAATAATCAAGAAAATAATTTTTTTACAAATGTTTTGGAATTTTTTTTAAATAATATATCAAATTGGAAGGATAATATTGATATTAATAATATAAAATTACCAGATTCATTAAAAAATTTAAATAATATATCTATTTGGAATAATGATTATAAACCAGTTTTAAAATTAATTATGAAATTTATAAATAAACAAAAGTTTAATCAATTGAATCTTTATAATACTAAAGAACCATTAAAAGATTATTTAAAATCTATTAGTGAAAAATTGGATAAAATTTTGGTTTATTGTCCACAAAATGAAAGAAATTATTATGTTAATTTTATATTAAAATGTTTTGATTGGTTAGAAGGTAATGACATAAATGAGAAACAAAGAAAAGATTTTGAAATTATTTCAACTATTTTAAAGATAATTGTTAATGAAGATTTAAATTTACTACCAATAAATATACCATTAGATTCTTATAATAAAGAGATATTGAATTATATTGCCTTACCAGGCTTATTTAAATTACGTGAATATTTAAATGAACCAATTAACTATGAAATGATATTAAATCTTTGTATGAAGACAGATTTATTAATGGTTGAGTTGTTTTCTAATAATGAAAACGAATTAAATGGTGAATTAACAATAACTAGTAATAAACATTGTTTAATTGATTTATTAATTGGAATGAACTTCTTAGAACCTGAAACAATATGTTCCAAAATTGTATTTATTGATTATTTGATTCTATTAATGGGTGGGTTTGGTAATAAATTAACACCATATTATCAAAAAAATGAAAATTTAGATTTTAATTATAATAAAAATGATGTTGGTAAGTTGATTTTTTTAATAATATTTAGTTTAGGTAATAATTTATTGAGTTAAGGGAACTTACCTGGTATTAAATTCTTAGTTCTCAGCTAAGATATTTATATATTTAATTTTTGTGTCTAATGAAACTACGACACTTGTTTTGGGTTATTGTTTTACTATTCATCACCTTGTTTTACGTGGAATGGTGGGTTAAGGAAAGCAAGATACTGATATATATGACGAGGTAAAAATTTAACTCCTTATTTAAAATGTATTGAATTTTTAATTCCTTTAATGATGATAGAATCTTTTAACATTAAATTAGGGTATAGTGTCTTAAAAGATTATTTCTACAATTGTACAATACTAGACTAAGAAAAAAAAACTAATTAAGTCTACAATGAAGAAAAGATTTTTTTTATAAATATAATATTTTTTTTAAATAAAGTCATAACTCATTATAAATTACTGTAAAAGAATATAATACTATTTACATAACCATTGATCTATAAGGTGGATATTGTCCATTACCTTGTTGTTGTTGACCTTGTTGTTGTTGTGGAGGAGGTCTTTGACCTTGAGGAACAGGTCGTTGTTGTTGTGGCATACCTGGTGCACCTGGTGGTGGAGGAGTCATACCTCTATAACCTTGTGGTGGTGGTGTACCTCTCATTTGTTGTTGTTGTTGTTGAACATGAGGT
Source organism: Blastobotrys capitulatus (assembly GCA_030564325.1). Taxonomy (NCBI): domain Eukaryota; kingdom Fungi; phylum Ascomycota; class Dipodascomycetes; order Dipodascales; family Trichomonascaceae; genus Blastobotrys; species Blastobotrys capitulatus. The sequence continues at coordinate 57,914 of JAJLUL010000011.1, forward strand.
GGTGGTCCTTGTCTCATACCATTTGGAGGTGGTGGTCCTCTTGGAGGATAACCTTGAGGTGGTGGTCCACGATGTTGTGGTGGAGGACCTTGTCTCATACCATTTGGAGGACCTTGTGGCATTGGTCTTTGACCATGTAAAGGAGGATTTGGAGATGGACCTCGATATTGTTGTTGTTGTGGTGGTTGAGGTGATGGACCTCTTGGACCTTGTGGAGCAGCAGCATATGAAGGTTGTAAATTACCTTGTTGTCGATAACTTGGAGATTGTGATCTTGGTGGTTGTCCATAAGAAGGTTGAGGTGGTTGTTGTTGTTGTTGTAAATGAGGTTGAGTATTTGCAGTTGGATCAAACATATTTGGTTGAGGTGGAGGAGGAGCAGAATTTTCTGAAGATACTGGTCTTCTTTTAATTCGATGTGGTGACAATTGTTTATTAGAATTTGGTGATGTTTTATTTTCAATAGATTGATCAACTGGACTAGTTGGAGTCATTGGTCGATTTCTTGCATTAATAGAATCAATTGAATCAATTGGTTCATTATCACCAAAAATATCATTTCTCATATTATTTCGTTGATCACCATTACCACCACCATTAGAATAAGTTGGACTTAATGGTTCAGTTTGAGAATTAACTTTACCTAATAAATTATTTGGAGTAGTACCTTCACTTTGAGATCTTGGATCATTCATATCATTAAAATTTGGTGGTAAATTTGGTTGTGATACCATTCCTTGTTGATGTTGTGGTGGTGCTGGAGGTGCAGCTCTATAAGCTTGTGGTGCAATTCGTTCTTGTGGAGAAACAATTTGTGGTGGTGGTGCATTTTGAACTTGTGGTGATTGAGTTCGAACTGGTGGAGGTGGTGCTTGTCTAACATGATTATTTGAAGAGTTTTGTTGAGGAGGTGGAGGAGTACCTCTACTAAAATTTGGAGTACCTCTACCATTATTTTGACCTTGAACACTTGTAACAGAAGTTTTACTACCATTATCTTGTGTATATGCTTGATAATTATGTTGAGGTGGTTGTGGAGCTTCTCTTTGTTGTTGATGTTGTTGTTGTTGAATTGGAGGTTGAGAATTTTTTGATGATGAATATGAACTATTTGAATAATTTCTTTCCAATCCATCAGCACTTGAAAATCCACCACATCCTTTATATCCACTAGCAATTTTTCTTGCTAATAAATCTTTAATATTAACAGTCCATTCTCTTGATGACCATTTATCACTACCAGTTAATTGAACAATCATTTTAACATCATCAACATTTAAATAATGATTTTTTGGTAAAGTTGGCATACCAAATAATAAACTTCTCATATCAGATTTATCAGCATTTAATCTAGTTGGTCTACCATATAATTTAAAAACATCCAAACTTGGAATTAAAAATCTAATTAATGTTTCAAATCCCAAAACACCAGCATGTTGAGTTGGCATCATAAAAACAGATGCATCTTTTTCACCATTATCATTACCATCATTAAATTGAACTCTACCTTCCATTTTTAATAAAGTTGAATTATTAACCAAAACAGATCTCATTGGATAAACTGCATAACATGCATAAGCACCAGTAACAACTGCTAATGGGGCTTTTTTAATTTTTTTATCTTCATAAAATGCTATAGTACCAACTGGTGTACCTTTATTCATCTTTTTTTTCTTTTTTGGATCATCTGGTGTAATAACAGTCCAACATTTTCTCCATGGCATACCAGAACCAAATCTAACTGATACCCAATCTTCATGTTTATATTTAGTTTCAGCTAATAAAGTTCTAATACCATTTAATTTTGAACCTTTACTTGATAATAATGCTCCTGTATATGCTTCTTGTAAACTTGTAAATTCAAATACACTTAATCTTAAACTTGCTGTCCATTCATGTAATAATTCTAAAGTTGCAAATTGTAATAAAAATCGATTCTTCATTGTTGTACTCAAAACAACAATATTTTGTAAATCACCACTTGGTGATGGTAATGTTTCAATGCTTTTAAATGTACTATCAGTAATATTAATATATGTTGGTGTTGGTTCTTTACCATCTTCTGCTGCATTTAATGTTTCAGCATCCCAAATGCTTAATACTGTACCTTGAAGTTTTCCATAAACTTCAATCCATCTTCTATCATGAACTGGTTTACCATCTAAAGATTGAGTTAGTAAAAAAAAAAATTAAAATTTTAAAATTTTCTCGATTAGGGTTTTGCTGGAATGTGAAATGTTTATAATCTTGGTATTAAGAAAAAAAAAAAGTTAACTGCGCCAAAAATAAATAAATACGTTTACTTTTTTTTTTCTCTTGGTACCTAGGCAACAACACATACACACACCAATAAAACTCTAAAAATAAGGAGTGAAAAAAAATAACTTACCAGCATTCAAATCGCTTAAAATCATAAAATAACCATCTGTATAAACTCGATTTTGATGTGCACTTAATAATGTTAAAATTGGAATCATTTCAGGAGGGGTATCTTTTGGAAAACTGGTTTCTGCTGCTGGCATTGGTGCAGTATTACCGGCACCACCGGTTGGTGAAGATGCATTATTAACAATAGCATTAATTCCTGGTCCTTTATTAATTGTTGTTGCTTCTGATGGTTGAGGTAAATTTGGTGAAAATGAATTAACATCCATTGTTACTGGACTTTTAAATAATGGAGTTGTTGGTTGTGATCCTTTAATTGAACCGGTATTTGATGATTGACTGAATGATCTAAAGTGCCTTGACATTTTTGTTTATCTTGTTGTAATTGTTAGTAATGTTTTGGTATATGTATAAAAAATGTTCTAGTAATAAGTGTTTTTTTTTTTCTGTTCAGCTTCTATAATAATATAGTATATAAATAAATAAATAATAAAGAATTTCGTTAGTTTTGTTTGTTTGTTGTAGTTCTTTTACAATTTGTCGTTGATATATGAAAAAAAAAATTATAATTAATAAAACAATAATAGTTGAATAGAAAAAGATGTAATGAATGAATATTATTAATGTCTAATGGTTGAATACCTTTTTTCTGAAATACAAAAAAAAAGTGGATGTTGTAAATAATAAATAAAAAAGGTGAACAAAAAAAAAAATAGATTATAACAAGGAGAGAGAGAAAAAAAAATTCAAGAGAGAAAAAAATTGTGGAAAACCAATCTGTCAAATATAAAAATTGTTGATTTTTGAACTTTCTTTTTTCTAATTATAGCCTTCTTCTTATAAGAATTATGTAATCGGTTGATTTTTTTTTTTACACTTTTTTTTTTTGATCGGCCTGACCGGGGGATTACAGGATTACAGTATAAGTGAAAAAGTACAAGGTATAGTGTTACTAAGGTAGCCCTTAATCAAGCTTAAGTGTTATTTTCTTTTTTCTTTTTTTTTGCTGATCACAATTGAAAAAAAAATTTGTGAGGCCATCTTTAAGCTCTGCTAAGGCTTCTAAACGCTCAGAATTTTATTTATATGCTAGCACTAACTGCCAAAAATACCAAATCTGTGGCCTCTTTTTGTTGTTATTGTTATTGTTGGAAAATAAAAAAGCTTGTCATGTTTTGATGACCATAGGTCATTCATTCTACCAATGTGCAATTGTACTATAAATTGTATACTAATATGAGGATTATTGTAACTATTATTAGGAAAAACTAGACTATTTTCTCTAAGTAATAAAAACTTCACTAGTATGTTTCGTTATTATCGCTTTTTCTTGTGGAATTATTACACAAAATCATCTTAGAATAATTGGAGGTGTTTTTTGTTATTGCTTTTTGAGGAATGAAGCATATATAATAAATAACAACAAAAAACCCACACACACATTCTCAAGCTTTTTTTATCACTTCAAGCTTGTATAAGATGATGATATCAATGATTGTAGAAAAAAAATTGTGCTGCGCCCTTTTTTTTTGTTTTTTTTTGCTCTATTAAGCTCAAGCCCTGAAAATCCTTTAGCGCTCGTTTATTTTGGTGGTGTAAATAATTAAAATTGGTTTAGGGCGGTGACTGGCTGGTACTGGTATGTATTGGCTTGTTATTTTGAATGTTTATTTTTTTCTTTGCTTGGAGAAAGATCTAATATAGGATACTGTAATATTGGAGTTGGCTCAAGCTTTGATAATATAATATCTGTTGCACTGTATCAATTTTTCAAACAAGCTTTCATGGACGATGGTGAGTAACCTTTGAATCTAGTTTAAAGATCTTAAGAAGCTCAATGATATTAAGATTTTACAGCAGTTCTATGATTGATATAAGATTATGGATAATTTGTACAATATTTGAGTGATGAAAGTTACTTAATGTTTATAATATATGCTGATGTACACAATGAATATCTACAGTACCCTATACATTAATTGGGTACCAGGTAGAAAAAGCTTTCATTTTCAGATGCATATATAATTTAGTTCATGAATGACATGTTCATGTTTCTAGTCCATTTCAAGTACCAGGTAAACATTGAACTGAAAAGAAAAAAAACTTTAAAAATTTTCTAACTTAAAGAAAGATAGAATTTTTTGGCTCTATCTGGTACCTAATAGGTGAAAAACTTACTTTAAATGGTGCTATATACAAGATTGAGATGATACCAGTGAAAGGTTAATTATTAAATCGATTGGTAGATAAAGATTATATTGGTAGATTTGTATACTATAACACAGGTGTAGCTTAGGCATCGCAAGGAACATTAGTTAATTAACAAATTGTCGACCAGTAACTCAAAGTTTTGAGGAGAAAATCATACATAAAATTTAAATTTTGGAGAGAATGTTCAATGATTGAACCTAATCCTAAATTTTTCTATTACCTACCAATTACTGTATATCTGTACAATGATTTATATCGATACCTGTATACTACATTGATATAAAGTAGTTTGATTGCAAGGGACCACCTTGCAATGGAGAAGAGGCTTGGACATGATGCAGTTCATTAACAATTGATTTTAAAATTCAATTTTATAAAGCTTAAAGTGGTACATGTACACTGTACGTGGTATGGCATAACGTAGTTGTACATAATCAGTGGTGATCAATCAGGTCACCGACAATCATTTTAAATTTAAGATCGATTAATTTCTTGAGAATAATGGAAGCTTTAGTTAACAAATTCAACCTTCATTCTACAATGATTCATGATTATAATATTACTCTAAATATGTGGATTTATCATAGTGGATGAAATTTAAAGATCAATTGACCAGAAAGGCTTTGCGCTACATTTTTATAATAGATAGATCTGGTGCATTACGTAGATAGCCAAAATTTAGTTGATTATCAAGATCTTGAGGAATCTTTGATGTACCTGAGTGTTCCTGTGATTCGTTCACGATCTGTTCATTTTTATAAATATTAATTATAGTGGTACCAACAATATACAAATAAATTAATATAAACAGTTGTATACTAAATCAGATGTGCTGAATATATTTCATACTAAATTTAAGTATGTAGTATATATATATGTATACTCCTTGTACATTGTACACAAGGGAGGTACTGGTTAGACCTTGATTATATCAGGCCTGATATAAACGCTTACCATAATTATCATTGGCATTGCTTGAGTTTATTATACATCTCATGTACCTTGTGAGGCTGGTTATTATACATAATATTCGTTATATACTTTTATATGTAGCAAACTATCCATCGCGATTTACATTAAAAAATATTATTTTTAATGTGTAGAATTCCATTGAAAAAAAAAACCATCATGATACAGGTATGATTTTACTTGCTAACAATTGCAATTAATATTCTTCTACAATCTGGATCTAAAATCTATACCAGTAGGACTCAATGTAGTTTGAGTTAATTTAATCTATAGTATAATTGTTCTTTCGATAGAATCTTGTCGATATATCTAAATTATTCTATCTACGTTATATAGTATCTATTAATATAGTTGCTCAATTTAGGCCTTAAAACTATAAGGGTTCTCAGAAAAATCAAATTTTGAAATCATAATCTGATCTCATAATCAATCTGATTCAATTGAAATCATACAAAAACAAATGTCTTCGACATTTTCCTTTCAATGATATCAAAAAAAAAAAAATCTATCAAAAATCTGTTAAAGCTGCAAGGTTCTGATTTGACAATTGACCCGGCATATTAGTGCTTAAATTATGATGAATGTTGCTTTAAAAGCTTAGTAACAGTACGTACCCAGGCCTGCTGTAGCTACTCTAAGTGTTTGAAATCATGGGCATACAAAATCTATCTGATCCATCACTTCAAGCCTTTGCATCTATAATAAAGCTTAAGCTAGCCCTTATTAATGATTATGGTATAATTAAACCCGCTAGATTTTTTAAACAGTAAAAAAGGCCAATTAAAAACTTTTCTTGCGGACTTGCAAGTTCAACGTAAGTACTAATTTAAATTTAAAATCTTTGTCTTACAAATTGACTCTAAAAATTCTCAGTTTTTTTAATTTCGAGGATCAAAAATATTTTGCTGCATAGTTACGTCAAGCTTTTATAAAAGATTTTTTCAACTACTGATAATAATTATTAATCCCATTGTTAAAGCTTACCTGGCAGTACTTGCTAATTTATAAGCTTGTGGAAATTTTTTTTATCAAAAACAAGGTTCGTTTTCAATTTTATTTTAAAATTTTACAGGAGCTCCTGGTTATTTACAAGATTTAGGGGGGTTGGTTCATCTTACTAAAGCTTAAAAAACGATCAGGTCTGGCCAGGTTAAAGGTATATTGATTTGTCTTTCTTTTCATCTCGATCATTCAATTGAATTTGAATTTTAATCTGGATCAAACAAAATAATTCGCTAATCTTAAGTAAATTTTTTTGGGATCTTTCTCTTTATTAAAGTCCATGATATCCATTGGATAAAAAATAGAAAAGATTTAGAGTGTTATTATTATTATATTGGAGCTAAAGCAATCTTGAAAAATATCAGCAAGCCTAGCTAAAATTCATACTCATGAAGAAATAGCTTGGTATACTACCCATCATATTGGCAATAATTCTTAAGCTAAGCTAACAAAATAAATAATTGTCTAATATTACTTTAATAGCTCTAGATTGAGTCTAATTTCAATAAACTTCGTAACAGTGTCTGTCGCTGTCCTAATTAACGATCGTCTTATGGTATCGATAATTAGCAGTACTATATATAATATTATTATTCCTACTAACTGGTAGGCTGGCCATAAAATAATTGATGTTGATAAAAATCTATTCTTAGCAACATCTGGATATCGTGCACTTCCGGTGCCGAGCCTTTCAGTTTTAACCCACATCGTGATTAAAATTTAGCATCATGATAGATTGTTATAAAAGTTACGCTAATACAATATACCATATGGTAATAGTACAACTTGTGCTGTTGTGTCTTCGTGTAATTTTAATTTGGTATCTCTGACCTTCAGACATCCCACAAACTGCTGTAACTATTTACTGTTATACACGTATATCAATGGGTGTTACGGGTTACCACAATGGGGTACTAATAGTAATTAAGCTGGTATCCGGCCGGATAGACTTAGTTATTATGAGATTATAAACAGCTATAGTAACCTTTAAATATTCATTACTACCAGGCCTGCCTATGATCCGGATTATACTATAGCCCAGGTATTGCATGTATATGTATCCAATCGATATATATTTGATTTATGCATAAATTAATTTTAAATTTATTATTTATAATTAGAATTCATTTAAATGTGGGTGATTTATGATCTATAATTTTCAAATGATGCCGAGTCAGTTACGATAAGCTAAATTATTACGGTATTGTTAATTACACACTACTGTTGTTTCCCCCCTTTTTTTTAATCCATGTATGTAAGCCGTTTTAACCATTAATTTTTGCTGTGGCTGCTCAAGTAGTACATGTAATAGTACCTCTATTTTATATACCGTTCGTGTTATAATAATCTAGAGAAAAAACAACAAATAAGCTGCTTTTTAAACAGTGTCTACAAAGTTGTACAAGTTGATCTAATTATATCAGATGCTGCTTTTGATGATACATGAATTTGTAGGTAATATTGTAGCTTGGCGGCTTTATGATTCCGATCAACAGGCTTTAATAACTGATTGCAACTTAAATTAATGACAAGTTAAACCAAGCTAACGTTTTTGTGGAAACCTCCCAGGATGATCTAAATTTAGCCTGTATCAAATTTTGATACCAATCGATGATACACTGTAGATTTGAACTAATCTATACTTATTTATCTAATTAATAGCATGTATGACATTGGTAAGGATATTGTACCTTGTATAATTGCAGCATAAAATTGCGACCTCAACTAATAGTTATATTTACTATATTTACTATACAACTGTGGAGCTAAAACTATAATAGACTAAGAAAGCAAGAACCAAATTAGGTTAAGCTCAAACGGTTTCAATAAACCTCAACTGAAACTTGATCTAAACTAGATTGTTAATCAAAACAGCTTAGTCTGATAGCATTAGTGCTTAGCTCCTATTAGTTTGTAACATATTATTTTTTTTACAGTGTTTAAATTAATCAATTTAAACAAAAAGCACACCTCCTAGTAGGAAATTTTCATCAATGATCATTTGTACGATTGAATAGGGATTTTACCCTATCCAATTTATAATAATAGTTGTGCTTTGTTGTTTGATTTTTAAAAATTACGAAAAGTAACCAAGAATCAACTTCAGCTGTCGATTATCAGTGTGTCTTTTGACACTAAACCCTGTTGAAGTGATTCTCATGATCTCGTTTAATACGTACCCACTTACCTTACTGGCCACATCCAGCCGGACGGACAGATCATGATTTTAAAAGCTGTAAGAATTGAACACAGCGTTTATAATTACTTTTTTTGTTACAAAAAAAAAATATCTGTGCGGCTTTGTTCCAAATCTATAGATCCCAAGCCTAAGCTCTTAAATAAGCTTAAGACTTGTACCATTAAACCGTGAAAAACTCGAAAATAATTTGTTACAAACAAACAAACAATTGTTAACAAATCCCGTTGTAAAAAAATTCAATCTGTGCTCTTTTAAAAGTTTATCAAAAATTAAGTTACATAGATACTATCTCCACATTTAGTTACCAATTCAAAGGAGAATAAGCTGTTGGTACCATATATAAGAAATTTATCTTCGGAAAAAATCCTCTTGTTAGTGAAAGTGTTTGAACAACGAAATTTTAATGTATACTATAGTTGACCGGTTGAGAAAGGATTTGCGATTGCAATTCCATCTCTTTATCTAATTTACCGGGAATTTGTGATTATAGATTTTTCGAAATTGTGAAATTTATAAACAAACGACACCACGTCATTATCATTGACCACAGATGTCAAAAATACGTTGTACAAGGTGGTTGTGCTAGCTAGAAGTATACATCATTCATATACTGGCGTTAATCCAAGTATCTTTGTTGTATACAGCACATTGCCATCAATAGGGTTAGCAGTTATAACTAGTACCAGTACTTAGTGGTGTTCTATGAAGGTATCGGGGGTTATGTGGCTTAGTATGTATAATTATAGCTAATAACCATTAATATTTATTGGTGTTATGATTCATAGAGATTTTGCTATTATTTGTATATTTTATTGTACTGTCGTGACTCTGAGTTTAATCTCAAAAACCTCCACATTAGAGGCTGAGGCGATAATAATGATAGATTTTAAGAGTTATATCATTATGATTGCAGTTACAATAATTTATAGTAACAATGGTTAGACTATTAGCTTACTGTTCAATAAAAGTTTCATGATTATTCTAAGAAATTTAGACAAACCGTTCATAAATCTCGATCGATTGGATTTAATTCCAAGGTGAAACTCTTGGTAAACGAATTTAAAGAACGATCAATTGATCAAAGACAAAAGAAAAATCTATAGATTTGTATATACAATTCCACTATTTTATGACCATGGTCGACCAAGACCTTTATTGTATATAACTTCAATCAAAATATAAAAGACAAAACTGTGATATTGTGGTCATGATTAATTCTTGGATTTAGTTAGGTTTGAAATTTTTCATGGGGAAAAACATAAGACTCTATCGATATCGGTATCAAGAAAAAGAACAATGAACATTTTTTTTTTCTTCTCCAAATTTTATCAAGATTACCAGGATAATGGTAAGTTGGAAGATCAGATATCATATGATATAATTACTATATCTGATGGAAAATCTATTACGTAGACATTTTTTTACTTTATGAAACATATAGCGGCTGATTCATTATAATAAAAATCCCCCAGAATTTTACTGAGCACCACCAAAACTTGAGATTTGTATCAATCGTTAATGCAGCAATTTTGACAAAATACATCCACAATCTGTTTTTTTGTTTGTCTAATTTTTTCTTGTATCTGTGACTGTACCTGGTAGCTCAATCAGAAACCTTGATTAAAGAATTCAGGTATTTGCTTTGTTAATTGAAACTTACTAATTGTGTACCTAACAGTTATTATGATGTTAAACTATATATTATAATACTGAATCGGTATAATATAGTTGGTAGACGTGTTTAGAATATTGACATGTACTTGTACATATTTATACAGTAGGTATCGGGAGTTTATTGTAGAATTGTTATAACTTAAGAACAATACTAGGTATAGTATCCACAAACTGTCATTTATAATGTGTCAGGTATCCCATATCGATATTAAGGTATTTTATTCAGAGAGTGGTTAAATGCAATAACATAGCAGCTATGGTAGTTAATGTGCTGTAGTATCTGATACTTATAAGTTTATAGTATATTAATAAATTTTTATTTACGATATTGTCAGTCTAAATACTCAGTATAACAATATATTGTACAACTCAGATGTATAGTAACTCTATATAACGTTTTTAGAAGTATGCTTAAACTTTTCGCACTAACCATAAGCCATACATAAATTTTATTCAAACTATATTACTGCACTTCAGAAGTATCCATAACATTAATATTCCAGGATGTACAATGTACAATCAGACTATTCAATGTAAATCATTGATAGAACAACTATAATTGATGAGAGGAGGCTGATGGGCATGGAATTTTGCCTTGGTGGAATTTTTTAATAATAAACTTCAAAATAAAGTTTATGTTCCTTAAGGAGGTATTAATTTTTACTCTAGCTAGCCTGAGATAGCTGTGACCTGCATTCAGAAAACCGCGATCGATCTTTTCTTGAGAAAAAAAGATTTATTTTATTAGCAATTTGTACCTCAGGTTACTATCCGGATAGATGATATTGAAACAATCATCTCATCTTTAACTGTACGTCAGTTGGCTCCAGCCACCCTGATATCATACCTTTAAGAAGATAATATAAAAGCTTATTCGAGCTACCAAAGTAAGGTAATTGTCGTATACAATTGTACCTGAGGTACTCAGCCTATATCTAGCTGCTTTGCTAAACTCAAACAGACAGGGGAACATCTTTTTAATAATTATGGGCTGGGTTTGTTATTGAATTGATAAGTGTATATTTACCATCGTTATTGGGAGTGTTTAGTTGATTATATAGCATAAAAGTTGAGTATTACCAGAAAGCCCAATAATCAATAGTCACTTACAAATTTTCAATACATACAAATTTACGTGTACAATTGTATACTTGTAAATACCTGTAAGCTGTTGAATTACTTAACATGGCCATCTCATCTTTAAGAGGTCTATGTGTATATAACTTTAACCAACCAGGCCCCTGTAAGTCTACAAACTGCATATGATATATCATTAACTGTTCAAACTGGGCTGACTGTTGTGATGATGGTATGTACTGTGGTACAGTTGGAACGATATAAACTCTCTTTCAGTTAAATTTTGAAAGTAAAGGAAAAATTTTCAAAGGAACATTTAAAGTTGTAATTAAGTTCAATAGAAAAAAAGTCGCTTGTCTTAGATCTTAAATACTGTAATTCTACCAGTGGTAATCTTTATTAATTAAGTATACCCCTGTAGGCTATATATAGAACATCACCATTGATTCTTTTACAGTTTTCCAATATACTTACTACTACTACAGGTTAACTGTAATCGATGAAGGCTCCTACCTTTAATCAAATCAAATAGGGATACTGTTCCCCTTAAGATGCTCATCCTAACTTAGTGTTACTTATAAATCTCCAAATTAAAGACATATCATCATAATCTTAACATTACTGTAAGCTTGAAGACAATATACTATAAATAGATAGATAGATTGTATAGTAACGTAAAAAAAGGATATGATTTATATTTGTCATGAGGGAGAAGTATATATATATAGTTGATCATAGGATAGTTGTGCATGTGTAGACCTACAAGCTAAGTTAATATGGATTCTTATAAACATATTATAAATACCCTAGCTACGATTTAAATCTTCAGTCCAGTATCTCATTTGAACAAAGCCTCATGAGAGTGGATCTATAAATATACTTAAGCAAAATCTTTAGGTGGTATAAAGTATGATTAATAAGATGTATAGTCTAAACATTTGACGCGTCAAGAACTTATGAAATTAATACTTTTAGTACAACTGATGGATTGTACAACATCACCATTCCTGACTGTGGCTCAAAATTACTCCACCAACTGCATATACAATGGACAAATTTATTATAATAATGTATGAAGTTACATTCTAACTAACCTTAAATGATTAGCAAAAAGCCTTTCATAAATAATTAATACGACATAAACTAAGTTGGTACCACGTATACGTATACCACTGGCACTCTAAGTAGTACTTAGTGCAGCCGGTAGTCTCTTTAAATGTTTTAATTTTTCCAAGAAAACCTAAAATTTTGAATAACTACTGTAGCTTAGTACTAAGTTATAGATCTCTTCAAGACATTGATGAGGTACCAATATATAATATTATAAATAAAAATGATTACAACAACAACAACACTATGGTTTGGGAGTTCATACTTAATACATATTTTTCAAACATCAATCGATGATATTTCCCCGTTTATCTTTTTTTAGGATACGATAATCACAATACCTTACTATACTTAATGTTAATAGTATTGAACTAAGATAAACAAAAGTATGTACTATATTATCGATATAATATTATATTATAATGGGTAAGTAAAGGCCAATGCATCAATTGTGTTTGGAATACATGATTGTTGGCTATTTTGAATATAAGCTAAATAGCAGTGTTTGACGAACAATTATAAGCTTGTGAGAGATCTCAACAGAGATTAAAGTTTAATATTAAAGTTTAAGTAATACTGTTTAGATATGTTGAAGGATATTTTATTATATAAGTAAGTAAAGTATTCCTAGTTTTTATATTTAGTCTGTAAGGCAGTTAAGATAGAAGAAGACCACATTACAGGCTTTACCGTTAAGCTAGCTGTCTTCACCTAATAGATTATTTTACTTTTCTATATTTCAACAATGATCTTAGATATTATTTTCTTTAATTCTTAATAGTAGCTTACTATAATAATATCAACAATAAATAAATTATTCTTAGTAATACTAATAATATGAACTAGGATATTATGGTTTATTGATTCTAATATTATTTCAAAGACGAATCAAGTAAAAAGTAAACAATAATAATTCTAAACTTATGCTCAATGCCTCTCAGGAGGGAAATGTTTACATTCTCAAGCTTCCAAGACAATGGTAGCATATTGTATTACCCGATCGATCGATCAGCATACCCGGTAACTAAGAAAACGAGATCCATCCATCCCCTGTAATAAATTATTAAAATTAATTTATAATACCTGCAGGTACCACAATTATTATGGTAATTTGGTATAATATAATTAATTTCGATTATGTAAAGAGACCAGTGAATTGGAAATTAAAACCGTTTAATCTAGAAGTAATTTTTGTTGAGTCAAAATACTTTAAGATATATAGAACAATTTTAATAATTGTTGATTTCTATAGGGGATACTTGCCATTAGTATCTTTAAAAACTCAAGCGCTGGTTATAATCATATCGCATAGAAACGTTTTAGCTTTAAATTCGGAATGATGTTTTTATATGTTATAAACATTAAATTTCGACATGTGCACTTAGGTTTGAATTTTCAAATTTATAGTAGTGGGATATAAATAATAGTTAAGTCTATTATAACTTCACACTGTTTTATCTTAATTCAAGGCCTCAGAGCAACTAATGGGATGGATAATTAAGCCATTGTAAAACTTCAAATTCTACTTGAATTGTAAACTGCGTGTATACCAATGATATATAATAAATATATATATATAACAATTACTTATATTTATAAGCCTTGTTTACATACCATTATCCTAATATTATAAGCACATTAATAATAATGAAAAAATTTTATGCATTAACTTTACCTAAACAAACAGCAATACCAAGTTTATCTTGATACATATCATTTGGTCCAACTGGTAAATTTTCACTTAATTCAAAATCATATTTATATTCAGCAATACCAGGGAAATTTTCACCAGAAATATTTTTTTCATTACAAATTTTTTTTCTATAATTTAAATCACCTTTAATATAATCCAAATAATCTGGACAACCAGGCCATGAACAATTATCAGCAATAACAACTGTACCTTTATCAATTAATCCAGTAGATTCCAAAACTTTTAAATCAGGTACATAAACTTCACTAAAATGATCAACAAAAATTAATTCTAAATTTTTATTATTTTGGGATGATGCAAATTTTGGTAATGTTTCACCAGCTGGACCAACAATAACTTCAATAATATCATCTAATCCAGATAATTTTGCCATAAATCTAATAATTTCAGCATAATTTTCATTTAATTCAAATGAATAATATTTTGAACCTTTTGGTAATTCTTTTGCAAACATTAAAGCGGAAAAACCCATATATCCACCCAATTCAATCATAATTTTTGGTTTTAATTCTTTAATTTTTGAAACAACTAATTCACCTTTTTTTAATCCAACATTCATAAAAAATTTATTTTCATCTTTATCACAATAATCATTTAATAAATTTAATAAACCATTTGGATTATTTTTAACTTTATTTAAATCATTTTCAGATAAATTTTTAAAATGATTAAATAATTCTTGTTCTTTAGTTACTTTTGATGCCATTATTGGGTTATAATTTTTATATAATGATAAATATCTTGTATTTTTTGGGATTGGTTTAATTGATGGTACTTTGTGTAATAGTAGTCTTTTATTACGAGATATTGTTTGTAGAATTAATTTAGATAAAAACATTTTTTTCATGGGAAGTTATTGGAAATTTTGAGCTGTATTTATAGTTTTTTTTTCTCCTCATTTTCTATAATATCAAATGTGTGATTCATAGCGTTGTAATTTTCAAAAAAGGTTAGATTATCAGATTGATAAAAAAAAAAGTGCTTACATATGCTTAAAAATAATTATCCGAAAAGTGTCTTAGTTCGGGCCGTGGAGGTAAAAGTTGTATTAACAAGGCTTGAATTCCGGACAGATGATCTGCATGAAATGGGTGAATCATAGAAGATGATGCGTCTGGTTGGTCCTTGCACTGCAAGTTAACGTTTCAATTTGATGGGGGATGAGGGACACTTGAATCTATTTATGGTATCTTTATCAGATTCTAAGAGAATATTCTTATTATTGGATACCTATAACATAGCATTATTGAATGATTTATCTCCTTTTTCCTTTCAAAAGCCGTCTAAATCCGCTGCTTAGCTAATTGCCATGGATATACATGTATATTTACAACCTTCAAACATTATATTTTTATTCCAACGCCACCAGATATCCATGGTTTGAAGTCTAAAATTCTAGCCAATTGTTAACATGGCGTCAACCCGAGAAATACGACCTAGGAGGAGTTTAACTGAGAAGGTCTGGAGTACTACTGGGAGTATATTATGTTTAGGTTACTCATAATAGTTTTTTTTTATCAGATCTATGTATTATCAAGAATTAGCTAGTAATCAAGCCGTAAATTTATGTTGCCATTTCATAAATATACTGCACAAAATTGAATTAAATCAGTGATTTACTGACATCGCTTATAAGTTTTTTCATTGTTCCTAGTTTATCAGTGAAAATGTAATGTGAACATTTTGAACCGTTTACCGTGTTCTCTTTTTAATTATGAGAAATGAAATTTCATCAATTGTTCCATACACAACTCATAATGTTACTGTATCAAGTCAATTATCCATGGATAATAGTTGACATATTTTATAAAGAATTAATTTTAGTATAATCTTACCACGCGTAAGTATATTTCCATCGTGCATGTTCAGCCCTTTAAATCTTAGGTGTAGCAAAGACGACAAAAACGCGTATAATAAAGCGTGACTAACATTATTTTTTTATCCAGCCGTGCACCCTTGATGCTATGCTCGATCGACATACAGTATGAGTCCATGTTCATTATCGGAAGCCAGCTGTTGAATGAACAGGGAAACAAATGTGAATTACACGCACAATGTAGCAAAATTGTACTATGACTTTGTTGATTTTAAAAGATTAAAACCATTAATTAATTATCTTTTGTAAACAGGAAAACTGTCAATTATATGCACATCTACAATTGCACATTTGTAGATATATATAAACACATCATCTATATTTCAAAACAGCATATGTGCAATTTAGTATAATATATAAAGTAAACTAAAAAAGTATTTAAGTTTTAAAGATGGCTTTATATTGGTGGAACTTGGATTAATTATTAGATTTATAAACCAATGATTTAGATGTAGACGTCTTACTTTTTTAGACAATGTGGCTTGTCAGTTTAGTGTTACCATAGAGGCATGGTTACCTGTAATTTGAATTAATATTCAAATAGTTAACTTTACTATTATATATGTAAAACATAGCTCCTCCTCTTCATCTTTTTTATAAATAACTCATACACCATATCGAGGGACTCAGTACAGAACGTCACTCGCTGGAGCTGAAAGTGGTCCTGTAAAATATATTCACAATAAAACCAACCAGAACTTTATGTAGAGTATATGCAAGTATATATATACTGTATATGTATATCCGGGCTTGTAAATTGTATATACATCTGGTCATATCTATTATAATTACAAACGTACATACCAATTGCAATTAATGGCCTTATATATACTGTCTATAGAATATATGCATTTAAGCATGTATTGCAACTATTAATCAATGGAACCCTTTGATCAATTGTAATATATAACATCCTTCGCTCCTGCTCGATCAACCAATTGCACTATAGATCTCGATATAATCAACTAATAATACATTAAGTTTAATTATTTATTCTTCCTTTGGCACAACACGATCGTCACAGTTAACAGTATTGTAATGCAATAAATTTATTCTTTTGGTCTTTAAGTCTGTAACACTATTGTATTCATTCCAGGGCAGGCATCGTTTAGATAATCTAGATTATAAATTTGTCCTTAATTGGGACTAAGGCAGTAAGTATAAGTTTTTAGCTATAGCATAAATGGGAGCAACTCATTTCTCCATTTATATTAGAGTTTTTTAGTTTAATAGCCAGATTGATTATAAATTATATATATACGCGTTTTTTTTTTTTTTCCTATTGCCATTGCTTTACCACACCTAAAACTAATTTAAAGGGTTAAAGATGCACTCAATTACGCGTAGAGAACTTTATATCTACTATATACGGTATATAAAGAAAAAATTTTAAATTGTTTTCTACATTTTCACTCAATCCACTACCATAATACTATTTATTTAATATCTATAAACCTTGTAGATAATTATCATGGCTTTAATATATTTCAGAACTAATTTAATATATTTGAGAATTTTACTTTAATTCCAAGACTCCACAATAGAGGTTCTAACAACCAGGGGAGCCTCGAGATCAAACTGTTACCATAATACATTAAAAATAAACATCAAAAATGAGTTTCAAATCCTAAGTGGGTTATCAAGTAAGTTTAAATTTATTGCTTGATTAAATTACTTTCGACTCTCAAGTCAGATAAATACATTAAAACTGTCTATAGAATCATAACAAATAAGAAACATAAACAACCATGTATATCAAAGAGATACAAAACGCTGGTAGAGTTGTAATTGTTTTTAGTATCAAGAAGCTATTTCATTATTGTGTCCTGCTTCAGTTAGTTCTTAAAAGATAATTATAAGACCACATCTTTTTCCTTTAGAAGGACTTGAAGAAAAACACATACAAAAAATGTCAAAGATGATGAAGGATGTACTTGTATCTACATGTATAATTGTAGTTTTGAATATACCAAATATAGAATCAACTACTACTGTAGTAAGCTTACTTGTTTCAGGTCCAATTTACCCAAGCATACTTTACTGCTCAAGATAAAAAAAGCAGTTAAATAATCTTAAACCCATTTTAATAATAATGGGCTGGTTTTTTAAATTTTTAGTCAAAATATACACTAATATCCTGAAGAAGAGTATATCCAAGTTATATTTAAATTTACTATCTTGTTTGAGTTTGTAATCAAGAACTATCCATTTTATTATGTTTTTTTCGTATTGGTACTGATTTGTTTAGCAATTGAACCAATTGAGTTTTTAATGATTTACTAGTAGCTTAAAAATTCTCACTTGACGAAGTTCGCCAGGTTTGTTCAATGGAATGATTTATTAAAGCTAGAAGCATCATTCGTTTTTGTTTTAATATGGATTCATTACTATAGCAATTTGCGAAGGTTCATATTCATTTTTATATGTACAGTGTATGTGATTATAACTTCCTGAAAACCGCTTATACTTACCACCTATAGTTATAGCAATCATCCATTGCACAAAACAGACATCTAAATCATCTATACTGTATATGTGATATCAAAAATTGCATCATTTATGACATACGAACCCCACAAATCGGTTATAATTAGTTATTATATGAAATATTTTATCCAAAGCTGACATTATCTGAAGCCTAATTGTACGAATAGTTCCATATGCATGCAACTTTATCTTAAAATAGAAATCAATCAATCAATCATTACTTAGATTATCAATCCGGGTATTTAAATCACGCTATCACAGATGCCAATTGTCTGATGTATTCAAAATTTCCAAACTGACAATGTCTTAGCAAAAAAAGAATTTACACTTCACTAAGTTTTCTAGTACACACTCAAGCTTGTAAAAAAAAACATCTTATCTTATCTACATCTAAAGCGCGTCTACTTACCCCACGAGAGAAGGGGGGCAAATCCAAGCTTGACTCATTTAAGCGTTACTAGCGCGACTCGTACCTAAGCGCACGCACGCATTTTTTTCTCCTTCTCGAATAAATTAATAAATAAATTGCACAAAAATTATTTCAAATCACGAAATCCACGCGAGTAATTACATAATAATTTAACTTTAATAAAAAAGATTAAATCGAAGCAAAAAAAAAAATTATAATACTAATGAGCTAAGCTTTGATACAAAACTATTGATAATGTCAAGTCATGATTTTTTGCAACATCAAAAATTCTATATCATAATTAATCAATTAATAGTTACGATAATATTACTAATTAAAGCCGCAAGCTAATGCGGCTTATTTTCTAATATACACTAATAATACTACAATTTTAAAAAAAAAAGAATGAACTATTTTTAAACCCTGGAAAGAAAAATATATTCCTATATAAAATGTTATAACTTATTTTAAATTTTTTTTTAATTTTTTTTTCTCCCATAATAACTATAAGACCCTTGTTTGTTTGTTTGTTTTTTGTTAATAAAAAATTCATAAATTCATAAAAAAATGCAAAATTGTTGTTTTTAAATAATTAAAAGACTAATTAATCTAATCATTGTAGTTAGCTTTATCAGTACCATCTTTGTTTCTCTTGTAACCAATTGAAGCATCCAAATATTCTTGTTGAGATTTACCATTTGGATCAAAATATGGTTGTTCACCAAAAGTAGTAACTCTAACAGCATGTCTAATAGCTGGATAGAAACCAGATGGATTAGCTTTATGCAAAGTAGTTCGATTATCCCAAAAGACAACATCATCAACATTCCATTTAACTCGTAAATAAGCATCTAATGAGGTTGCAAATAAACTAAATAAATATTCCAAAATAGCATCAGATTCAGCTTTTGGAACACCTTTAATAGCTCTAGTAAAACCTGGATTAACAAAGACAGATTTATAACCAGTAACTGGATGAGTTCTAATAACTGGATGTTCAGTAACAACTGGATCTCTTCGAACTGGTCGACCCATTTTATAAGAATCAGATGCTTGTTCATCAGCAGAATGTAAAGCAGTTAAACCTTCCAAATATTGTTGCATTTTTGGAGATAATTCATCATAAATTTGATAACAAGATGCCCAACAAGTATCACCACCTTCTGATGGACCAGCCAAAACTTTTAAACAAGTATATGATGGTGGTTGAACTTCATAAGTAACATCAGCATGCCATAAATAAGTATGAGAAAATGATGCAGCTGGTTCTCTAGTTTCATCAGACCAAACAACATGAACTTCTTCTAAATTTTGTTCTTTCCATGCTTTTGGTTGAGAAGTAGTAGCATGTTTATGTAATGGACCCCAATATCTTCCTAATGCTAATTGTTTATGAATATCCAAATTCTTTTGATCTTTAACATGAACAGCACCTCGATATGAAATTAATAATGCCAATTCATCTTTTGCTGCATCACTTAAAGTAGTTAAATCAACACCAGTTAAAATAGTACCAAATTTTGGTGTACAATGTTCAACTTTTTCACAAGCAGCAAATAAATTTTTATAAGATGGATCAGCTCTTAATGCAGCATCAGTATGTTCAAAAACTTCCAATGGTGGATATTTAATATCTGGGAAAACTGGTTTTAAATGTTCATATTTATATTCACCTGATTCAGTTTCTGGTTTTGATTGATTGTGTTTAAAATCTTGAACAATTTGATGAGCAATTTCTGGATTAGCTTGTTCAGAGTTTTTGTTGTTAATATTTTGTAATTTAGCAGCAGTAGCTGGGTTGGTAGCAGCTGGAGCAGTAGTAGTAGTTGCAGTTGGAGGAGTCATCTTTATTTTTTTTGTATTTGTATTTGTTTTATTGAGATGAAATTGATTGATGATTGAAAAAAAAAAAGATCGAAAAAGAGGACAAAAGAGTTGATATTTATAGTTTTTTTTTTTTTCTCTTATTTGAGTTTTTACTCTCTTTTAGCTAGAACTTTTTTTGTTTTAGGTTATTAGTATATTAGTAGAAAAAAACTACGGGGAAATGTTATGAAAAAGAAAAAAAATATACTTAAGAATTATCTTGTTTTAGAATTTTTTTTTTTTTAATTAGGAAGTTATTATAATATTGGTATTTGGTATGAAACTATTTATGTAAATTTCCATGTTAATGCATGACGAGGGGCAGAGATTTGAAATCGGTTTGACTGTCGATCACTTTTTTTTTTTTTTTTTTTAATTCATGTAATAGTAATTTAGTAATATTATGATGATTAGTTCTCTTTTTTTTTTTTTTTTTTTTTTTTTTTTTTTGCTTGTTTTATTTTATCTATTAAAAATAAAAAAAGGGTCCGAGAAAAAGATTCAATTTTTAAAAGGGGGTAATGTTTAGTTAGTGGAGATAAACTAACTACTACTTGAGTCTTGAGCCTCATAGTGTATGATGTGTGTTGAATCACGCAAGTGCATTCACCTATTTCGCAAAACACATCTACCAGCTTGAAAGTTTACAACAGCTTGAAATGAAAGTTTATTTTACATGCTTGAGAAAATTTAAAAGACTCTTAAAAAACAAAGCATATGGATTTCAAATGATAATAATTATGGCAACATTTCTATCATTATTATACCATAAATAGGAAAAAAAAAAGGTTTATGCTGAAACTTGTTAAAAAATAAAACTTTGAAATACTAATTCTAGTGGAATGATACTGTCCGTGGTCATCCATCGAGAGAAAAAAAAAAGCTTTTATTTCTTTGATAGTATAGACAAAATAATCATTCCTTCAAGTAATATGCTTGTTTTAATTTGCTTCACTGGGTGTAAAATCATAATAATATGAACGGCACTACATGAATGAACAAAAATCATGTCGACCATTAATCACCCGTCAAATAAAAAAAATTTGATCTAGAACGAACTTATTTTTTTCTACTTAGGTGTTCTTAATCAAACAAATGCACGGCGGGTGTTTCAATCAATAGTATAAATGAATCATTCTCAAGCCCTGTTAAAACGGTTTTGGAGAAATTTCACGATATTACATAATCCCACTCTTATTAGGCACATTTGTACTGGTACACTCTAACTAGTACCAGGTAGGCAGTGGTTAATGTGGCGGACCAACAGAAGCCGCTCATATCATACAGGTTGATGATGACTTAAGTCCATGAGAGAATATTTATGCATTATTAACCAGCTTAATAAGGATATTGAAAAATAATTTTTTCTCTACAGAATGTGGCGGGATCGCTAAACCCAATAAATTTTTTTTTTTTTTTGGAGAAACAAAAATTATGACGATCAATACGCGTAAAACACTGACCGGTTGTTGTGTAATTTACTGAACGTGTTGCAGCGAATAGAAGCAGTATTTGTTTATTTACGTGTAGAAAAAAATCGGTATATTGATTTACAATTTTTATTTGTTTTAATTTTAATGATACTACTAAGTAAGCTTTGTACGCACGGACCACAACCCGCCGCAACTAGTACCAGGTAGTAGTTATCAGGAGTTGATAAAGGGCCTTTTGAGAGAAATTAAATTTTAGTTACTGCCCGTAAATTTTTTTTTTTAACTACTACCATCATCATGATAAATATTTTTGTTCACAAGGTATTAATTTAAACAAAAGAGATATTAATTTATTAATTGAATTTATCATAATGGGTATTTCGAATCATTAGGCATGGATCATTCAAGAATTATTATTATTATTTTTTTTTTTTTGGTAATCTCCATGCTTGGCTAATTACTATATAGTTGGTATCATAAAGTATAACCATTCATTAAATAGGGTATTTAGAATATTTTGTACTCAAGGTATTACGATTTTTTTTTTATGGGATACCAAATAGATCACTTATCACTAAAACCCTATTACAGTATCTTATATCACAATGATTGTTTTTTCTCTAGACAATCAATCAAATCGAAACAAAATAAAGATTTCTATTGGCGCCAACAAAAAATCTTGAAAATTGTTGTAGGCTGAGTAGCGACTGGAGTATCTACCTTGGCGGAACAGAATCAGTTACCAGTAGTAGCAGTATCTGATATACGTATCGTTAATTAACTAGTAAAAGATTTACATTGATAGTGCACATTATGTAAGCTGGTAAACTTAGGTTAGACTGTATATCATCATTATGGTACTACAGTGCTATCCGGGATGGTATCTACAACCGAATACTCAGGAAACTATAACTAGTCTACTTAGCTTTAAATTTATATATATATATATAAATGTAATTAAAGAATATATCCTGATCATTATAATTATATCCATATTAAAGTATAATGAAATTTTGGTCATTTAATTTCAATTAGATGATCAAATATTCATGCAATAGGTAGCATTGAAAGAACATTAAAGAAAAAAAGTTCGATTAAATCGATAAAAATATACATTTAATTACGAATCCCTTTAATACAGTTATGGTAACTAAAAAACGCTTTATCTTTAAAAATTATCTATTTGATCATTAAACCCCCACTTGATGTTACAAAAAAATTATACTAATGAATATTTATTCGGAATTTGAGAATCAAACTTACCTACCACCAATTATTGTCTACATCCTCTACTAAATGTAATGTATAATTGCAGGAGTTACCTGTTATAAGAGATTAACAAGAGTGATGACGATGGTGTTGAAAAGGTGCATATTACCTTATAAGAGGAAAAATTTAAACTCGCATATCATTCATTAAAGATTTCAGATATCCAAATATTATTGTGCCGTGCAAAATATGCACAGTTAAATTTTTCAAAACCAAACCTTAAAAAAAAATTTAGAGAAGCTCAAGGCGTTGGATATTCTGTATTAGTTTATAATTACTTTATTGGATTCTAATTGACAAGATTTCTTTTGACCTGAAATGTTCCGAAGAGGTGATGGACTATCGATCAATTGAACAGTCTTCTCTAATAAAAAAAACCTTGTTCATATTTAGCTCGGAAACCGAAACATTGATGATTTAGAGTCTGTATAGAATTGATTTAATGAGCTGATGTTCCTAAATGCCCTACTATATACAACTTGACTATTTCCAAACCCATTTTGAATTAATTGAATTATAATAACGAATCAAGATACCGTTGATAGAATTATAATAATAAGGAATTTTGTTGTAAAATTTAGTGATATCATGAAAAATTTTTGTGGAGATTTACCGTCACGGATTTAGTACCAGTAATATTGAATAGGCTTTAAAAAAAATACATGACGATCAAGTATTGTCGGATCGGGAAGGCAGGCTATACAAGCTTAAGGCAATTTTTTTTATGGGGTAAAAAAATTTATGAAATGTTTCATACGCTAGTTTATTTCTCACAAAGTTTATTATTTTCAGTTCAATCGGAGTCTCCCATCATCGATCAATTATCCAACAGAACTAATTGGACTGAGAAAAACATTAAACAATTTATCCTCCTGAGATGTAATTATGTAGTAAGTTGCATCTGTAACTGTAAACAATCACAATATAACAAATGTAGTCTGCGAGCTTAGTAGGAATAGGCTTTGAAATTTTGTTTGTCTATTAATACTTAGTGTCAGTATATATGCAAAAGCATTGTGATACAAGCTGGTCTAATTTTTTGTAAGGCACTTTAAAACAGCAGATCCCGTGTACATTAAAATTTCTACCATTATCCAACCCATGGCATCAGATTATAGAAATGGACCATCAAACTAAAAATACCAAGTAGTAATAAAAATAGATGCCGAGTCTGTATACATTATACACTTAGCTTAGAATTACTTCGCTATTGATTGATAGAATTGAAAGAAAATTGACCCTTAATGTAATAGCTCCATTTATGGATATATAGATCAGATTAATTTATTGGTAATTCTTTTTAGTATCAATAGTAGTACTGATGTTATAGATAAAAGAAAGCCTAAAGCTCCATAATAAAATTTTTAAATAAAAGAAAGCCTAAAGATCTATAGTAACACTTGAAAATAAAAGAAAGCCTAAAGGTCCATAATAATACTTGAAATTACAAGAAAAATAAAATTATTTACTCCTTACCTATGCATAAAGGCGTGTTTAAGCATTAATAAGGCACCAAGTGGCTTTAAAATAATAATAATAATTATGTACTTATTTTGTTCAAGCAGTAATAAGCCACCTACTATAATACTGCATTATAAACCTACCTACCAGTACAGTACCTACAGACTCTACCAGTACTGTAATAAAATTTATAGTAATAATAATTTAAAGATTGTATAAAAAAAATAATTTCGTAATGTTCAGTAAATTACCACCATCGTGTATTTTACTGAACGGTTCTAAAAAAAACATCCATACAAAATCAAACGACATTTTTTTTTATAATAATGATGGCATTCCGGGTTTATTTCTCTAAAGATGGACACAATTATACGTTGCTATCTGGTCATTCCCACTTTTTTAAATTTTATAAATTCAATTATATTCTATAAAAAAATTGATTTTTTTTTACAATAATTTTATATGATAAGTATATACAAATTTTGAACTCAAAATTACTTGAATTCTAACGAATTTAATGGTATCAAAATTGTCTATAGATTGTTAATAGGTTCCCAAGTATAAACCAATTTTTGTTAGAAGTCACTATTTTTTTTGGCGAGATCTTTTTTTTTTGACAATGAACCCTTTTTTACCGTTACTTTTTAAATTTGTCGCATGATTCCTTTTTTTTTTGTTATAAAATTCAATGAGCATGACACTTTTGCACTTAATAGTCCAAGGCTAAGCTAGGTACTTTCGTTACCTGCCACTACATTATTATTTGGTTTTTTTTTGAATCAATTAAGGAAATTTTATAGAACTTTTAGTCCTTAATGGAAACCCCGGATGCCGATCGAACTATATTATAAATTATTGTATTATTTTGTCCAATGCTTTTGAGTTTTGTTTGTATACAAAAAAGCAAGCCTATGGACAAATACGAATATAAAAAAAATACACAGCTAGTCTAGTGCACCAGTATTAATTAGTTATCAAGTTTAAAGTGTGTAATTAACTACCGATAAACTCATTGATCTTATAAAATATTAATTTCGATTTTCAATACCAATATAATCAATGGACGATTATAGAACAAATTGGCTGAATGAAGATCATCAGTATACTTCTAATATCTATAGGTACCATTACTACAATACATAACATCTTTAGCGCATCTTCCCGTATTTTTTTCTCAAATATGAATAGAAATTGAGCATTTAAAACTTTTAAACCTTCGTTCGAAATATTTTGAATACTTGGTTACTACAAAGAGGCTTTCTTTTAGTTCCAATAAATTTATTCTATCCCCCCAAAAAAACTTGATTCATAGTCGCGAAAGATCATTATGATGATCAATGACGTTCAATAAAAGCTAAAACGCCAAAATTATTTACCGACATGAAATAATAATAAATATTCCTATCGGCTTTAATTAGATGAGAATATTAATTAATTAAGCACACCATACAAGCAGTAAATTACTACCATTATAATTTTTCATTAGGTAATATCTTACAATTAAACCAACTACTGGTCTAAAAATTTGTATAGATTGTAAGAAGAGTATATGTAGTATTTCGAAGAAAACTTGCTATAATTTGGATATATCAATAGGTCCCTAATAGCTCTAAACTGCCCACATCTATTCTACAACTATATGAAGGTCAGATGTACAATCGTACCTAGTTTATACCACGATGGTAATTTTATTAATAGTAATATACAATATTCAATTTTCTAGCAAGAAAAAGACTATACTAATTTTTTTTTTCTAATTACTAGTACCAAAAGAAAAAATTACCCTAATAGGCCAAGAAATACTTATGTGATCATTTAAATTAACAAAACAATCATCAATTATTTATTTTTTTTTTTTTTGAATTTATGTCCATGTCCATCCCGATACTTCATTAAAAAAAAACACGAGGAGCCGTTACTTATGCATAAAAAAAAAAAAAAAAGTGAGGAGGCGTAATTTACTGAACGTGTTGGTAGTAATTTACTGAACACCATGATATACCCCTACTGAAACATTTTCAAAACAACCCAAAAAAAAAAAAAATAATAATAATAATCATACCTAGTACAATTAGGAAAGGATTTATGATCATATCATCACAAGAAACTTAGAGTAATATTGTAATAAAATATCATCATTAATCTATTAACTTCCACTATTCTGAAATTAGATTATGGCTTAACACATATGAGTAAAGTACATTATGCAATTTTTATAGATAAAAAAAAGTAAAGACAAAATATTGTTATCTTAAAAATCTTTGAATCTTTTTTTTTTTTTGTATTTACAAATCTTTGCTATTATACGTTACTAACTGAAAGTTCGCTCTATGTTTTTTTTTTTTTTTTTTTGTTTTGTTTGTCTATCTCTACCTTTTTTCTTTTCAAATAAACTGTTATCTTTTTGATCTCTAAAACTCTATCTTACCATTGCAACTATCTATCACCAAACTATCATAAAGATACAAGAAAAAGATTCCGAACACGAGCACTTTTAATCCTTAAAATACCGCTACTACTTTGAAATGGCTATATAAGGCACTTTCAAAGGACCAGTAAAGGTAAGGATCGCTCATCACGAAGAGATGGTAATAGAGCTATGAAAGTCTCACTGGCGGGGAAGATATCACACACAGTATACATTTATAACTATTGATCAAGTGAATAAAACAGACCCCCTGAAGGAATTGTATCTTAACGACTTGATCAATCTTCAACTTTCTCGGCATGTTATTGCAAATGGTATCAGTGTAAATACATGAAAAAGTTGGAAGTTAATTGATTAAATTTAGGTCAAGTTTTGAATAGTTTATGTTGATGTATTTGACTATAATGTTTTTTATTATTTATTTTTTTTCATCAAGTTATGAGCCGCAATCTAACACCGATCCCCCTGTATTAATTGTTTTTTTAAATTTTTTACCACTTTACTTTTTTTTTTGGTCCCAATAGATTTTTTTACCAATTACTTTTTCTTTTGGTCCCCGCGCAGCTAAAATAAACACTGCTTAAGTCCTGGATATGCCTTAATTACAGTAGAAATAGAAACTTCACTTACACTAGAAATTAATTATTACTATACATTCACAACTTTCAAAACTATTGATAGAATAAACTTAAATAAGTATTAAAATACAAATTTTTTGAATCTTCAGATTAAAAATTGAGAATTTATATATATATATATACATAAATTATATCCTATACATATAAGTTCTATGTTTTAGCTCTTCTATATCATATTCTATACATCTTTCATCTAATTCACAAAACCTGACTGGGTTCAAACACAAACATTTGATGTGTAAAGAATTAAACCTAAAATCATCATAATATTTAAAAAACCTTGAAGCCAAAATAGGATTAAGATGATAATTTCTAAACCCATGATATTTTTTTGAAACATAAACATTTAAATAATCAAAAGTTGTATTGGGGTCATATACTGATTGAATAACAAAATCAACTAACCAACCACAATCATCATCCAATTGATGTTCCTCACTTTGAATATATATAGATTTAGTATAATCTGGACTAATTTTTAAATTTTTTAACCTTGGGAATAAACAATAATCCATTGGCTTATTTAAATCATCAAGATCTTTTTTCTTTAATGTAAAGACTCGATTATCATAATTAATAGGTTTTGAATTCATATCAAAAAACAATTCTTCTAAAAATCTTAATTTTTCTCCAGATTTAATCATAATTTTTTTCAAAAGTTTATGATTACTTAAATAAAAATTAATTTTTTTTAATTTTGGAAATGAATTTAAAAATTCATCTAAAAATTCAATTGATTCTTCATTATAATAAACTGGAAATAGTTCAATAATATTTGGATTTTTTTCACCAATTTTTATTAATAATTCAAAACATTTTTTAACTTTGTTATTATCTTTCATTTCTAACGATTTATATCCATTAAAATGTAATAATTCCAAACTTGTTGTATTTAAATTGGATAAAATATTTTCAAGTTGATCAAAATTATCAACTTTCATAGTTAAATGAATTAATGATTCAAAATATTTCAAAATTGACGAAGTTGCTATTAAATCTAACTGATGAATACAATTAAATGTTGTAATATTTTTAAAAATTGAATAACATTTTGGGTCTAATTTTTTCTTAACTATTCCAACATCCTCAGGGATAACTTGATAAAATACATTATCATCATATGATGTACATATTATGATAGGTCCAAGTTCTATATTGTCATCAAGACTTAAGCTTAATTCCTTCAAATTTGGGAATTCAATTATATCATTCAAATCTATATCATCAGGATCTTTTCTAATAATATATCGTTTAATATCACTCTTTTCAATTTTAGTTAAAGATTTTAAAACATCATCATCCCATTTTAATTCATCAACTGTCAACATTTTAAATCCAATTTCTAATAATTTGGCTATTATTGAAGGTAGAACTACTTTATTTTCACTATTCTCCAACATAATCTGATAATTATCAATAAATTCATTTTCAATAAATAACAATTCAAATTCATTAGGATTAATATTAAATTTATTTAATTTTGTAAAATTTTTTATAGAATAAAATAATGAATAATATTTTTCATCATATCCTTCATAAAATACACCATTAGCTAATGAAATTGATTTCAAATTTTTCATATATTTTAAAATTTCTAATGGTTCATTATTACAAAACCCAAAATTTTCACCTGTAATAGTTAAATTTTCAATACTATATTCATTAAAATTTTTAGATTGAATAAGATTTGGTTTTAATAATAATGTGTCAATACATAATTTTTTGATATTTTTAAAATTTTCTAAATATTCCCATCTAAAACCTGGTTCATTGACTTCTGGGTCTGAACAATATAAACTTAATTCTTTAACATTAAATATTTTTGTTGTTGGTTTGAAATTTGATTGATTTTCATCAAATAATAATCTTAATTCCATTATAGGAGTTCTTAATAACCAAGTATCATATGTTAATCCATTTAATGTATCAATTTTTGTACAAAAATATCTAATTTCTGATTTTAAGAAGATGGTATTTTTCATTAAAAGTTCAAATAAATTAAATAATGGTTTAAAAATTGGTTTATTTTTACCAAACAATATAAGTTCAACTTCATCATCAATATCTAAATCTTTTGGAGAATATGGTTCTTCCTTAGATAATTGTAAGTAACATAGTGCACTTGCATCATTTAATAATGGTATAGCTGTAGATTCAATATCATCATCATCATATACAATATTAAAAAGTTGAAAAATATCAAATCCATATTCAATTAATAATTTAGTAAATAATAATCTATTAATATGATTTATTGTTGTCATAATAAATTCAATACCAATTGTTTGAAGATTTAAAGATTTTGATAAAAAAATTTCAAATAAATTTATATCAATATCAATTGATTCTAGTTTAAGTTTGATAATTTTTAATTTCAATGATCCACTATTAAAAATTGATTCACGATTTATATTCTTCACATTTAATGATAAAGTAGTATAATAAGTAGATATAAGTGATCTGAATAATTCTATTTTAGTTTTAGTCATTAACATTTTTTTAAAAAATTTCTCAAGTGGGAATTTGAATTCCAAATTATTATACAACTCCCCAAAAAGCTTTAAATATTCTTTATTTTCATATCTAAAAATACCTCCTCGATCTTTATTGGATTCTTCTAATGAGTTGCCATGTAATTTTATTAAAATTTTGATATTATTATGATCACTATTATGATTCTTAATTAATTTATCCAATTTCTTCCAATTAGAATACACATCTGACGATGGATATTTACAAAGACTTGATAATGGATGATATACTTGTTCTAAATTTTCAATTTCAATAGTTTCTAATCTTTCAAAATTCAATTTTTTGATTACTTTGCCTAATATTAACTCACCTTCAAATTCATCGATTATTATAACTTTTGGTTTAATTTCAATAGAAAATTGTAAATACCAATCAATTATTTTATTAAAGGATTCCTCAGTTTGATGATCAAAATAAAAAACGTATAAATAATTGGTATAATGTTTAATATTATTAATAACTGGTTTTGGAATGTCTTGTTTATTAGTTAAAATATAATAACGATAATTATTTTCTAGAATTTGTAAAATAGCTTCGCTATCAAAAACTAATGATGTTAGTTCAATGAACCATTCTTTATTAACTAGTCTTGAGTTTAAGAATTCTTTTTTAATATTACGGATTTTATTAGTTTCTTTAGATTGTAAATGAGACCATATTATTCTTCTGATTTCTAGAGGTAAATTATTAAAAGTTGGTGTGATGTTTCTCATGATGGATTTAGATTATTAATTTGGTTTAGTATCATTGAAACTGAACTGTTGTGGTGAGAGTGAAAAAAAAAAAAAAAAAAAAAAAAAGAAACAAAGTACCCTTATTTCATTTGTTATGTAATGTACCATCGGTGGTACTTTGTAGATCTTGATACAGGGTAAGTTAGCGCGTGTGGAGTTTAGTACTACATGTATCAGGTAGTAACGTTCCTTTATCTTTCAAGCAGCTGTCAAATTTAAAAAAAAACTCAAAATATCGGAGGACGTTAACATCAGGAACCCGATATCTATATCGGAGCCGATCGATAATTAAATTTAAATTTAAATCATCACAATAACTAGAACTACAAAAAGAAAAATATACATTTATATTATTAGTATACCATTAGAATAATTAAAACATAATATACTTATACTTCACAATCTCCAATTTTTGCACCACAAATACATCTAACATTCATCATATAATAATATGGTGAAACTTTGGAACCCAAATAATCATCAACATGATTATTATTATTATTATCATTATCATCATCAACCTTATTATTAATTAAAAAAATTCCTCCTCTATCAATAGGATCAACTAATTTACATTCCCAACCATATTTTTTTCCAAATGAACATGAACTTTCATCATAAGTAAAATTAAACTCAAAATTTTTTAATTTTGGAAATAAACATTCATAATTATTTAAATCATTTTCGTTAATTGTAAAAATTGCACATTCTGGTATTGGATTAATAACATGGATATGAATATGTTCCAAATATTTTAATTTTTCACTTAAATTAAAAAATATTTTCTTCATATCATAATGATTATTACTTGTAATCTCAATTTTTTTTAAATTTAAAAATGCATTCAAAATATTATTTAAATCTTGAATAGACCCATTAGTATATAAATTCAATTTCAAATCTTTAACACTTGGATTGTTATACCCAATTGTTGTTAATAATTTTAAACATTGATTATATTCAGTATTATTACTTGCTAGATTTGGTGGAGCCTCAACCCATAATAGTTTCAAATTATTAAAATTATTGGAACGTAATACATTTAAAATAGATCCAAAATCTTTTAAATTATAAACAAAAGTTGCAAATTCTTCTAATAAATTCATTTTTTTTAAAATTGGTAAAAATTGATCTATAATACTGTAACAATGAAACTTGGTGATATTTTTAAAAATTGAATAATTATTATCAAATTCTATTGTAAATATTTTATTTACAACAACTTTTACCTCTTTTAAATTTGTAAATTCTTTCAAACTAAATTTCTCTGTATTTATATTAACATGCAAAAGTTCCATTTTAGATTTATTAATATCATTAATATAATCTAAATAAATTGATTTCAACCAAATACCTGGGCATTTAAACTCAGCTGTTAATAATACATTTAATAAAGCAGCAACTCTAGGAGAATTTGGCGTTTCATACCCCGGGATTTCTGGATAAGAATCAGATACTATATTTATTTCATTACAAAAAATCACTGCTGAAACTCGATTGATATTTGTATTTCTTTTAACAGCTTCTAATAAATCAAGGCCATCTTGACTTTCAAAATATTGTTCCAGATTCCCGGTGAGCCTAATATGTTCTAATTTTGAAAAATATTTCAAAAATCCGAAATCTTTGTACTTAACAGGATATTCAATATCCAATTCTAAACATCGGATAATATTATTATAATTCATATCTCGGTTAATCTCAATCCTAGTATCCGTTATTAAATTGTCTATTGTAAAGTGTTCAAGATGTTTGAATTTTAATGGTTGATTTAAAAAAAACGTTTTTTCATCCAACCAAAGTTCTAAACCATTAATATAACCATTAAAGAGCCAATTTTCATATCCAATCAAAACCAATTGGTTTAATACATGTGAGGTTATACATATAGAATTGATTTTTCCAATAAAATCAAATGATGTAATTAATATTTTGAATAACTTTAGATGCTTATCCAGTAGCTTGCAGGTTTTATCTCTTGGAGGTAAATATAGATTAGAATAAAGAAAACCTGAATGTGTTGAAGTTTTTGAGACTTTTAAATTTATGCTTCTTTGATTTTCTATTTCTTCTTCTATGTTAATATAGAAGCTTTTCAAAAATTTTAATCCATGATTGAGAAATAAATTTGCCAATAGTTCATTATTATTATTGTCATTTTCAGGTGACCTTTTAAGATCAACATCTAAATTTTGTAGATTTGGAGAATTTAATAAAACTTTTTCAAATTGTTTTGAATCAATCATATTTGAACCTAAACCAATTTTTAGTATATTCAAATTTTTCATGTAGTAAGTATTAACTCTAATCAAATCATCAGTAGAAATTGATAAAACATAATAGTTGGCAACAAAATCTGGCTCAAAATTATTGTTCCTAAACATTTCATTTATATTAATGAGTGTAGAGTTTGATAAATCTTCAATCTTGAAACAGTTATAACCGATGAAATATTCCCCATTGTGAGGAAAATCTTGGCCATATTCATCTTCATCTTCATCATCAAAAGATCCAGAAGGATATAAATAAGATACCAAAGTGGAGTAAAATAAAACTTCCCAGTTTTTAAACCTTGATGAATGTTTAACTAATATACTCCAATTAATAGGGTCCAAACTGGACATTTCAACATCATCATAGGAATCATAGGACTCATAGCCAGGTTTATTAATTGTAATTTTTTTTAACATATTAGTATCAACTTTAGTTAATAAATCTTTTAACAATTTTCCATCTATATTATTTATATTACCAATATTAAAATCAATAAGTTTAGGTGAAAATGTAATATTATTTTTTAGACACCATGAAATAAGTTTATAATCTTTTTTGTTATCATCATTATTAAGAACCATTCTATCTATATAACCACAATATAACTTCATTTTATCTAATACATCTGATGGGATTTGTTTTTTATTTATTCCATATATTCTGTAATAATGTAATAGAACTTGAAAAACTCGTTCTTGTGTATAAACTGATGGTGCTAAAAATTGAAACCATGATTTGTTTACTAATAATAAATTTAATATGTTTTTTTCGGTTTCACCACTTGTTGTATAATGAAATATTATCT
>JAJLUL010000011.1:92567-203404 GCA_030564325.1 Blastobotrys capitulatus
TTTTTTTTTTTTTTTTTTTTTTTTTTTTTTTTTTTTTTTGGCTAGTTATAGATTTAGTTGACTTAGATAAATAAATTAATTAATTTGTGGGACCCAAGACGTTTTTTCATAGATCAAGGAGGTCCGATCTATATTGTCAATACCAGGGTAATTGGCATTTACACCTATAAAACAAGTTGTATAGATATATTTCGAATATAATATCAAATCATATCAACATTTCTGTATCCAAATGACAGAAAAAACGCGCCTTTATGATGTTGATGAAGGTATCTTATCGCGTCTGTCTAAATAGAATGAAACAGTAGTGGTACCCTCTACCAAGCCAGGTAAGATTGATTTGGTATAGAGCTTAAGATCTATTACCCAACAGAAAAAGCCAGCCCCAGAAACTGTATCGGAAAAATTATAACCGTTATAAGCCGACACTAAGACGCGCGCTTTGACCCTGAAATTTTTTTAATTTTTTCATCCCAATCGCCACCACCAACTGTTTTTTTCATCACCAAAATTTTTTTTGTATTCTTTTTTTCACTACACGATCAAAAAAAATTAAACTACACGATCAAAAAAAATTAAAACTAACCATTACAACAACGACAAAAAATGTTTAGTTTAAATGCTGCAATGGCTAATGATATAGTCTCATTATCATTAAGACATCCAGCAGTTGGTGTATTTTTTGCAATTGCATTAACATTAGGGATTTTAAAAATCACTCATTTAACTTTAAGTTATTTGGCAGTTTTAATGGATGCATTTATTTTACCAGGCACAAATTTATCAAAATATGGTGCTAAAAAAAATTGTTGGGCAGTTATTACTGGTGCAAGTGATGGTATTGGTAAAGAATATGCATATCAATTAGCTAAAAAAGGTTTTAATGTTGGATTAGTTAGTAGAACAGCATCTAAATTAGAAACTTTATCAAAAGAAATTGAATCTGAATATAATGTTAAATCAAAATATATTGCATTTGATGCAAGTTTAGATGATTCATCAAATTATACTGCATTAGAACAATTCGTTGATGAATTAAAAAATGTATCAGTATTAATTAATAATGTTGGACAATCTCATTCAATGCCTGTACCATTTTTAGAAACTGAAGAAAAAGAAATGAGAGATATTATTACTATTAATAATATTGCAACTTTAAAATTTACACAAATTGTTGTACCAAGAATTGTTAAAACTGTTTCTAATGGTATTAGTAAAAGAGGTTTAGTTTTAACTATGGGATCTTTTGCAGGATTAACTCCAACTCCTTTATTAGCTACTTATTCAGGTTCAAAAGCATTTTTACAAGGTTGGAATAATGCATTAGCAAGAGAATTAGCACCACAAGGAGTTGATTGTCAATTAGTTATTTCATATTTGGTTACTAGTGCAATGTCAAAGATTAGAAAAACAAGTTTATTAATTCCAAATCCAAAACAATTTACTAAATCTGTTTTAAATTCAATTAATCGACGTGTTGGTGCTCAAGATCGTTATGCTACTTGTACTCCTTATTGGTCTCATGGATTATTCCATTGGTGGATTGAAAATACTGTTGGATGTTTTTCAAGAATTGTTGCATCAATTAATTATAAAATGCATGTAGATATTAGAAGACGTGCTTTAAGAAAACAAGCTCGAGAAGCCAAACAAAAATAATCTAACTATTTTTTTTTTCTATATTTTGTCTAATGATATTTTTTTATTTTTTTTTGTAGTAAATTGAATGTATAAAATCGCGTTGATGGGTATTGAAATCATCAA
This sequence comes from Blastobotrys capitulatus, assembly GCA_030564325.1. Lineage (NCBI taxonomy): Eukaryota > Fungi > Ascomycota > Dipodascomycetes > Dipodascales > Trichomonascaceae > Blastobotrys > Blastobotrys capitulatus. Next base: position 94,332 of record JAJLUL010000011.1, read on the forward strand.
ATATGTTTGTTTTGGGATCCATACATCGATCCCGCCTTGAGAAAAATCGTAAATAGACAAATTTGTACCAAAGTATTGATTTAGAAAAAAAAAAGAAAAAGCATGCGTGAGAATTGTTTACATTTTTTTTGTATGCCTATTAGAATATTGATATCAACCTGGCAACCAAAAAAACCACAAAAAAATTGTTATTGTTTATTTTTTTGACACCGAATATTAATAATAATAACAATAATCGGTGTTTATTTATTGTTTATTGTTGTTTATTTATCCCTGCTCGAGCAATATAGCACGCACACACACACACACTACCAGTAGCTTAGTGCACTTTAAAACCCTAAGCTCACGCTTGTTACCTTGTACAGGAAATTTTTTCTCTCCTGCGAAAATTTCCAACACCAATTATTCTAAAAAAGGTCACACATTTTTTTTTTTCTTCCTTTCATTTCTACTTTTTTTATCATAATAAATAAACAAACATCTTTTTTGTTATAGAAAATACCCAAATTCTTTTAATTGATAATACTATACAATAAAGAGAATACGCAAATACAACAAAAATGTCAGATGGATTAGATGGTTATAGAAAAATTGAAAAAGTCGGGGAAGGTATGTATAAAAAAAAAAAAAAATTTCTGATAAAACGCGTTACTAACATTAATATAACAGGTACATATGGTGTTGTTTATAAAGCAGAAGATTTAAAAAATGGTGGTAGAATAGTTGCATTAAAAAAAATTCGATTAGAAGCAGAAGATGAAGGTGTTCCATCAACAGCTATTAGAGAAATTTCTTTATTAAAAGAAGTTAAAGATGATTATATTGTTGGATTATATAATATTGTTCATTCTGATAGTCGTAAATTATATTTAGTTTGTGAATTTTTAGATTTGGATTTAAAGAAATATATGGAAACTATTCCTGATGGTGAAGGTTTAGGTGCACCAATGGTTAAAAGATTTATGAGTCAATTAATCAAAGGTACTAAATATTGTCATTCTCATCGAATTTTACATCGTGATTTAAAACCACAAAATTTATTAATTGATAAAGAAGGTAATTTGAAATTAGCAGATTTTGGACTGGCGAGAGCATTTGGTGTTCCATTAAGAACTTATACTCATGAAGTTGTTACATTATGGTATAGAGCACCAGAAATTTTATTAGGTGGTAGACAATATTCTACTGGGGTTGATATGTGGTCAATTGGTTGTATATTTGCAGAAATGGCAACAAGAAGACCATTATTCCCTGGTGATTCTGAAATTGATGAAATTTTTAGAATTTTTAGAATTTTGGGTACTCCTAATGAAGAAACTTGGCCTGGTGTTACTAATTTACCAGATTTTAAATCAACTTTTCCAAAATGGTCTAAAAAATCATTACATGAAATTATTCCATCTTTAGATGATCATGGTATTGATTTATTGGAACAATTATTAGCTTATGATCCAGCTATGAGAATAAGTGCTAAACGAGCTATTATGCATCCTTATTTTGAAATCAATTATTAAATTATTATTAACTTTTTTTATTATTATTAACCTTTATTTTATTATTATTATTATTATTATTATTATTATATACCCCCATCAGTTTTAGTTATGAAACAATAAACAAACACTCTGTTTTTTTTTTTTATAAATATGAATTTTTTCTAATAAATTTTTGTAGAAGAGAAAGACTCAATTTTTGATTGTGGTTTTGGGTGTTGAAGGTAAAATGTATCATAACACATGACTATGATACGTGATGTTGAAATTTTTTTTTTTTTAAACGCGTTCGTGTATTACATCAGCTTACTATATCTTGATGAATTAAATGAATTATATAGATAATTAATTACATGCCATGGATTTCTGTATACTTTATAAGCTGATCAGGTTCGATAAACATGCATACCTCGAAGTTGCTAGATACCTGGTAGTTAACGGAACTTGGTATATATAGCTAAATAACTGGCACAATATATACACAAGCTTATAGTATACATTATAAGCACTAGTGCACATGATCATGCCATGGTCTAGAGCGCTAGAGCTATAGATATACGCTAGCTGTATAAGTATTATAAATTAGCAGGTGAATTTTAACTCAATTAATTGTCATTGCAAAGGACTATTGCATGCTTAGTACTATATAGCTTAGCTTATATATATATAGTAAAGTTAACTTAGATTTCACATGCATGAAATACTACCAGGTATATATGTATATATCCATGCTGCAACTGGTGTAGACTCGATCGTACTAAATAACCTAGGTAGCTAGTAATCTTACAACTCTCAATGCTAACAACTAATTGACGATCAGGGATCCGAAATAAGCTTAATTATTTAGTACTACGTATATATCTACCTGTTAACTGTGTCTATGTTTCAAGCATGTGATGGACATTTATATTACAATTAGATAATATTCATGCATATGAATATATTCGTAATGCTGCGAATTTAAATATCTTGCGGCTGGCTAGCTTAATTAAGAATTCATATGGATAGCTGACTAGCTACCATATACATGGCGACTAGGATAAAAGCTACCAGCTAATCCCATAAGTTATATATAATCAGTTAACTTAAATTTATAAATATGCTTTGCAATTAATTGTGTACATGTTGAATTTGAATATACACTGTATATTGTATATATGATGTTGATTGCGAGCTCAATCACTTGTAATAAATGATAGTAGCTATAGCTAGCTTGACTAAAATTAGATTAATTATCGAAAGGTTTTTATCTCAACAATTCAAATTAATTCAATCGAATCGATGTGTATCTAGGCAAGATATTAATTATATTTAGTTACTAAGTAGTAAACATAAATTTGAATATAACAGCTAGAAAATAAATATATATACAGTATATTTGTATCAGGTCATCTTGATCAAATTTACATTATTTGTATTCTGGAGAGAATATTATTGTCACCATTATGTATCCAAAGGTAACCTTTGAGACAGCATATATACTTTTTCCATCAGACTTCGAGGAAAATATTAATATAAATTCAGACAGATAACACAGGCAACAAATTCAAGTGCTTAGAATGTTGCTATTACAGCACAAGACAGTAGACTATCAATCTTTTTGTATCATATCATGCGATTTTTCAATCGATGACATTAGCCAGTGTATATATATCATATAAGCCAGTTTAAATTATTCTAATTGCTGAATAATGCCACGATTTTTTACCATATCAATTGTTATCTTAGTAACAGATTTCATGAAATCTTTTCACTGGTTTTTTTTCAAGCTCTTTGAGAGATGAGCGAAATCGCTCCGAGGTAGCTATCGATTTCGATCGCGTATTACAGTGAATTTTGGTCAGATCGATCGATCGATTGATCTATACATCATCGCGAAATTTTCCTCAGTGTGTGGCTCCAGAATTTTTCTAAGATACTGAGGCTTATAAGCTTAAGCTCAAACCTAAGTTGTATAAAAAATTTCTACCAAGTTTATTACCACTGGGCATAACAGGCCTAGGTACCGACGCGTGCCGAGCTTAATTTATAAAGTCTCTTATCAAGTATCGGTAAAACTTATATCCTTATTCTTTGTTACTAATTTCTGTTATACGAAAAGATTGTAAATTGTTATCATAAGTTCATGAATACGTCCATTGCTTACTGGTAATGCTAGTTTTTCATATTGTGATATTGTTCGCCTATACCGAGCCAGTAATATTTGAAAAATACGAGGGTATAATAAGTTCCTACAAAGTAGTGTACCAAGATAATTAAAAATAGCAAAAATCTATTAGCATTTGAAGCTTAATTTTTATTGAAATATAAAGTGTACCAGATATTTTATAGTCAATTCAGAATATGAGGCAAAAAGTAAGATAATGTTACCGTTGGTAATTAAAACCATTTTTAAAAATTTCAAAACCAATCTGAAATTATTTTCAAAACATTCATTGATGATCTTATAATAGGGGAGGTAGAAATTACTAAATCCAGCAATTTTTGTTCGAAGGAGGGGTAATTGAAAAATTTTCAAGAACAATTTCATACATTGAGTTTAAAAACGTTTATAATGATTCAAACAAAAAGGTTACTGTATATCCCTAAGGTAAGATATATTTATAAATAATTAGGCAATAAATTATGAAGGCATTCATCAGTTCTGGGAAGTCCAAAACGAGTAACAAATCATGATCTGTGTATTAATAACTGTCAATATATATACACGGGGATCGATATTTGATGCGTCCGATAATAATAAAGATTAGCCCCTCCATCAATTTAAAAACTTGAAAATAAATTATATCGAGGCCATTATAATAGTACAATATCTTTTGTTGAAATACCAAGTACAAAAAAGCCAGTGCAAATATTTTACGAATACTGTTCTTAAATTTTTTTTTATCAGTATTCGATGGCTGCTTGAAATTTTGTGTAAGTTTAGATAAGCTTGAGATGGATAAAAAGTGGAGAACTGAGCACAGTTTTAAAAATATATAAAATTTAAACTGTACAAGTACATTACGAAATGCATGCAGCAACAAGCAGATACAAGTGTTAGGAACTTTAAGCTGGTGTAAAAAAGCCATTTCCTCAGCCTCATCTCCAGTGATAAAATTTTTTATAGAGCTTAAAGGCAACATTCAAACAAAAACTGTTTGATGCATGAAAAAAAGTTTGAACGTAATTATTCTAATAATCCATTATAATAAGGTCATTGATCATATTAGTATACTATTGACAAAATCTCGCTTGCTTTTTTGCTACTCCAGGATTTTTTGTGACTAATTTATATTCTTCGTTTAAAAGTAATATTATTATGACTAAATAAATAAATTCTCCATGATAATTGTCTAAAACTACTGAAATATAACTCTATAATAAACTTTTCCTTAAAAGAAAAAAGGGTCTTATAAGAGAATTGGACTAATAAGTGATAGAAATAGAACAAAAAATCCTGGAGAAGGTTTGTAATGTTGGGGAGACCAGAAATGTTGGTTTAGACAGGCTGGCCACAACAAAAAAAAAAATGAGCTTATTTTTCCAAGCGCCACTTTTATTTATTATTTTATTTTACAGCCTGAAATGAGAGTAGTTTAAGTGACTTTAAAGAGGGGAAAAATTGAAATGCAGGCCACCCACAGTATTTTTGAAATTTGATCTAAAACACTTAAGAGAAAAATAATTTTTTTAGGGGTTAAACAAGCATTAAAAAAAAAAAAACACTCATTAAACTTTAACAAAACCTTTTTTATAAATAATTTTAACTTTCCACTTTTTTTTTTTTTTTAACTTCTCACCATATTTTTTTTTCAATAAATACAAAAAAAACCATTAGACATCACAAAAAAAAAAATAATCATTCAATTCTTTTTTTCAATCTATTTTATTTATTAATTTTTTATTTATAACTATTCTTAATTATTTATTATACAACAAAAAAAACTCATAAAATTATATAAAAAATGAGCCCGAATTCAAATACACAAATTGAAAAAAAACCAGTCAATTTTAGTAATATTTTATTAGGCGCTGGGTTGAATTTATTTGAGTAAGTATAGACACCATTTTCTAAAAACACAAAACTAACACAAATAATAGAGTCACAACTTTAGGTCAACCTCTAGAGGTTGTTAAAACCACAATGGCAGCAAATAGATCAGATACATTCCCACAAGCTATTAAACGAGTTGTTAATCGAGGTGGATTTTTTGGATTTTATCAAGGTTTAATTCCATGGGCATGGATTGAAGCATCAACTAAAGGTGCTGTATTATTATTTGTTAGTGCAGAAACAGAATATCAAGCAAAAGCATCATTAGGAATGAATAATTTTACTGCAGGTATCACTGGTGGTATGGTTGGTGGTATTGCACAAGCATATTTAACTGTTGGGTTTTGTACATGTATGAAAACTGTTGAAATTACTAGACATAAACAAGCAGCTCAAGGTATAAAACCACCAACTACATTTCAAGTTTTTTCACAAATTTATAAAGCAGAAGGTATTAGAGGTATTAATAAAGGTGTTAATGCAGTTGCAATTAGACAATGTACTAATTGGGGTTCAAGATTTGGTTTATCAAGATTAACAGAAGAAATTATTAAAAAATCAACAAATAAAGGAAAAGATGATAAATTAAGTGCAATGGAAAAAATTATGGCATCAGTTGTTGGTGGTGGGTTAAGTGCATGGAATCAACCAATTGAAGTTATTAGAATTGAAATGCAATCACAAACAAATGATCCAAATCGACCAAAAAATTTAACAGTTTCAAAAACTTTTAAATATATTTATGAATCAAATGGTTTAAAAGGTTTATATAGAGGTGTTACACCAAGAATTGGTTTAGGAGTTTGGCAAACTGTTTGTATGGTTGGTTTAGGTGATTTAGCAAGAGAAGCAGTTGGTAAAATTACAGGAGAAAAACCTGTTGCAAAACATTAATAAAAAAATATCTATTTAGGTAATACATTTTTTTCTAATTTATATTTGGCAGGTTTATCACCTCCAACTTTATCATATAAATAAACACCAGTAATTGTCATATTTAAACCAAAAATTGTACTCCAACTTAATTCATTTTTCCAATAAATAATTGACCAAATAATAACAGTAATTCGTTTAACTAATGAACAAACTGAATAAGTAACTGGACTTACCATTCCCAAAACTTGAAATGCCATTAAATTTTGTAAAAAATGAACAAATCCATTAAATAATAATAAGAAAAAAATTGTAAATCCATTTTTATAATCAACATGAATTGGATCAAAATAACCTCTTTGAAAAGTCCAATCCCCCATTAAAGTAGTTGCTTCAAAAAAAATCCAATATAAAAAACATTGTAAAAATGCAAAAGATGAAACAATAACAATAATATTTAATTTATCTAATTTTGATTCACTAATTGGTTGTTTAATAGTTTTATCAACTGTTAAAATTTTTTTAGAATAAATATTTTGCAAAACAAAAATAATACTACTAATAAATGCAAAAAAAACTCCCGAAACAAATGAATCATTATTAGAACTAGCATTATTATAATGTGATAAACATGCAATCCAAACTCCTCCAACTAATGGAATTAAAGTTAAATATGTTTGAATTGAATATTTAATTCCAAAAAAAAATGTATAAATCATCATGGTCCAAATTGGACTACTTGATTTAATAGAATGAATTAATGCAACTGGTAAAATTCCTTGAGCTTTTGCTGATAAAACATGACCAACTGCTTGAAATCCTGCCATTGGACCTAATTCTTTAATTGATTGTAATGTTGGTCTAATAAAACCAAAATTTTCATTAAATGTAACAACTCCTGGTGGCAATCTTTTACCAACATGTGGTCTTTTATTACAATAAGCCATAAAAATTATTGCACTCATAACTGTTGATATAAATTGAAATAATGAAACTGTTGTTGGATATGCAAATTCAGACATGATGGCTTTAGTACAAACATTTGATAAAATACTTGCACTATACCAAACAGTACAACATAATAATAATAATCCATTAACTGGTACTCTATATTTTTGAGGAATATATTGATCAACAATTAAATTTAATTTATTGCGAAGATTATTAATCCATTGAATTTGTGAAAAAATGTCATCATTATTACTAGTATTATTGTTTATTGGTTCATTAAGGTTGTTGTTATTAATTGGACTTTGAGTTCGATCTAATGAATGATTTGTAACATGTCTACTAAATAATTGTTTTCTATCACCACCATAACTTCCACTAAGTTTCGGGCTTGGGGTATTAAATTGTCGTTGATTTGGTAAGTTTTTATTTTCTAATTTATCTTGATTTGGTGGTGGTGTTGGTTGTTGTAGTTTTTCATGAGTATTGTTATTCGGAAGAGGGTTGTTCTGTTGTTGAACATCTAGCATTTTCTTTTATTTCAAAATGTTTAGTTTGTTTAGTTTTCTATTCTATTTGATTTTGATCTTTGGTTAGTTTGAAATAAGTTGATGTTGAGAAAGAAAAAAATGAAACGTCAGGAACATAAAAAAAAAAAAAATTGAAAAAAAAAAAAAATTATAATAAGCTGGCTGGTATTAGCTGTCGCCAAAATAGGGTTTACACGCAAATGGCGCACGGCCGATTATACGCTTGTGAATTTGAAAAAGAAAAAAAAAAATTAAAACGTGTTAAAATTGTCCCCTAGTTTTTTTTTTTAAGCTCTGCGCCGATCAACTGAGCATTTTAAGCGGGTATAACGTCGGAGGGTTACTTTGAAACAAGCTTATGAAAAAAATCTACAGCTTACAGGTAGTATCATGGTTGTTATGGAAATGAGTTTTATTTGTAAAAACAGTTTAAATATAGACTATCAATATCGTTGAAATTATTTGTTTTCAACAGCTTTATTCCATACATTATCATAAATGCTTTTAAAATAAATAGTAAAAGTGATTTGTGAAATAAAGATTTTTCTATCTTTTGTTGTTAATTGGTTGTATTCTTTTCCATTATAATGATATGTTAAAATTTCTTTACTAAAATCCAACCTTAATAAAATGTCAACAAATTCTTCATTCAATTTTTCATTATTATTTTGTAAAAGCCCAAGTTCTATTAAACTTGTAACTATATAAGTTTCAGCAGTAGTTCCTCCAATTCTCGCTAGTTTATATGCCATAATTAAAATTGTTAGTAATTCAGCATCACCAATAACTGTTTCTGGTGTTGCAATCTGCATATTACCATAAACCCATAATACTTTTAAATCAATAGAATCTAATATTGAAAAATATTTTAATATAGTATCAAAATCATCATCATCCTTATCCTCATCGTCAATGAAATCAACTAACTCATTATCAAACCTACTTTTTAATATTTTAAAATATTGAAATTTAAAATAACTTTTACCTAAAATAATAAATTTAATTGTAGAATAAATCATACTAGAAATATTCCCACCATTAATTGCTTTTGTCATTAAATTGAATTGTTCATCTTTTGATAATATTTTGAATTCATTATCTAATTTTCTTGAAACCCATTCTAAAGTATTTATTACTTTAGATCTTGTTCTCTTGTTTTCAATATTATAATTATCAATTTCAACATAAATATATTTTGTAATTGTTAATAAGAATTTTTTGGCAATATTCCATTTTGTTATATCATAGCTACTATTAGAATTTTTAGATTCATTTGTAAAATATTTTGAACTTGATGCTGTTATAAGATTAGTGATATCATGAGTATCTTTATCATCCTCAGAATTTGTCTTTGGTTGTTGGTGTAATAGGTTATATGATCTTTTAATTCTCAAAAAAGTTGAATAAAAATAATCATCATACTGGGTATAAGTTTGATTTGGCAACGCTAATAATTTCATATAAGCATTGATTTCATTCATTATTGCATGCTTAGGTATGAATATTATATATATACTCGCGCGTAATCAATCAATACACCTAATAATCAATAAATAGAATCCTTGAAGTATATATATTATAAAGGTGATTATAATTACCTAGCAATTGTTATATGATTATAAATTCAAAATTTATACAATCAAGTTTTATTAGGAATTGGGAGCTCCGGAGTATAATTAATATTTATATATATATAGCTCTTAATTAATATTTGACGCGCCACAATATGTGCGGCTCCAATTAAGTAGCGATATATACTGTAAATATACATCATGAATGCATGCATACATATATGTTTAACTACTCTGGGTTAATTAAGATAGTATATACAGTATATCATGCTATATATAGTCAAAAAATTTACAAGTTTATTATTATCTAATATCTCAATCAGCATTGTTTAGTCAGCCATTATAAACTATAGCTACATTCGAAAATGTATACATATTTGATTATTAGTTTATAATATCGAGATCCAAATTAGATCAAAATAACAAAGCGCTTAATTGCAAGTCTTAAGATATATACATGTAAGTATAATAGTATTAATCACAACATTTAAGCATGCACCCATGAACAAAAACTCGAATCTAATGTACGTGAACCTAAATTGACGATTCTTAAGAAATAGCTAGTAAAGGCCAGGAATCAGTACAACCGGATTCACAAATTATGATTAATTAATGGGTCTTATTCCCTTGAATTGATTTTTATAATCCGATACTTAGATAGGACGGCCAATTGCATAAAAAGGAGCTACGCAGGCCTTAAAACTGGAATTGAAAGCACTTAAAATACCTCAAACCCACATAACCCGATAGTACCTCAAAAATAGTCAAAAAAAATTGCCAAAAATTCCAGCAAAACTCTCAAAAAAATCGTTGAAAAAATCAAATTTTGAAATAAATAAACTCATATTTTCAATTTTTGAAAAAACGCTTAATTGGGCGTTTGGTGTAGGGGTATCACGTTTGCTTTGCAAGCAAAAGGTCATCGGTTCGAATCCGGTAATGTCCAATAGAACAGCTTAGGTTGTTCTGTATCTTTTTTGCTTTTCAATTCCATTCAAAATATTGCATATTAAGATCAAAAATTGTCTTTTGAATTTCATGTTGAAGGTTGGAAATTTTTTTTCACCTCGCGTTACTGTGGTAATTGGGGTTTTTGTGTGTGCGCGCGCATTTTTTTTTCACCAATTTGTTTAGACGCGGTTCTAATATCATGATATTTAAAAAGTTTAATAAATATATCCTAATACAATTTGTATACTACAATTAAACCAAACTACTACACAACTATAATCCAAAATATACCCCATATATATCTAATTATTCTATCAAATACTAGTAAACCATACCCTAACATTCTTTTATAATCAATATGATTCCAGTTTCTGTCCACCAAACTCTTTGCATATACTTATGTTCTTTTGCTATTATTGTAAAATATCCAGAACTAATTCAACAAATTTTTCATATTTTATATCAATTTTTAAATGCAATTATTCCAAATTTATTATTATCATTGGCTAGTTTTACTAAAACAGATTATATGAGCTATTATTCAGTATTAACTACAGTCGCTATACAATACTGTTTAAATTATAATTCTATCATTTCAATACCCAATAACATTATTTTTGAAGTTTTATACCCGAAATTAATACAATCCAATTTTATTATTAGTTTAATTTATGTTAATATTTCATCATTAATTATTTATATCATGTTTTTTGGAATTAATTATACTTCAAGAAATTATAATTTTTTTGGAATTTTTTTCAGTAGAATTTTTAGAGTTTATGGTGCAAGATCAGAAAGAGAAAGATATAAGTTTAATACTTATATGTTTAGAATTGTTTTATATTATGGTTTATTAATTTATTCAGCTATTAATGTTCAAGGTAATAATTCTAGTATGTATGTTAATTCAAATTTACATTGCTTGTCAATTAGTGGGTTTGGTTTGTTAATGGCTAGTTATTTTATGGAAGGATGGGTTTATCAAGATTATATAATTAGATATTGTCAAAATTTATCACATCAATTTAATTATTTACAAAATGAAAGTGAAAGCAGTTTAAATGAATTTGTAAACATGATATTATTTGCTGGTGATCTTATTTTACAATCAATGTTTGCTAGGTTATGTTATGAGGTTGGCTATTGGGTTATGATCAGTGAATAAATGAGTAGTAGTAGTAGTAAAAATGATTGGTTTTTTTTTTTCTTTTCGAATTGATAGTTACCATATTTTTAAATCTTTAATTTTTTTAAAGACGTTCCTGAAACTTTAATACCTCGTCATCCCTTCAGATTTAAATTCTCGCCACAGACACATCTAATAAACTTTATATAAGAGGTTTATGATGTTATTGTAATAAATAATTAAGATTTAATACGATAGAGAAAAAAGTATATAACTCAACTGATCAAAGAGAAATAAATCTAACTTAATTTTACATCTAATAGAAATGAAATAACCAACGATTTATAGAATTAATAACCTTAGAGTTTTCTCGTAAAATATCACTCGGCCAACTTTATAATTTGTCACTAACATTATATGAATATTAGTATGCATATGGTGTATAAGTTTTCAATAGTTAACAAAATTAAAGTTTAATAGCAATCTATCGATCGGTCGATCTTGAGCCAAAAACTTTAAATGTTTATATCCGACTTGCGAGTTAGATATTTACAATAGTTCACTATTAATGATTATATTGATAAAAGTAAGACGACGATTTTTGGATTAGGAAGGAAAAAAAAAGACGCTCAAGGTACTATAATGGACTAGGTCTAGACCATCATTTTGTTTTCCCTGAATTAATCACACCATCCGAGTCTAAGAGGTTAGTTCGAACATCAATTTCTCTTTCTAAATCTACCAAACTTTCTGGATAGTTAATCCCTAAAATTTGGATCTAGTTTATTCTTTCTCGGCTAGACTAATCAGGTAAAACATTTGTTAATCAGGGGATCTGAGACATCCGATGCGGCTTTTGAAAACGATCCATGGATAGTTTAACACAATGTACGTTGGCCATCGAACAACATTAATACATGTAAATCTGATAGTTAAATAAAACGATGGTTGTATTTTTCTTACTGCATCTATGATGTTAGAATTTTTTCCTATATATGCTTTCTTATGCCAATTTTTCCTAAAATGTTGTTAAAAAATACTTATGACATTTTTTTTTCTATTTAACACTTATGGAAATTTATAGAAAGATTGTAGTATTCTTTTTCAATTATAGAACCTTAAACTTAGGAACTTTAGTACACTTGAATAGTGGCAAAAAGTTTTTCTACTAAATAAGATTAAAGTTAGCCGAAATCGTAGCCGGTTCGGAAAGCGATGAAAATAAAAATAAAGATATTGAGAACAACAAACAGTAGATACCGACAATATTAATAATATTTCCCCAAGTTCAATTAATATCGACAAAATATTCTAGATATATGAATAAGGTTATAACAGTCTTGCAAGAGTACAGCAAGAAATAAAATCTATAAATACCTGACCAATTTCCTTTTTTGAAATCCTTTTTTTTTTTTTCTTCTCATCATCAAACATTCTTCTGTTTTTTCTTTTAGACAATTACTAATTTTTTTTTATTATTTCCAACTATTATTCACTCTTTTTTTATTACTACTAAAAAATGGTTTACTTCACTAAAGCTGTTTATGTCACCTTAGCTTCCATGGCTTTGGCTGCATCAGTTAATCAACAAACTGAACCAACTGAATCAGTTAAATCAATTGAAACTCCAGTTGTTATTGATTCATTTGACAATTCTGAATTTGGTTTAACTAAACGAGCTGGTGGTCCATGGCATGTCTGGGAAGATGCTCGAGCTCATTTAACTGTTGGTGCTCAACGAGTTAATCAAGTTGTTAACAGTTTCAAACAAGATCCAGCTAATGCAGGCCGAGCTGCTGTTACCAATTTAATTGCTGGTTTAGATGGTCAAATTGATGCTTCTTTAGGTACCATTTTCTCAATTGCTCATTATGCTACTTTAGGTTTATCTGATCCATTAGCAAATTTCATCTTGGGTCCATTTTTCCAATCTGTTACTGATGGTTTAGAAGTTTTAATTGGTAATGTTGTTGGTGGTGGTATTGATTTAGCAATGTCACCAATTACTGGTTCATTACAAAAGAATGTTCAAAAAATGATCCAACAAGGTAAAGCTTATCATATGGATACTAGTAAATTGGCTCACTTAAATCAACAATTGAAAAATACTTTACCAAAATAAATACCAAATGTTGAATATCAACTGATTGAATGTCTTTTTTTTTGAAGCTTTAGTTGAGTTACTGTTTTTTGTTTATTTTCGATTCTTTTTGTATTTTTTTAGTTCGATTCTTGTTGCAAAAAATATTGTTATTGAGAGTTTTCCGGTTTTTAATTTTTTAAATAAAGAAATAGTATTTAGTTTGATATTAAATATACTTTTTTTCTACTGTTTTACGCGTTTTTTTTTTTTTTTTTTTCATTTTGATCTACTTTCCCATAACAACTGAGCCGCACAAGACTAATGCTAAATTAATTAATTGGACCTGTACTTGTAATTTTTGCAAATTTAGCATATGATAAATATCGAATTGAATATCTTTTTTTCTCTTAAAGTCATCCCATTAAAAACTTCGCAACACACATCATCTTTTCTAAACCTTTTTTAACTGAAGAATTTTCAATTGTAGAATTTACCTCAATCAAGGTTTATCTAATAAAGTTTTTTTGATAAAAGGTCATCAAAAAAGTGATTCAAACATAATAATTTTTATTTTAAGGGGCTTCTCTTTCTTTCTCTACCAACTCCTGTCCTAAAAAAATACTAAATGTCAAAAATAATTCTTTTCGTGTGTTAAAAAAATTGTCTCACATTTTTTTTTTTAAAGTTTAAATTTCAAGCTAATAAATTACGTATATAATTGGGAGAGTGCGCTGTCTCGGCTTAAAACCATCATATTCTCATTTTTTTTTCACTACCGGTACTTCTTTTTTTTTTTTTTTTTTTAATTTTTTAATCCAGTCAACAGAATATCAATAACCCCAATATCCTGATTCTCATCATCATCATCATAACAAAACAATGCGTAGAAGCATTCTACCTTTAGGGCTTGCCGTATTTTCGGTATGGTTTCTTTCAATGATCTACTATGCATATACTGCCACTACCGACCCAAGTGGATGTGATAGAATTCAAATGTATCCAAGATATGCAAAATTAACAACTTTTACAAAAGAACATAGTAGAATGGCAGATAAATATTCAATTCATTTATACAGAGAAGGAAATATTGATAAAGATTTAGATCCAACTGGTAAACCAGTATTATTTATTCCAGGTCATGCTGGTAGTTATAAACAAGGTAGAAGTTTAGCAAGTTATTCAAGTGAAAAATTCTTACAAGATAATTCAATTAAATTTGATTATTATTTGGCAGATTTTAATGAAGATTTTACAGCATTTCATGGTAAAACAATGTTAGATCAAGCCGAATTTGTTAATGATGCAATTAAATTTATTTTAAATTTATATAAAGAATATGGTAATGAACAAGATTCTGTATTAATTATTGGTCATTCAATGGGTGGGATTGTTGCAAGAAGTTTAGTTGCATTACCAAATTATAATTCAAATAGTATAAATACTATTATAACATTATCAACTCCTCATACATTACCACCATTAACTTTTGATCATGATATTATTAGAGTTTATGATTTAGTTAATCAATATTGGAGAGATTCTTTTGCTTTAAAAGAAAATAATCCTTTAAAAAATATGGTTTTAATTTCTTTAGCTGGTGGTAAAAGAGATGCAATGGTTCCATCAGACTATTGTTCAACAAATAATGTTATACCAAGAAATCATGGTTTTACAGTTTTTACAAGTGGTATACCAAATTGTTGGACTGATATTGATCATTTAGCAATGACATGGTGTGGACAAATGAGAATTGCAGTTGTTGATGCATTATTTAAATTATATAAAACATCATTTTCTGTTAAAGATAGAGTTTTAACTTTTGAAAATGAATTATTATCACCAAAATATAATATGAGTCAAGGTGATGAATATTGGTTAGTTAAAGTTGATAATGAACCAGTTGAACAAATTAATCAAAAAAAATTATCAACAGGAGTTTGGGTTATGCCATTAAATAAAGATATTAGTGCAGTTGGTTATGATGGAGAATTAAAAGTTTATAAATGTTTTTTAGCAAAAGATGAAGATCATATGAGATTTGGTATGACATTAGATTATTCAAAAAAACATACAAAAACAGCTTTTGGTTGTGCAATTGTTGAACCAGAAAAAATTCCAAGATCAAAAGGTAATGATTATCCTTCACAATCTGATTTTATGAATTATTATGATTTAAGAGTTAATGAAAGATATTCTCATATGATTGTTATTAGTTTTGAAAGTTCGCCATGGGCTTTTTTCACTGCATCTTATCAAGATAAAAAATTATTAGAAATTGATAATTTAAATACTTTAAGTATGAATGGTGGTCAAATTGTTGATTTATCTTTATTACAAGCAAAATCAAGTTTAGATTCTTTTAGAGTTTCAATTGATCCAATTAATGTTAAGGAAGAGGATGATGAAGAAGAAGATATGTATTTACCATTAATAAGACAACATGTTAATGAACCAAATGAATCAAGATTTCATGTTAGTTTAGGTGATACAATTATTAGTTATCATGGTACAAGTCCTTATATTCCATATAATCCAAATCAACCAAATAATTTACATTTAGAAATATTTTTACCACCAGGTAAAAATTATAAAATTAATATTCAAAGAGATTGGATGGCAAGTTTAGCAAATTTAGCTTTAAGATATAGATTAGTTGGTGCAACATTCCCAATGGCTGTTGTTATTTTGGTTTTAATAATTCAATTAAATCATTATAATAATAATAATTTAAAAAAACAAAATTTTTTATCATTTTTTGATGGGATTGTATTATTAACAAAACCAATAATTTTAATTCCAACTTTATTTTTATTAACAACTTTACATATTATTTTATCAAATCAAGGTATTAGAAATTTTATTAGAATCTTTCAAATTCCAAGTGAAAAAGTTAATATTAAAAGTTTAAAAAATTTTAATCCAAATTTATTACAAAATGATTTATATATGGGTATTGATGATTTAAATTATTGTTTTTTGGGTCCAATATTTTATTTATGTTCAATTGGATTATGTACTATTATGAATTTTTTAATTTTATTAATATCAAATTTTTTTATAAAATTAAGTGATTTATTAAATTTAAAAATTTCAAATTTTCAAAATGGTAGTTCATTATCAATTAAAAGAATTTTTATTATTATTATAATGGTTATATTAGTTTTTACTATTGTACCATTTCAATTTGCATTTATTTTGGCAACTATTGTCCAAATTTCAACATTAACAAGAGCATCAAGATTACTAACAAATACAAAATTTATGGATTATGAAGAAGATCCAACCACTACAACAATCAACTCAAAACAAGGAAATTATAGAAAAAAAATTATAAATTTTGTTAATTTTAATAATACTTTAGCAAATATTATGATTTGGACAAGTATTGTTAATGGACCATTATTAATTGTTTGGGTACATAATTTAATGGTATCATTACCATCAAAATTTTCTCATCATAATGTATTTTTAATTTTACCAGTTTTATTAGTTGTTGAAAATACAAGTGCTGGTAATATGTTACCAAAAATGACAAATTTACAAAAAATTATTTCATTAATAATTTGTGGATATATGATTTGTTATTGTATTTTATATGGTGTTCAACATTGTTATATGGTACATGATTTGATTAATTTTTTGTGTGGATGGTTTATGATTGTTTATTTAGATGATCCTGATACAAAATATCGATTAAGTCATGTATTTGTTAAAAATCATAATAAACAAGATCGTGTAAAGACTTTATAGTAATTTTTTATTTAATATACTTATATTTTTTTTTTTTCGTGTAATTTACGTTGAGCCGCATTATCGTGTGGCGGGGTTTTATTAAAGCCTCCTTAATTTTCAAGCTGGTGTAGTCATAACCGTGTTGAATTTGTGGCGCGCGCGTGATAACAATTTTTTTTGGGACATTTTTTTTTCTTTTATCTATGGACAAAATTTTGATTCACCACAAAAAAAATAGAATTAACTAAAGGTACGATAAAAAATGGATGATGTTCATGAAATTTCGTTGGAAGAGACTAATGAGATTAGATTAAAATTAGGTTTGAAACCTATTCCTATTCCAAAAGAAGAAGAGAAGAAGAAAGATGAAGAAGATAATCAGAATGGGAATAGTAATGAAAATAATGATATAAAACAAGATTTATCAATAGAAGAAACAAATAGAATTAGAGCAAGTTTAGGATTACCATTATTACAAGTTGAATCAAAAAATGAAGAACCTCAACTAAGTGTTACAGAGAAAAGAGAAAAAGAAGCTAGAGAAAATTGGATTAAACATCAAAAAGAATTAGATGAAAAAGAACGATTGAAAAAAGAACAACAAGATAGAATAAAAAATGAAGAAAAAGAAGCAAGGACAAAGAAATTAACTGGTAAATCAATTGCTGAAGAAAATAAAAAATTATCAACAAGTGCTTTTTTAAAAAATTTAAAAAACAAACCAAAAGCTGTGATTCAACATGAAGAAGAAGAAGAGGATGATGAAAAAGAACAAGATATACCAGTTGAAGGTATAAAAGTTGGTCATAAATTAGAAGATGTTCAAGAATTATCTGGTGGTACAATTTTTACATTAAAAGATAAAGGAGTTTTAGATGATGATAGTGAAGATGAATTAGAAAATATAGAATTAAAAGAAAAAGAACGAATTCAAAAAAGAAAAGATTTTGAAAAAGGTAAAATTGATGAAATTGTTGATAATAATGAAGGATTTATATTAGGTAAAGAAGATTTAACAAAAAGAGATGAAAATAATAAACCAATAATTGAATCACTTGATGATAATATAGATTTTGAAATTGATTTAAAAAATAAACAAAAGAAACCAAAATTTAAAAAGAAAAAAGTTAAAATAGATAATAATAGTAAAAAAAGAACTTTTGAAAATGATTATGTACCTATTGAAAGAAATGATGAAGATGATGATAATGATTTAATACAAATAATGAATGAAAAACGAAGAAAAATTTTAAAAAAGAAAAAATTAGAAAGTCAATCTGGTGATAAAATAGCAGATAAAATTATTCCAAATGAAATTTTGAAAAAAGAAGAAGAAGAAGATAATTCAAAAGTTATAAGTGGATTTTTAGAATCAATTAAAAAATCAAAGGCTATAAAAGAAGAGGAACAAGATGAAGATATTGAAATGAAACAAGAAGTTGAACATGAAGAGGAACATGAGAATGAGGGTGAGAATGAGAATGAGAATAAGAAAGAAGAAGAAAAAGAGAAGAAACCAATTTTTTCAATTACAGCTAAAGATAAACCATTAACTTCTGGACTAAGTGATACATTAACAGTATTAAAACAAAAAGGTCAAATTGAATCTAGATCATCATCAGTATCAAATAACAATCTAGATTTAGCTAAAAAGAGTTTACAAAAATGGTATGATGATAAATTAAAATTTCGTAAAGAACAAGATCGTAATGATCCAACATTTCAAAAATTACCAGAATCAAGAAAACAACAATTAAGAGAAGAACGAAATAAAGAATTATTAAGAGAATATAATAAAAAATTAGAAGATTTATTAAATAATTATGATTTTAATATTGAATTAGGATATCATGATGATGAAGGTAATGAAATTACAAGTAAAGAAGCATATAAAATTTTAAGTCATCAATTTCATGGTGTTGGTCCTGGTAAACAAAAACAAGAAAAACAATTAAAAAAACAAAAAGAATTAAAGAAAAAAAGAGAAGAATCTATTTTCAAATAGTTTTTTTTTTATTTATTCATAAAAATATAAAATTAATAAATTAAATTAAATTACAAAAATATAGAAAAAAATAACAAGAACTCTTTAACTATCAAAGTTAAAAGAATTCAATGTTAAATTTTCTCTTTTCGACCTAATATATAAAACTGTAGCAAATTATTGTTGGATTTTTTTTTTTAAATGGTTTTTTTCTCTATAAGTGATTAATAATATCAATTTTTGTTGACCTTTTAGTATATAAAAAAATTGCTTATAAACACAATGCAACACCTGCAACAATAGCACCAACTAATCCAGCATTAGCAAAATTACTCATTGCTGAATTAGATTCGTGAGCAGTTGGACTTGGTTGTGGAGAAGTACCATTATTTTTATTATTCTTGTGTGAATTGGTGCTGTCATCTGGTGAAGTACTATTCGAAGTACTAGTACTATTAGTAGCAGCAGCAGTAGCAGTAGCAATTAAAGCAGCGAAAACAGCGATCTTCATTTTTATTTAGTTAGTTGGTTTGGTTGGTTTGTTGTTTTTTAAACGAGTGACTGAAGAAAAAAAATATAAAATTGAAATTAATTTACTTAGAAGAATAAAATTTGTTCTTGAAGAAAGAAGGAAAGAGGGAAAAAAAAACAAAAGGAGTTTTGAATTATTTTTTCAAGGAATTTTGTTCTATATTTATAATCAGAAAATTTTATCTATAGTAATGTTGTATAAGTTTTTAATATTGTAGCTAAATTCTTTCGGATACTATTGGAGTATATGATAATAAGAACACTAACTCTTACTATTAGTCAATGTATTAAAGTAGCTTGAATGTTTGTTTTCTTTTTTATTCTATTGTTAGCTAATACTGTGTGAAAAATGTTTTTTCACAAAGTGTAGTAGTAATTTTTAAAGTTTAAAAATCTAAGTGATTGTATTAAGAAAAAAAAGTTGAAACTTTAAAAAAAAAGGTTCAAGATTTTGTTTTTAATCCATTCTTTATTATCTTGAAACGAATACCTGTTAAAAAAAAAAATAAGGAGCAGTTATAAATAATGGGAAGATAAAAAAAAAAGAAATATTAGATTGAGAAGAGAGGTGTAGATAAACAACTTCATGCCATTGGTATTCAAACACCATCATTATGTATTATTGATGGTATCTTTTTTCTTGAATTTTTCCCCTGGTTTTTGTCTTGTTGAAGTCGATACACACCAAGATAACCTATTACATTAAAAAAGCTCATATTATATCACTGATAGTCTACAAGCTATTTGGTATTAGTATTTTTGGCTTTACCATCATTACCAGGTTATAAGATGTCATTATAGTGCCTAGTTGCAAATAAGGTTTTATTCAAGTAAAAAAAAAATAGAGTAAAACATACATCCTTTTCTTTTTATCGCAGTTTACTTTTTTACATTATTAATTATCTTACTATCTGATAGCAATTTTTTATACTGGGCTTAGGATATTATTATTTGGCCGATTTTATTTAATGTTAGAACAGGTGGTGGCAAAAGGGATTTATGTGTTTTTTTGTATCTCAAGCTCTACGGCGGTACCCTTATTGATAAATATATATCCACCTTGTTTTGAAAGTTTTCCTTTGGCGATATACTGCAATTTTTATGGAGTATCAATTGTGGGATGTGTGTGATCCATATGTTTTTGAAAAATTTTTAAAGCCTCATGTTTCGATCAATCTATACATAGTACTAGTGTGGTTCATGTTACAATATTTTTCATGAGTTTGTCTTTTTTCCTCAGGTCAATGTCGGATGAGATCTCGTCGCGTCGATATATTTTTTTTTTTGTAGATCCTTTTTTTCCTTCTTGAGCCGCAATCATGCGCAAAATCTATTATTATTTTTTCCGCCCTGAATTTTTTTTTACTTGTGATGAGTCTGATATTTTTTTAAGAATTTAAAGTTTCTAGCTTTCTTTTGAAAATTTTTTTCTAGTCATCCGAAGTATTAAAGCTACCTGGAATTTTACTAGTGTACAACGTTATCGTTGGTACTGTTGTTACTATTAATTGGAAAAGATTGTAAATCAAGTCAAAAATATTTTTCTTTTATTTTTTCTAATTTTGCTTAGAGTTGTAAATTCTTAAAGCTTGAGAAAAGGAAATGTTAAGTAATCTTTGGTTATACCCGATCGATATTCACCTGGGCATAATTGAAGATCCGGATGAGATGATCTTTTTTTTTTTTTCGAGTAACTGAAAAAAAAATTTATTGCTGAGTACTATTTAACCTAAACACCTAAGGAACAAAAAATATTATTATTCCAAATGATTTTTTTTAATATTTTCAATTCGATTGCTTGATATATGATACAACAATTGATAATTTGATATTTGAGGCTGTTTATAGATATACGTGTAATTATCTCAGGAAAAAGTGGCATAGCTCCACTCAAAACATAATCACGAAATATTATAATCACAGTACCATGCATCATGATGATACATGATTTATGTACAGCTGTCATAACATCGTCTTGGAGGATAGTCCATTACCAATATGGTACCTGAGATAATTGATAGATTTTACCGACTTGTTTTATAGATATTTTTTGTGTGCTGTATCATGTTTCGTGATATATGAATTATTATTGTTACATAAAGGGCATATAAGTTGCCAACTACATTTAATTGGTCTTTGGTTATTTTAAAGGCTAAAGGTCAGAAAATTGGTATTATGAAAATTGTATATATAAGCCATTTTAAAGTTTGGCTGTGCCCCTTTTTTCTGGCTTCATCCGATAGAACTATTATTGTAAAATAAAAAAAAAAATTGTAGAAAAAATTGGTATGCCATGTTTGTATAATCGGGTTGCCTTTTTTAAGGTGTACCAATACTTTTTATCTTCTTTCTTTTAATTAACCTATAACAAAATTTCAAAACTATGAATTTGTAAGATTTTCATAAGATTAAAAATATCTAAAATAAATTTTCTACTTGGTATCACTGGTACCATGGAGCAGCAGGTAGTAGTATTGAATAAACCTTAATTTATTTTTGTTGCTACTACTGACAGGTATGTTTGTAAAAATTTATCTGTCTAGTGTAACCTATATCCCCTATTTATTACCAATTGATTTTGCCCATTGGCAAAAGTTTATACAATGGGACACTATTACTGATAGCTACATAGGTATTCGTGTAGTTAAGCCCTCTAAGATAACATAATATCAATTAGTCATATGGTTGATGATTAGATGGGATTTGGTGCTCAATTGATCTGAAAGTGTACATTCTAGGTTAGGTCTATTAAAGGTATATGTAGAATAACTTTAAAAATGGTACTATCGATAAATGTGTACAATTATCGTTTAAAATAAAACTTCATGAAATAAAAGCTGCTCACAAATTTAATTGATACTACTACTACCACTACTACTAGATATAATTATACTGCAGCTCCGTTACTTAAGTGCCAAGATATTTGATGACTGAATTGATAGAATAAAGTTAATTTTTACTTGATTTTTTCCTTCTTGCTTTTATTTCCGGATTGTCAAGAAAGATTTCTCCCTCGAGATCTATAATATTATTATTATCTAAGATAGTTAGAAGAACATTCGGATATCAGTATCCGGGATCCCGATTATAGCATTATGTGGTGAAATTTAAAGGTGTCAATTGTACTGTTGACTAAGTCTAGACAGCAAAAACAATATTAATACAAATATTGAAAAATCAAAGTCGATCAATTGAGGTGATTCATCTCTGGACCAACATTGGACCTTCAAGGGTTTAAATTTTAGAGCTAAAATACCATGAAAATATTGAGTCACTATTGAGTGGTATATCAAATTTTAAAATTTGTAGTTTGTGTTACATGTATTCGATGCTGTGTCTAATAAAGGAAAGTAGCTAATTATATATTGGTATCGCAATTGATCAATTGCAGTGTACAATTACAACGCGTATACATGAATATATACGGTATATGGTTATTTGAAAACGTATTTCAGGGGTAAATAAAAAGCATCAACATTTTCTACATATTATAAAATTGACATGTTGTATTCTATTGTATTGGTTTTAGTAATCGGTTAGATTATAGTTATTATCTAGTTACTAGAGAATCCGAACCTGAAAGGTTCAATTGGCTGGAATGCAACCTAATATTACATTATTGTTCCTGCTTTTACAACTATGGTTAATAATATCATTATTTACTTATACTCCTTAGAACAGAGCAAAAGATAAGGTCAATGATGAGCAATATAAAAAGATTGCTATTTAGTTTCGCTCTTAGAATAATACATGTTGAATATATAGTCAATTAATTGTATAGCTAATTAATGGTAATGCTTTCAAGCTAATGAAAAATTATAGGCCCATAAACGAGCTACCTGATGCATTCAATTGCAGTTGGATGGTCAAACCATTGGTTTCAATTCTTAACAACCAAGTAGTTATAAAAATTGAAGGTAACTTGTGCATATCACATATGTATATATACAGTGCACAATAGCGGTTAGTAACGCGGCGTGTATCAAAGCAATGAAAATGCTTTGATATCTTAGTAATTTGATATATTAGATGTACATAATGCGCGTCTTAGTAAGGAACGTACAATAGTTGTACGAATTGTGCATGGTTTCTAGCATCTGTATACTTATTGGTAAATTTACCCAAGCTTCAATGCTTGTCATAGCTTTATAATCCAGGTATTCCAATATGCTACAGTATACGTTGTAAAATGTACAAATTGTACATGCATAGTTTTATAGAAACTTTAATTAATTACAATGCCATGCTCGCAGGATATATGCATTTAAATATTAAATTGAATAAACAATTTACAGAGTACCAGCATGGACCTCAAGTTCTTGCACACGTAAAAGTCAAAAAACCTTTTTTAAGTGTACCGGTATACCCTATTTGGTTGATCATAGCAATTATTAAAACTAGAGAACAAAAAGCATTGATAAATCTGTCATTGCAAAAAATGCACAATCCAATAGCAGAAACTGCTTAATTATGCATATATAGCTACAATATTAATACATAAATCAGTCAAGTACATTTAATAATAAATAGACCTTTAAATTGGTATGATTGTTATCGATTTGGAGCGTCAGACTGCTGTCATTATATCCAGGATATACTGTATACACATGTATAAAGATCTTCAGTTTCAAAAGCAGAAAATTACATTAATGCTACGTATATCTGGTAACTAAGTTATATTATATTAATTATAGCTCAAGAACTGTCAAATCTTTGCTCTGATTGATGGATTCATTGATTGAATAATAAAATTGATGGGTGGGGTTTTTTAAAACATCAATTGGGACTACGCGTCTTTTTTTTTTTCAAGCTGGCTGAGCGATCGACGTCGGTACATTTTTCTGTGGTGTTTTTTTGCATATGCTTTTTTTTTTTCTAGTTATTGCATTGCATGCTTATAACCATGTGAAAGTCTCGGATGTTTAAATCAACATGATCATGAATTAATAAAAAAAGCAGGGAATGAACGATCGATTATCATTGTTGTTTATTATCCATTGTACACGTTCATCTCCTTAGCTTACATATATGTAGATGATTAAAACTCTTGTTTTTATCGGGATGTCAAAAAGGTTTTGACATATGTGATTATTGTTTTTTACCCCACCCATATTTAGAACCGATGTGGATATTGATTGTAATTAAGCTCGTGTGTACATGATATTTTTAAATACCCTAAGGTTTGTGTAGCTAGGTTACTTGCTCAAGACAATTAATTGACAGATGTAATGAACTTATATTAGTTATATGTGCTCATCATAATATAGAAATGCCTAAATTGAACGATGAGCTTTGTTTTTGATTGATATTCATTAAAAATTAGATCTTGGTATTAAATTTCTTATAATATATTATTCTTTTGTTTAAGTCAATTCAACAATGATCATTAATAAAAATGCAGGGTCTTTTTCTAATTTATTATTATCGTTGTCAATTAATTACTGTAGTACTGCTCAGCTCAAAATGACCTTAACCTAAATGCATCTTGTTGATTATATATAGATAATCACCTGTAGCTGCTGTAGATATACATGTATATATATAAAGATTTATCATATACAATGTATGTGAGCAATTCAAGCCACGACTTCATAGTATACTTCACGCGTAAAAATGATATCCCCAACAACCTAATAACATGTAACCATAAATACGGTAAATTGTAACGTTGAATTAGACGCTTTAACACTCAGCACAGTATACCTAGTACCAGATATTAGCTATAGTAACTTAGAGTGTAATTTTGATAGATTCCAGATCTTGAGTACTTGAGAAATTTAAAGCTTAGAGCTATGAGCCCCAGGGGGTGTTTTGATATATTTCCTCCACGGTGGGTAAATTTAAATCTCAAGGCCTGCCCCTTTCTTCATTAAAAAAATTCAAACCTGGAGTATACGTATTAATTCTGTAACTGTACAATTATTGTAACTAAACTGAGAATCTTAATACTTTTAATATCCATACTGAAACCAAGAGTTAGCACAGGTTTTTTTTTTCTGGCTTGTCGCGAATCAAATTCTAAGCTGGCACTAATAATGAGCTGAATGCACAGTATCAATGTTCACTGTCACTGTACAATTGTACGTATACACGATACTAAAAACTCTTAAGTTGATAGCATTAAATAAATAAACTGAATCACAGCAATGAACCAGCTCAACATCCGATAGCAATAAAGTCTCCTAAAACTCAGTAATAGTACATCGAAAGTCAAAAAGTGGCTGGGCTCATTATTGTCTATTTTTAGAGATAAGGTTCAAGATAAAGATCGAGAGCATAGAAAAAAAATCTGAACCTTAAAATTCGAACACAAAAACACTGAAGAAACATTCAAAAAGTTTAAATATTTTATCAATCTCATAAATTTCAAACCTTAAATTATTGCTAAGCTATATTGATTCAAGTAGCAATTGATTAATTAATTGTTGGCGTTAATATATAGTTAAGGCAGTATACAGTC
Source organism: Blastobotrys capitulatus (assembly GCA_030564325.1). Lineage (NCBI taxonomy): Eukaryota > Fungi > Ascomycota > Dipodascomycetes > Dipodascales > Trichomonascaceae > Blastobotrys > Blastobotrys capitulatus. Next base: position 120,650 of record JAJLUL010000011.1, read on the forward strand.
TATCCCTGATATAACAAACAAACCTTCAGATGGTTACAATAATATACAATGGCGCGTTTCATGATAAATTTTTTATCGAACCGGTTGACTGAAAGATAATACAACCTAATACCAACTTAACCCACCTTGAACTTAGGGCAATGTACCGGTGAGAGATTATATAAAAGATAGGTTCATTGAAAAAAAAAAAGGTGTACTAAACTAAGTTCAAGAAAACATCTTTTTAGATGGTTTTTGGGTGTATCATGTTGATTTTTAGAGAGGTCAATCTAAATATAGATTTACGCATTTTTTTATCATTGAACTTAAATTAATATACATGTATATCAATTGTTAGAGTAATTTAAACACTTTTTTTTGTTGTTACCTTTTTTAACGCGTAATAGTCGTTATACTATATCAGTATCATGTGTATACAAAGGTGGATACTATTATGCTTGATATAAAGTAAATTGTTTCGAATACATACAGTATGTTGTGTATACATGTTGTATATAATGTGTAGCATGAACTAATGCAATAAAATCAAGTAAAGATCCACTTGTTACAATACTCAATAATCTAATGCTTAGTTAATAAAAAGATTTTCTGAAGTATACAGTATATTCAGGTTTATCGCGTGATATACACTCAATTACAATGCAGAATTTTGGTAAATATACTTTTTCATCTACAATATACAGTATATTGCACATGTATCTCTATAGTTTAGATATTTTTTATTAATAATGTAGCTAAAACTAATAAGAGCTCAGACCAATATACATTCAATGCAGCGCTTAGTTTGTGAAATTATTATTATGAGAGTGGATAATAGGTATACAGCAATATTATCATCGATATTTCTAACTACAATTTATCTAAGCTAATAGCTGCTCATCAAAATCAAGCTTAACTTGAGATTCTGCAATAATGTATGATGTATCGATATAAAACTATACGCGTACAAGTGGTACACCAACTGGTATCAAACACTTTGTAGTGATGTTAGAGGTTGAATTTGATGCCGCCGCACAATTAATTTAGAATCGAGATTTGAGATCTCAGATCGATCTAAGATTAGATCTAATAAACGGTTTTAACGTTATAAGGTGTATCATTACTAAGAGAATATATTTCAGTATCTACAGTGTAACTACAATCTGATGTATTACACTATTTTTGTTACTAAGTCACCAGGTTAAAGACGTCCCGGTCCTTCCGCCAAATCTGATTTCTTGAAATCAATTAGAACACTGTTGATTATTTGATTGCCTCAATTACCATGATATATCTACTGTAAGTGACACATTTTACCATGGAATATGATGACGGTGTAAGTCTAACCCCCAAACGCATAATTAATATTGGAACGTAGTACTCAGTCTAACAAATAAAACCCACCCTATCAATAAAGGCGTATGAAATTCCTCTTAGACTGTAACTTATGCTTTACTTAAATAATATCCAAATCCGTCTTATTTTCAACTGCATACTTGCGATGAGACGTATCATTGATTGTATTTCTGAGAAATGCATTCATCACTATTAGTTCGGGTTCGAACGCACGATATTGCAAGAAAATTTAAACTATACACGCGCTCGGTTTGTCGGTAGACCTATGATTTAATATATTGGTTTTATAGTTGCGATTTGAAAGATATATTCTTGATGAGTTATACAGTACTCTATAGAACTTCCACACCATACCGTATGGTATACATGTGTAAATTTTATGTATATATATCTATATCTATAGGGATATACAATTTGAATATGATATGGATGTACAATCTTGTATATCTGTATAAGTTAGATAATACTAAAAATAAGTTATCAATTGATGATATCGTTGATTTTTGGAGCCTTATCTTAAAATTATTACCTTGTATAAGATAAGAATCCGGATAATGCGTTCTTACTGTAGTAACTTCAGGTACAGTTACGTACTCGGTTACAGTACTACCGTAAGGTTACAACTTAGCTACAAACTGTGTATAATATTTTTGCTTTAAGCTGGTCCTTTTTTATCCTGGTTTACCGGGATCATACCTGCAGTAATTACAGTATTTCAATTTATTTGATATTCGGGTGTGACTGAATTTTAATTACAAATTATTACTCAGTAGAAGTGCACTAAAACCTTTTGGGTTACTCACACATTACCAGGTGTAAAACGTTGATATTCGAATATCGATCCATTCGAACAAGATAATAATTTTGTAGCTAAGGATAATAATAATTATTAAATTGAATTGATAATAATTGCGATGCAGCAAAATTATGCATGCAGGTGCATTTTAACCGTGAAAAGATCGATCGCAGGTAAAAAAAATACTTTCAAGCAGAGCTAAGCTTTAAAAAGCTGTTGACGATTTAATTTCAACACATCGTTTGAATAAAAAAAAATATCAGGGTTAAGGATGATACCGATTGATCACTGGGATGTACAATGAGGAACCGCTGAACTACCACCTGAGGTATCAGTACATGGATATTTTGATCTATTATAATATCTTGATAATTCATTGTTATTGAGAGGTTTAAGGCATTTAACCGTTAGGTCCAATTGTACGATTTAAACGTAGATACCCGAGGTTTAACCACCACCTATCAATTTATGCTAGCTAGCGCTAGCGCTAAGTATACTCAGATGGATAAACAGATTTTATCAAAAAGCCGAAAAAGATAAACATCAATCTGATTACAGATTTGTTTATTTATAGATTTATTTGATCATCTTATAAATTTGTTGCCCTATAAACGCGTTTATTGATTTTTTTTTTTGTTCTCTATCATTAAAGTTGCTTTATCAATTCGTAGAAAGAAAAAAATTTTCATCCCACCAATAAAAAAAAATATAGTGTAGATTTGATTCAAGCTTTATTAATTTTCTTACTAAGCGTGGTGCACAAGCTTTATTTTTTTGTAAAACTGTTTGAGAAAAATATGCGCTCAAAAATTTTTTTTCTTCTGTGAAGTTTTTTTTTAACGCTGTGATGTTATAGATTTTTCAGGGATCACCCTTAAGATCCTTGAAATACATTGTGTAGAATTTTTTTTTTTCTGTGAATGGATGAAAAAGACATTTACCGTATTAATGCAAGAAGTTTTCATTTAAAATAAAAAAGGCATCAAATTTGAGATTTTCTTGTTGGGAATTCAAGCTTGAGTAAGATCGTCTTGAAACAACCAATTGAGGGAAGATAATAGTAAAATTAAACTCTCAAAGTGTGTTAACTACATGAGTGGTGATTAATACAGTATCTACATGCCTGTACAGTTACACTTACATTGGCTTAAAACTTCCACCTCTGACAAGTCTTTAATCGGAATTTACCATAATTTTGCATTAGCACTTAATGCATAATTGTGTCTAATGAAACAATGGTGTTACCTCTCATGAAGAATTTTTTTTTTTCTCAAAATATTTGATGCAGCAAAACTGGGAATAAAAATAGATTTGAAAAGCAATGCTAGAGCATAGATTAAGTACAATTGTAATTGATTTGAGGATTCAATTATTGTAAGCTTTTCTCGTAGCTACAAATTCTATCAATCATCAACCAGGTAGACATTACATGTATTCTACCACACTAGCTATACTAGAGTGCACAATCAAAAAGATGTAAGGATGTTTACATTGTTAGATTCGCTTATAAACTATCTGCTTTTTAAGCCTAGACTATTGTAACAGTATACAATAGATCTCGAGACGCAAAGTAAAAATGTTTAAGAAATTTCTATGACCTTGAATGGTAATTTAGCAAGCAAACGCTTGGTATTTCATATATTAAGTATACACAAGTCAATTGACACACTTCAACAATTACATGTAATATACATACTGTAGTGATCTAGAAAAACGATTTAATCTCGATCCAAGAACGTTGGAAGATCTAAGAAGAAGTAAAGCTTAATCTAAATAGCATTTGCATTAGCTAATCTACTAAATTTGCTATACAACGTGATTGAACTAAGACTATAAACATTTATAATTTATTACCTAGACTATACTGGGTATCATGGTATAACATAATCCTTAGCTTGATTATATATATCTTAATTGGGAATTTTTAACAAACAGTACGGCTTTAACAAAAATTAATTGCTCTTTTACCGGATTGAGATTTCGTGTTAATTGATTTTTTAATTTAAGTTAAAACACGAGAAAGAATGGTATCAATATCGTAACTACAGTAATCAAAAGGCAATAGTGTACATGGGCAATACTGATTGTCCAGCGTAAATTATACAGTAATAATAATAATAATACAGTATTCGAACTTTAAGATCTATAGAGATATATTTATGATGATTTATGGTCTCTATAGTATGCTGATACTTTATATACAGTATATTAGCCTTCTACCCTATCATTATATATAGAAGATCGATATATGTCTACCTGATCAATGCTACATAGTAGCTAATGAACCAATATAAACATTCAAGATACATCTGATGTTTGTTTGTTTTTCTTAAATAATCGCAACTTATAAATCAGGTATTACTCTATTTGGCAATCCAACTTACTGTCGTTTCCAGTCTTCAAAAACTATAGGTCTCGAGTAGGCATACGGTAAGGCTGGTGTACTGTAAAATTTAAAGATCTGATAGGTTCATAGTAATGTCTTTAATCTCAAGACATATGACTTATAAGGTCAGCTTATTAAATACTGTCCAGGCCAGTGCAGATTTAAACAGTGGTAAATTATAACCACAATAAGACTTTTCTTTGTGTAGTTTATTAATAGAATATGTTGATGAATTTTAGAGTCTATTTTTCTCTTAAAAAAAAAACTAATATTTACATCTTGCTACTTTTTGACTCTATGTTTTACCTTTGAGATCCATATTCTCTCTCTTAGTCAGGCGATCTTAATAATAATAACAGTGTCGAATGGATCATACAGTATATCCTATAGCCAAACTACACACTTAAAAAATTATATGGATATAAAAATATAAAAGCCTTATAGTACATTAAATTTACTGTAATGATAAAATAATTTATTTCGCACGGAAAAAAAGGGGGAAATTTGTTTTCAAAAACAAGTCTTACTGGTATGATGTCGAGCCGTGTCGGTTTTTAAAACGGCAGGTCAATAAGTTGTATTAGTGTCAACTACTGGTATTCATAGCTCTGAATTATTGCCCTTTTTAAACTCACAGTAAAGCTAGAGCTTTATAACCTCCACATTAAATAAAAAAAAAAGCAGTTCAACCTACTGTAAATTCTAGCGCTCCATATATTTATTGTTTACCTTGATGAATTGTCAAGCTCACGTACGACTTGGATTGTGTCAATATTAACATATGATACTAATACACGATTTTAGCTAGAAAGCTAAGGCTGACATTGATATGTTTATCGAGCTCATGTCTATTCACAGATTGATGTAGATCCGGCAAATAATACCATTGATAGTCTATCAATATTACTCAAGCTTGGTAGAAAAAAATATGTGATCGTCAAGTCGGGTCGCCTCGCTTAGATTAACCTTCGACGCGTTGGAATGGTATTAACACAGCCATAATATTTAAGTATCATTTCTTCCAAAGAATTTTGATAAAAGTTTGGTATTTTAGGTTCTAGCTAGTAGTATCACTGTGTACCATCAAATTACTCAAGGTGAGTAGCTTTGTATATATTAAATTAAATAATACCAAATTTTGTGTGCAAAATTTATTTAAGCTTTTCATATTACATGTATCGATATAAGTATATGATTCGTTTAGCCCAGTGGTTACTTACACATGCCAAATATTGTTGCTGTTAAATATTATAAGGACATGGATTCAATATTTTGACGCGTTTCATAATAATTTATACTTTATCCAATCGACTGTAAATTTAATTTATAATCATAATAAATTAATATATTGATTTTCGGTAGTTCGGACTCGCGATTATTTTCTTTCTTTACCAGGTAATAATGGATAAAAATAAATATTAAATACTCCCATTGTATTGTTTTTACGATCGATTATGTGCATAGAATGATTTATAATACACTATCGTGATTGGGTTGATAGCTCATAGTATTACAATATTGCTACTTTAAGTCTAAAGTTTATGTATCATATGATATTGTAAAAAAAACTTGAAAGTTCTATAGTACAGTCGTTAATTAATTAATCTAAAGTAGCTCTGAAAAATATATACTGGAGGTCTAAGTGTTAACCATGGATACATCTACAGTATATATTCTTTTCAAGCTTTAAACCAGATTAATCCATATGAAGCGCAGAATAAATCTAATCAATCATGTCAACTCTTAAATCTAATGCTAACTTGAGCTAGTATCGTGATCACGATTTTATCAAAGCTTATTGCTGTTTACGATTCACCCTTTCATTGTTAATCAAGATCTATCGAGCACTAATAGAAAATTTAAGCGTAGAAATGTGCTACCTTGCATCGGATTAACATTCCATTACGCGATCGACATATTACTCCTTTTACAGTATCTTAATTCTGGAGAACCACTATCCATGTAGCACATACCAAATTAAATAGCTTTCAATAAAGCTTATACACTGGATACTGTAATAAAATCCTAACGGTCTATTATAATAATATTATTATTAATATTTGATCGATTCTTTTTTTTTTTAATGGTTACGTATGCCATTTTCTACTGTCGCGTGGATCTTTAAAAGAATTAAAATTCAGAATGCTCAAGCCCATGCCTAATATTTACTGTACCTTTATCCTGGATTCATGAACTATTGGTACCCATGCATGCTAATTCAAGAAGAATGTTAGATTAACTAATACTGGATGTCTACAATTTGACGAATTTCTTACTACCTGGAATCATTGACCCAAAGACTGTTGAATTTTACATAATTCAATTTGGACTTAACGCAATCAATTTGTTACTATAATAATGATTTTAAGGTAATAATAAAATATTTGACAATGTTCCACTATCCATTCTTGATCATCAATTTTATTGAATAAAAATTCAATGGTGGATATTTAATTTACCCCTAATGAAGGTCAGTTTAATTGCTGAGAACCTCAAATCATTTTGTCAGTATAATAATATTAATGTAATACTCAGGCCAGGTGTTGTAACTTTTCTTCAGGCTAGCTGGCTTACAAGCGCTTAGGCAAGAGTATGCATGCATGCATGCAAGAGCTTTTCAAATCATGATGACAGATTATAGATACGGTGTTGTACGCCAGTGGTACCAGGTAAGTCCTTTTAGGGATACCATATTGGTATGTAGTTTAATAATATGATATGGACCAGGAATCGATGTCGTATCGAATGATTAGGCGTGTAATGATGATAATATCATTTATATGTGTTTACACCAACCAACATATAAGCAGTAGAGTTCAAGCTATGTGCCTCCGCAAACTGCCACAAACCAGCTCAAACCAATTAGCCTGATATCAGTAATTGGCTTTTATCTGTATCTCAGGTCCATCTCCTGACTAATCAATCTATCAAGATCTACTATATTTCAATTTAACTCTGTAAATTAATACTAGTTGAACTAACTTGCGATTTAATTATAATATCGTAAGAAAGTTGATATATCATACAATGTTGATATTAATGCTAAGCTACCAACTATTATACCATCAACTACCAATAGATCAAAGCGAAGGTTCAAAAACTCTAAAAAGGTGTATTCTTCAAGCGTGATCTACCCCTGTTTACCATTAATTGATAGCGTTGAACTTTAAATTCTTCAGTCTCGATCGGTTATAAAATATTAAGTTTAGTTTACGATCGTGAACCTTAAATCACCACGCGGCTTTTGCTTAATTAACAAAACCTTAACACGTACCAGGTTGGTCAATTGGCCATCCAGAACAAATAAAATTACTAAGAATCAATTACTAAATAGATTGTGATTTAGAGTCATCTCAATTAAGTATCTAGAATTAACTACCAATTCTTAGTTAGACTATTCCAAACACTAGTAACTAACTTAACTATATAGTGACAATTAATTACTAACAAACTGTAATATTGAAGTAATAGCAATAGCTATAGTAATATCATATCAGCTTCAATGCTGTAAACAAACAATTATATAAAATGGATATATAAGACAAAACAACTATAATTGAAAAGAATGCAATCAAATTTCTCAATAACATTATTAATAACTATTTGAATGAATGATTGAATGCCAATTCAAGCTCATTCTATCAGCTTAACAGCCTATTGCAATCCAATTATTTTAGCTGCATCAATGCTTTAAACTTATCTATAATAACAAACTTAATAGTAAAAGAAATGAAACGCAGTAAATATTTTATTTCTATTCGAGTAAACAAAAATGCCAAAAATACATTTTTTCGAGCCCACCACCTTTTGGTGTACTAATAGCTCACTGTCTGTAATTGTAACTCAAGTACTAAAAGAAAAAAATTTTAAAGACCCAAAAAAGGAAAAAGCCAAATTGTTTGCTTTTTGAGATAAATATTTCTCAATGGCCAACAATTTGGTAGACAGTCTTTTAATAGCTTTTTAGTACACTTTAAATAAAAAATTCAAGCAGTAAATTACAAATAGCTATGAAAGCGTTTAAAAAAAAAAAGCAGATCCGACCGATCGACACTTTTTTTTTTCTTCTTTTCAGATCCAGAGGTTGTAAAAGGAAAAACAGAAAAAAGCAAATAATGCATTTTTCTGGCACTAAGCGGTTAGTGCGCGCGCTACCGAAAAAAATAAAAAAAAAATTGTCAGTGCACACTGAGTTCGAAAAAAAAAAACAATGCGTGAATACACAATAAATAAACCATATTTACTTTTTTTCTATTCTTATCACACATTTACTACTACATATGGTTATACATGAAAAAAATTCTACTAACACTACATTTCCTAAAACCAGAATTTCTAATACTCAAAATTAAAAAAAAAATTATAAATATTTGACCAATTCCCAATTTTCTTTCAATTTTTTTTATTCCTCATCAACACTCGTTTGTTTATCTCTTAACTATCTACTCTCGTTTAAACTTTTTACAACAACTTTTAAAAAAAACTAATTAAAAATGGGTTTCGCTAACGTCACTACTATCACCTCCGAAGTCGTTGTCACTTCTCACACTGTTGTTTCTGAATACACCACCTACTGTCCAGTTGCTACCTCATGGGTTGAAAACAACTCCACCATTGTTGTTACTGAACCATCAACTGTTACCGTCACCAACTGTCCATGTACTCGAGAACACACTTACACCACTTCAACTGTTACTGTCTGCCCAGTTACCTCAGGTAACCCAGCTCCAGCTCCAACCACTGAAAAACCAGCTCCAGCTCCAACTTCAGAACAACCAGCTCCAGCTCCAGAACCAACTACCTCAGCTCCAGCTCCAGCTCCACCAGCTGAAACCACCATGGAACAAGGTGCTGGTTCAATGATCTCAGTTAACGGTGCTTTGGCAGGTGTTGCTGCTATTGCCGCTTACTTGTTATAAATTCTATAATACAGAATTGAAAAATTAAAAAGATAAAATCAATTTAAAAGAAAAGGAACGATTTTGATATTTTCAATCTAATCATCTGTATTATTGTTATTATTTTCTAGCCCTGCAGTGGTTTTTTATTATTCACAATTATGTTATATTTTTATTTTGGAGATTTTTAATTTCGTTTTTGTTATTATTAATTTGGTTTTATTTTTTTATGTATTATAGCTTTTTATTAACATGCAAACCTATTATTTAATTTCTAATACCAAATACCTCTTTTTTATTTTTCTGTATAAAGAAACACAAGTCTGTTGATTTATATTATCTTCAGCAATTTTTATTTTTAATGTACTAATAATATTTTTTTCATGATTTTTATAAACATTTTTTTTTTCTCTCTCTCTCTCTCTCTCTCTCTCTCTCTCTCTCTCTCTCTCATTTTTTTTTCTCTGTCTTTGTTAAATTATTTCAAAGCTTTTTCTTGAATTGTGTAAATTGTATCATGCATTTAAAGCTTGCAATTGTTTTACAGTAAATGTTAGAACGCATTAAACCATGGCAGCTGGGTTTTTGATTGGTTTTGACTGGTCATCTTCCCGGGCCGGACTTGAAAGGTTTTAGATTATTTTTTTTTTTCTTTTCTTTTGAGAAAAACGATATCTTTTTGAACTAAATTGATGCACGCGGGATTTTTCCTCTGTTTAACAATATTATTGTATTTTTCTTTTTCTATTATTACTTTAATTATTGATATATTATCCATGATCAATTGACCTCACAAGTTTCAATTGATTAATAAGATTGGTGAATTATGGCGTACTGCATTCAATACAATGAGCTTAATGGTTATTTGAATTGCTATTACAAGTATACGTTGGTATTACCGTGCACATTCTACTCTGTTTAGCTCAATTGATGTTGTAGAGCTAGCCGAAACCCATTTTATGATATGTCAAATCTGACCTGTAGTTTTTTTAGCAAAATCTGATATGTAAATTTTTTGTACATCTATTAGTGGCAAACTGCCTGAACCATAGTACCGGGTTTAGAGTTTTCTAGTTTTGGACGGTTTAAACTTTACCCCTTCGCATAAAAACACATGTCTGCTTAAAAAAATTTTTTGGAGGATCCATTATTCTGGGAAAAAATAGGGGCAGAGCTTAGAAGAAAAATTCAAGATAATTTTTAAAAAGTTACCAGAGTCATGGTTGGTGTTTCGAATTTGATGATAACGTTATCTCTATAATATTCTTGATCACTTAAGCTCGACTTGATGGTTATCAAGGTCATTGTTTATAAAGGTTATATATGGCTGGTTTGAAAGAATACTACAATAAACAAAGTTTTAATTGACAGAAAAAAAAGATCTACTGAAATCATGCATGAATAGCAATTGCAATTGCTATAGTAGGATATACGAATAACTGAATTGATCATACTTCAGATTTATTTTAAGTATAGGTAGCCTAAAGTGTGCTTTGTTTGATCGATCTATTGGATAATATTCATCAATTTGTAACCTAACTTCAGGCATACTTGAGCTCCTAGCACAGTTAAATAACAAAATATTTATAATTACGGGGATAAATACATAAATAAAAAAACCCTCAAAATGATCCTTTATAGTGAAGAGACTAATTACAAATTTGGGGTAAAAGACAGTTGAAGAGAATTCAAAAAAAAAGTTTTATGAACTTCAACTTTTTTAAGCGTGAGTAAAAATTATCATCATATGTTTATGAAAGTCAGCTTAAAGCTCTAACACAAAAAAAAAAAAAAATAGGTTAGACAGGTTTCAATACAGTGAGAGATCTTAAAGAGAAACCAAGATCTTTGAAGGTCTTACCACGGACAATTTTTATATAGCAGTGCTTGAGAATAAGCTTATTGAAATCATACACTTTTTTTGGCCTTAATTACTATGGAATAGCCGAGACTTATTGTATTAATATCATATTTTAACCGAGTAGGTTTTAATTGTGTTTACAGTGTATATTGTGTACTAGCTAAGTCAGTCGTAGTAGCTCACAAACTTGAACTGTGATCATATAACTTCTCTGAGTGAATCTATATACTAGACAATAGTTTTAGCAAATCATTATAAAGTCCATGTATAATCTATCCAATTGATGTAATGTGATTCTCCAACTACTCAATAAGTCACTTGGATCATGGTAACTGCAAAACTTTTCGAAATTGTAGTAAACTAATTCAAACAAAGAGCAATCCGATGTCATCTGAAAGATTGGATACTAATCGATTACTAAGCTCTAGATCAGATAACTGACAAAATTCTAATTATAAAATATTTGGGATATGCATATGAGATCTATAAAAATCTAAAACAGCCCTACGCTTAGTATAATATACTTTTTTTTTCAAAAAATTTAAGAAATGTATGTCCACTCGAAATCATTTCACCGAAAAATATTGTAGTTTTATGGTAGCTGCCTATTTATTCAAGTTTTTTTGTAATTGGGCCTTCCTACCACTAAGAGCTTTTTATAATTGACTTTACTAGAGATAAAAATTAGTTCAAGAATCTGCTTGGTATTACAGTATACAATAATTGTTCATTATTGGATAGTAACGTTAACCTACAGTGCATTAAAGAAATGTCCTTTTGAAATGAAAATTTTTTTTTTACCCTTCTCCATTGATCAGCTCATCTTTTTTTCCATTTAAGCATGTGTAGCGCGGTATACTCGAGCCGATCACTTTTTTTTCCAGATTTCGATCAAAAGATCTGAGATCTCGAACAATAAGGGTAATGAGATCTTCAAGCTAGGCTAAGAATTTTTTTTTCCGTTTTTTTTTTTTTTTAATGCGATGAGTATTGCGCGCGACGGCTTTTATGATTATAGTAGACTGTTAAGGGTGTTCATGATGATCAGACCTATTTTTTTTTTTGTTTATTTGTTTACATCATTTGAGTGTGTTAATACCATAACACAGTTCACAATTTAAACATTGGATTTCTAGAAGTAGACGCTACGTATTATATTAAGATGAGTGAGGAACTAAGTTGAACTGAATGGTAACTTATTTCTGGTTGGTCTATATATTAAATTGAAATATGTTCCAATATTAGTATAACTCAAGCCGTACAAGGCTATTAAACCCTGAACTGATAATTGATGGACCTTATAAAACAACAGATGGTAATTAATTAAAACAAACATTATAAGGCATCCTATTATAATACTATAGTAATTTCTAACTACATTTTCATCAGATATTGAATAGCTGCTTTTGGACGGTATCATAATAAATTATTACTGTATGATCTAGATGCATCAAATTGAAAAGCCAAATTATAGTAAACTTTTGGCCCCTGAAAAAAAAAATTTTTTTTTTAGGCATCCGATAATGAACAATGTTTGGTCAATTGGGTTTTTTCGGTTATTTAAAATTTATCGCAAAAACCTTAACTTTATATATAAGTTTAAATAATACAAAATAATAATAATTTATGGTTCAAATTCTATTTAAATATAGCTAGGTCAAAGCTCTGTTGAGAGTACCCTTGGCTAATTAAGAAAAATTTAAGTCTGCTAATATTAATTATACCAAATTGACGATTGTACTAGGTGCCTATTCAATTCACTTTATGAATTTGGAAATTGTTAGTTTATAAGGGGTTACTTGCGAATTATCTATTATTATCTCAAGATTACCAAAATTCCAACATTTGTAATCTATAATATACGTAAGTACGACGACTATGGATAATGCGAATCGGATATATAAATTTAAAATTTGTGCAGAAAAAAAGACATTGTAAGTCAATATAAATTAATTCTAATCAAAATTTGTCTCGACCCACATCTGAGTTGTAAAAATAGCACCTTTGAATGATGCCAGGCCCAAATAAATAAAAAAATTTCTCGACGCTGATACCTGGTACAGACACTGAGGACCTTAGTAATGTATCCTTTGTCATCAATTCATCTCTTGGTATTTTAAAATAAAACTGTATCGATGCAACAGCTGGTTGAATTGACGCCATTTGAAAAAAACCCTGCAGATGTATTGTAAAATAGTCATCATTGGTTGGTGTACTTGGTAGGTCTAAGTAATTATGATAATAAGAGATCTAGAGGGTTACCTACATCAATCTAAACTTGAATTCACATGTGAAAAACCAATCAAATATCGATACCACAATCGATTGTCAAACTATAGCAGGAGCTAAGTTCTCATAAGCTCACCTACATAGCACTAAAGCTAATAGGTCTGTCATTGTTACTACTCGGACGTCTTAATCTACATAGATTATCAACTTAGAGATTGAACGTTCTCCATTATCAGACCAATAAAAAAAAAAATGGAGGTTAAATCCATGGCAACCAGTATCATGATATTCATCAATCGATCTTTGAAAATTTTGACAGTTTTTTTTTTTTTTCTTCGATTTTTTCGCCGAATCAGTGTCGATCTTGAAAGCTGTTACAAACAAACATTGATAAATCACTTTTATCATACACAATCATTGCAGTATAAATCAAAAAATATGTGATGTTAGGAAACTCATGAATAGATCGGTCACCAGGATCGTTAAAATGGTGAATACATTGATTTTAATCCCATTTGAAGTACAAGTGAATGTAGCCTAGAGTAGATTTCGCGATTCAGTTATAATTGTAGAACGGATTGATAGGGCATACAGGAAGTACTTGTACGTGCACCATGGCTCATCACGACTAGTTTTTACACGTCTTGTTGCTGTTGTTGTTTTTATTGTTTTTGTAGTAATCAATTTTATTTGTATTATATATTAGTACATTAATTATATTAGTTTCCCCTCACTAGTCTTGTTAACAATTGGTTGATTTCGAGTTAAAACTGTCATATATACTTTATTATGATTTAATGATCATTCGAAGACTATTTACCAGACATAATAACTTTGGGTTACAATTGATTAATTTTAATACAGTATCAATTGTGGATACGATAATGTTTTATATTATACAATGTAATGATCTGTCCATGGCAGGATATACAATCTCAATCGATCTTGATTGGTTTAGATCTTGCGATATATATATATCGATGTTTATATATGATATTATTATAAATTAGATTAAACAATCTGGATTATAAATTATAATCAATGATTGTGTCGATTGAGATCGTCAATATTAATATGCTTTAGAATATATATATTTACTTAGTATACGTTATTATATATTCAGAAATCTTACAAGGCTGGCTATCGATGTATCTAAACCTGACCTATCTCATCTACTAACTATAACGACTTTAGCTAGTGAATTAGACTTGAGTGAGATTAAAAATTGCGTTTAAATTAATTAATTTTTAATTGGATTTTATATAAAACTTATATCTCATAATATCAGTACTATAGGTCTAACCAGTAGTTTTGTAGACCAAAATCGAAACGCGTAATTGAACCCTCCATCGATCCATCCACGGCCGAGAAAAGGCTAGTCTACTCCTGGCTATTCCCAATATTTGGTAAGTTAAATAATTTATTGAACTCGCCTTATACTGCGTAGGATATTCAATATTCTAGAAAATTAGCGCTATAATACAACCTTAAACATATACATGTAGAATATATACTGTATGTATATAATATTAAAAATTAAGAAAAACATGGGCTATATATTCAGATATCATAAATTATAAAATATGTATCCTGTAAAATTTTCATGATCAATTAAATAGTTTTTGGATCACTTGAAGAATTACATGATCGTACATGTTTGAAATTTTCTTTCGATTAATCTTAAAATTTAACAATAAACTTTACTGTGGTCAATTGTCGAAATATTAGTTATAACTTAGTATATATGTACTAATCATAATTTCAATTAATTAATAGAAGAATTGGGTTCTATTTTACGAGGATATGATTTGCTTGTATTATGGAAAGTTACATATGTATATATGTAATTAATATTATGGTATCACATTTATATAAGATTCCAACTTAACATAGGCTACAATGATTGAATAAATTTTCTAGTGCTATAGTACTTATAAAGTGGATATAAATGGTATAATGAATTAATTTATAGAGCTCAAATAATTTTTTTTAATAAAAAATTAGTTAAACGAAAAAAAAAAGGTAAAAAAAAAGAGAAAAAAAATACGGAATGGACTTTTTAGCTCACTTTTAATGTTCTTTAAAATTTTTAAAAACTCTTCTAACTTTAGGATATTAATATTTAATACCTAAATTTTAATATTCTAGTATTTATAAACAACTTTCTTGCATTAAAAAAAGGTTATGGATCGAAAAAGTTCATCAAACGATATTTTGACTTTTGAAAAATTACGATGATTTACCTTTAACATTGAAAAAACCCAACTAAACGCGTTCCAATTGGAACCAAAATTTATGTACTAAATATTTAATCAATTTAGAACGATATTATATCCTTTTTTTCTCAATTGAATCAAGAAAAACCATCAAAATAGATCAAAAACTTTTTTGAGTTTTTTAAAATTTTTCAAAAAATTCGGAAAAGTGACGGTAACCCAATATAACGAACAAGAGCTTCAAAAAAAAAAAATTTTCTGGACTTACTATGTGGTCTAGATGGTGAAAGCTCCGGCTCGATGGTTTAGTGGTATAATTCACGCTTAGGGTATTTTTGTGGAGTTTTTGGATTCCTATTCTTATTCTTTAAGCTGTGATATTCAACTGCGTGAGGTCCCGGGTTCGATTCCCGGTCGAGCCCTATTCTCTAACATTTTTGAAACTTTAATAAACAAGATAACTACTACTAAAAGACCAAAAGAAATTTATAATAAAATGGATTAAATTTTAAATTCTATACTAATATCTTATTTATTTTCTACATCTTTATTATAAGGAAAAGTTGTCCCCCAATCACGATCATGATCTAATAAAGATTGAATTGTATCAACCATAGTTTGATCCATTGAATAATATTTCAATTCAGCTTCTTTATTAGTAATTGAATTATCAACTTTTGAAAATTTAGAATCTAAAATTTGTTCCATTTCTTTTTCATCTAATTTTTCAATTGATGGTAAATTTTCTTTTAATAATGGGAAATTTTGATTTGCAATTTGTAAAACTTGTTGAGGATGCCAATAACCAGCAGTAACAAACCATCTTTTACCATTTGAACTTTCCGGATTTTCAATTGCTTTAACATGAGCTTTTGCAACATCTCTAACATCTGCATATAATCTATAACCATTTTCAATACTTTCAACTTTATCATTTTCATTAGAATGAATTAAATCATAAATAAATTTATTTGATGTATTAATTTTAGATCTTGATTCAACTGGTTGTAACATTGGACCAAAAACTAATGGTGGATTAACAGTTGAACCAGTAAAATTTGGTTTTTCTTCTTTAATAAATCTCCAAAATTCTTGTTCTGCAAATTTCTTACTTGCTGTATAAGTTCTTGCTAATTCTTTTGTAGCAGTTTCCCATGTAATTGGATTCCAACTTTTTTCATTATAAGTTAATGAAGGTGATGGTTCATTATAAGAATCAACAATTGCTGCAAAAGATGATGTAATAACTACATGTTTAACTTGTGGAGCATAAGTTTTAATAGCTTGACAAATATTTTTTGTACCTTCAATTGCAGGATTTAATAATTCATTTTCTGGATCTTTTTTACAAACAAAAAATGGTGATGCTGTATGTAATACATATTTAATATCTTGATGGTTTTTTAATACATGATCAAATGCTCCTTTTGAACCAATATCTTTAACAATTTCACCAGTTAATTTCCCAGTTTTGAATTTATTTTTAACATAATCGATTTTTTCTTGTGATCTTGCTGTAAAAATGATATTCCAATCTTTAGAAACTAAAAGTTCTAAAATATGCATTGCAATGAATCCAGTACCACCAGTAACTAATACAGTTTCGCTCATTTTATTCTATTCTTTGTTATTGTTGTTGAAAAAAAAAAAAATAATAATAAAAAAATCATAAATAGAGAAATTGCGGGGGTATTTATATACTAATTTTTGTCGAGATCGGAGATTATTTTTTTGTTTGTTATTATTATTAATCAATGATTTAATCAATTATTTTTTTTTTCTAGTAAAATCATCACCAATTTTTTCAAAAAATTGTCTTGCAGCGAAATTTGGAACAATACCACGTAATGCATCATCAAATATACTTAAATCATAACTTTTTGATTTTCTTGACCATATTGGATTAATTTTATCAATTTGACAGCAAACCATTGGTATATCTGTGCAATCAAATTGAGACATTCCTTGCACAGTCATTGTTGAAGGAGCAGCAATTATCATAATAGTATTACCTTGCTCTTTTGTATTTTTTATATGATAAGAATGTACACCTTCCATTTCTCTAAAAATTCTACCATTTAATTTTGAATTTGATGATTTACATTGTCCTAATATTGTAATTAATTTATTATTTATAGTTTTCCAATAACCTAATAAATCTATTCCATTATCACCAGTTTTACCACATCTTGTTAATTCAATAGATGGATTATGTTTTTCTAATACATGTTTTGTAGTATATTCATATAATGTACCTTGTTTAACTGTACTAGCAGTTTTTGGAACTGTTTCCAAATTTTTTAAAAATGATTTTAAACATGAATGAGTTGATACTTTTGCCATCTTAATTCTTCTATTGGATTGATATTTCTTTTGAAAATAAAAATTTGATCTTGAAAAAAATTAAAAAAATAACGGTCGGTTCCAGAGCTCGCGAGATTATAGCCACTTCAAGTTAAAGGTAATTCCGATTACTTCTTGACTATAACAACACTAAAAAAAATGTCAGACGATAACGTAGCTTCATTAGAACATTCAACACACCATCATGAACATACAATAGATGAATCTTCTTCAGTTCATGAAACTGCTAGAGAATTAGAAGAAATGTTGAATAATATGGTATCAAAAATTGAAAAGACTGAAAAAGAATTAGATTTAAAGAGTAAGTATTATTAAGTTGAACTTAAACTAACTGAATATAGTCAATAATATGTCAACAAAATTAGATAAATTTGAAAAAAATATTACAGAAGAAGAAAAACCTGACCAATCTGAGGATATAGAAGAACAAGAAGAAGTGATTGAACAGGAGAAAGATAGTAATGAAGATGAAGATAAAAAATAGATTAAAAAACAGATACGCTCTCTTTAGCGGCCCCCACTAAGTTTCACGCGTAGATATTTTTTTTTGATCCCAACCGACATAAATTTTTCTTTTTTTACAATTTTTTTTTTTTTATCATCATCAAAACAATAGATTAGTAGTAATGGTTAAAAAGAGTAAAAATCAACTTAGGCGAGAGAAAGCCAAATTAAAAAAACAACAAGAATCACAAGAACCACAAGAGCCACAAGAACCAAAAAATGTTACAGAAAACAAAATATCAGAAAAGGTTGAAACAAGAGAAGAAAATGAAAATAATATAACCAATAATAATGAATATTATGAAATAAAAATAGATGATTCAATATCAAAAGCATTGGAAAATCCAATGTTTGCAGAATATAAAAGAATTATGGATAAATTTTCAACAGATGAATCATCAGAACCTATTATTGAAGCTCAAGATAAAGATACAGATCAAATGTTTTATAGTGATGATGAATTAGTTGAAGAAGATGATAATAAAAAACCAAAAGAAAAAGAATTATCAAGAAGACAACAGAAAAAATTAAATAAAAAACCATTATCAGAATTAAAATTAAGAGTTAGTAGACCAGATTTAGTTGAATGGTTTGATGTTGATGCAAAAGATCCTGATTTATTAATTCAATTAAAGGCAACAAGAGGTGCTGTACCAGTACCAGATCATTGGCAATATAAAAGAGATTATTTAGCATCAAAAAAAGGTCCAAGAAGAAAACCTTTTGAATTACCTAAATTTATTAGAGATACTGGTATTGAACAAATGAGAGATGCATTAAAAGAAGATGATCGAACTTTAGCACAAAAATCTCGTGAAAGAGTAATGCCAAAAATGGGAACATTAGATTTAGATTATGGTAAAATTAGAGATGCATTTTTTAAATTTCAAACAAAGCCAAGATTATATAGTTATGGTGATTTATATTATGAAGGTAAAGAAAATGAAATTGATTATTCTCAATATAAACCTGGTGAAGATAATATGTCTGAAGCTTTAATAGCAGCATTAGGAATCCCACCAGGTGCTCCACCTCCATGGTTATTAAATATGCAAAGATATGGTCCTCCACCAAGTTATCCTGGATTAAAAATTAGAGGTTTAAATGCTCCATTACCACCAGGTGCTTCTTGGGGTTTTAATGGTGGATGGGGTAAACCTCCATTAGATGAAAACGGTAAACCATTAATTTTAAAAGAATCACAAGTTACTATAGCAAATTCTAATTCTAATTCTGAAGAAATTGAATTATGGGGTAAATTAAATGATGATGAATCAAGTGAAGAAGATGAAGATGAAGAAGAAGAGGAGGAGGATGAAGAAGAAGAAAATGAACAAATGAAGGAAGATGAACCTAAATATGGTTATAATTCACCATCACCAGAACCTCAACAAATTGAACCAGCACCACAAGTACAGATAAAACAAGATGTTCAAGAAAGTGATAATGAAGAACAAGTGTTGTATCATAAATTAGAACCAAGACAAGGTGATAATGGTTTACAATATGAAATACCAAAAGAAACTACTAGACGTAAAAGACGTAAATTTGATTAGAAATATTTATTTATTTATTTATTATTTTCTCTTTTTTGTATCAGGTTTAGTTGAACCTGTTGTTGTTGAAGAAGATGCACTTGAACTTTTACCAGCTAAATAACCTGCCATATCAAAACCTTGAACTTTTTCCATAGCAGCAGCTGATTGTTTTTGATTTTCTTGTAATTCTTTAATAGTTTCTGGATCCATATTTTCAGTTAATTTTGGTAAAACAAAGACCATAACTAATGATGCTAAACTCATCAACATCATTGGACTCTTTAACATTTGAAAAACAGAAAATTCTTCTCTTGGAATAATATAATTTGGTCTACCAACAGTAATTTCCATATTTGGTTTTGTATCAACAATTGGACCTAAATCATTATTAAAATCATGACCTGGTAAAATTTTATGTACTTTGATTCCATCTTCTTCTGTAATATCAATTCTATAAACTGCATCTGAAGTTAATGGTACAGATGATAATTCTAATGCATATACACCTAATGTTAAATTATTAAATTCAAATGATCCATCTGATTTTAAATATGTTTTTGTTGTTGAGGGTGATTTATCACTACTTTCATTGTTTGTTGTTTGTTTTAAAGTTAATGTTGTTTCAGTTAAATCTTGTGTTGTTAATGGTAATACTGATTCACTTATTGAACCTTTTAATGATAATGCATTAGTTAAACTGATTGTAGTTAATGCGATTGTTGTTATGATATTATTTAATTTCATTATGATTATTACTTTATTTTTTTTTGTGTTGGTGTTCAGAAAAAAATATCAAAATGAAAAAAATATAAAAATTATGATTTACTGTGTTGGGTCGAATAGTCGGTCGGTCAGTCGGTCGAGATCGGAGTTTTAAAACTTGTTCCTTGAATTTGCAAATAATTTTTTTCTCTTCAACTTTATATGGACCATTAATTTCTATATCCATTTTCATACTTCAAAGGAACCATTTTCTATACATAAAATGTATTATTAGGTTTTATGACCAAAGAAGTAATAATACATTTATAAGGAAGTGCTATTCCATCCATTTTTTTGGAGTTGTATTGCTTATTTCAATTTTTGGTTGATTTTTTAAAAAGTTCATACAACAAACAACTGGCCTACAAAAAAAATGCATCTAATGAAACAATTATATCCAAAAGTTCATCAAATTGCAGTTACCAATATCACTTATCGATCATTTCACCAATCAATTTCTTTATTTAAATCCTCCAAAAAAGTATGGCCACCACCATTACCACAAATTCAATCAAAAAAACTTAAAAAAATAGTATTTACTCATATATCAACACTTAAATATGATTTTGATAATCCAACCAAAGATTTTGCAAATAAACATCATGGTAGATTAGGTTTTTATGGAGATGCTATTTTAAATAGCATTGTTACAAATTATATTTATGAAAAATATCCACAATTAGGTATAGCTGAATTAACTGATATTAGAGCAGCATTTGTTAATAATAGACTTTTGGGTAAATGTTCTTTGGCATATAAATTTGATGAAATTTTAAATTTCAATAGCTCAAAAAGAAAATTTCCTTATTTTAATAATTCAATTGAACCTATTAATAATACTATGAATAAGGGTAGTAAACAGCTTGAAGATCAAAAAATTTTGGCAGATGTTTTTGAAGCTTATATTGGTGCATTACAATATGAAGCAGATAGTGAAGGTCGATCCAATGAAGCTATTATTAAGTGGATCAAGGATTTAGTGGAACCTGTTTTGACAGAATTTGGAAATTTAGATAATTTTAATCCTTATGCCAAATATGAGTTGGAATTAAAAGCAGTTCAATATCAAAATGAACTTCCAGAATATATCACTACTAATAATGAACCACCTTTTGTTGTTGAATGTAGAGTTAATAACAAGTTGTTGGGTACTGGGAAATGTCCTAATGCTAGAATGGCTGGTATTATTGCTGCATCAAATGCATTATCTAATAAAGAATTTAAAAAATTAATTGAATCAAAAATTCCTGAAATTGAAAAAAAAGAATCTATTGATCCAAAAACACAATTATTAAAACATGAAGCTCAAGAATTGAATGAAATGAAACGAGAATTTACTGGTGTTAGTCAAGAACTGGCTCAAGAAAAGAGAAAAGATATTAAAGAATTGGTTAACGAACGTGATTTTGATAACGTTACCAAAAAAGAGCAAAAGCTGATAGTTGAAACTAAAGATTTGATGAAATCTCGAAGTTTGTTTTATGAAATTATTTCAAATCTTCATTCGACAATTAATGCAGAATCTCAAACAAAAAATATTGATTATACAAAAAACCTTTATAGAAGAATTTACAATAATTATAAAACTATTATTAATTTACAAAGAACAATTGATAAGAATTTGAACTTATTAAAAAAGTTAAGACAGGAATCTTTAGAATTGTAAAAATAATTAGATTTACTAGGGATAACGAAAAAAAGCATCAGACCTTTAAATGCATTTAATTTTTATTTATTTATTATAATTGAGAATAACAGCATGCTTTTACATACTATAAATAATACTACACTGTATTCATATAACATCTTCATATTTTTTACATCATGATATACATACTGTATCAGATAATTATGTTATTACCTTAAATATCATTCCTATCAATCCCAAAATATTTGCTATAGATCATAAAATTTTCAATCATTCACAATTGTGTGAATATAATAATAACATTGTAATTGCAACATTGTAGATCGAGCTCTAGTGTTAAAATTTCTAAAACGCGCTAACGCATACTAACTATTTACATATGCGTGCACAAGGGTGGTGTTTTGATCCATGCCCCTCCTAATGAATGCCTCATTTACTTCAAAATTCTCAAGACATGTTCACCATTGGAGTCTATTAATTATAACCTAGTATACAACCCCTCAGCTCCTTCATTCATGATCATTAGAAGATCATAATTGATATGGTAGTTTATATTGCCACAACTCATGTATTGTGTTGTACATTTGTCTTATCTTTTTTTTTTTTTATCAGCGCTTAAGTTGGGAGTAAATACAACCACAACAATCAGGAACTGGTTAATGAGTTAAAACAGTATAAAGAAAACCTATATATAATTGTTCCACAAAAATCTATCTAGTTAAGTTATGATCTTAATAGAAAAAAATATTCATATAAATATCTTTGAAACTCCTTTTTTTTATTTTTTCTCTCTCTTTTAATTTATAATTTATCAATTCTATCTATCACATCTAACTTGTTAACCCTTAATATATCCTCTTTTAAAAACTTTTAAATTGAAACCATTTTTTTAACAAATATATCATCAAAATGGCAAGAGTTTATAATCCATATGCTGTTTTGGATGAAATAAATGATAATCAATATCAATCTGATTCATCATCAAACGCTGGTAATAAAGAAAATAATCAACCTTTAATTGATCATTGCCAACAACAACAACAACAACAATTTAATCAATATCATTACTCTTATTATCCAAATTTAGGTACACCAGTAACTGCTAATATGATTTCTGCTAATACTACTAATCCTCAAAATTTAAATTATATTTATAATAATAATTCAATTTCTTCAACTTCTTCTTCTGATTCAACTGATTCAACTGTTGCAACTTCTATTTATAATGATGAAAATAAAGAAAATGATGATACTTCAAATTGGCCACCAATGTTACCATTAATTAAAAATAAAAAATTAGAAAAACAAGCTTTTACTCATAAATCAGCAATTGATCATAATTTTCAAAAATCTTTAAAAGCTATTTTTCATAAACATAATGAAAGATTAGAATTTTATGGTGATTCAATTGTTAATTATGTTGCTAGTCGAGCAATTTTTAAATGGTTTCCAAATTTACCAGAAGGTGATTTAACTGATATTAGATCAAGATTAGTTTGTAATGAAAATTTAGCAAAATATGCATCAGTTTATCATTTAGATGAAAGATTAATTAGTAGTGATCAAGTTTTAACTGAATATGATGGTAAACATTCAAAAATTGTTGCTGATTTAATGGAAGCATATGTTGGTGCATTAGCAGTTGAAGCAGAAAAAGATGGAAGAAATTTGGAATTTATTGAAAATTGGTTAATGGCATTATTTTATCCAACTTTACAAGATATTAAAGATAATATTCATGAATATGAACCAATTAAAAGAACTGCAAAAAATGAATTATATACAAAAATTGGATGTACTGAAGCATCACCACAATATATTGTTGTTGTTGAAGGTGATAGTTTACATCAATATACTATTGAATGTAGAATGGGTGATGAAGTTTTAGGAGTTGGTAAAGGTAAAAATCAAAAAGATGCTGGTAATAGAGCAGCAATGGAAGCATTAAAAAAAAAAGATAGAATTAAACATTATTCATTATTAAGAGATACTTTACCAAAAAATGGTTCAAATAATGCACCAAAAAATCCAAAAAATAAAGGTCCAAATTTAGAAAAAAATACTGGTCCAAAAGATTTATTATATTCAGTTGTTGGATCAAAAGAATGTCGACCAAAATATGAAACTAGTCATAATAATGGGACTTATTATTCAAGTGTTTATATGGGTAATGATTTTTTGGGTAAAGGTAAAGGTAAAACCAAAAAATTAGCTGAAGAAGATGCTGCTTTTAATAGTTTGGAAAATGATGAAATGTTGGCTAAATGGGAAATTGTACGATAATATTTATTATTATTATTTTTTTGTGGTTTTTTTTTTTTTTTATCATGAAAGCCGCAGTAAATAATCGGTGTTCCGATTTAACTAATTTTTTTTTATTTTTCCCAATTGATTGATAGGATAAGGATTAAGGTAGAATAATAAATTTTTTTTTTTCTAAGTAATTTTTTTTTTTATATCTCCACAAATACACACAAATCTTGAAGAATAACTAACAAAATGAGTGAAAATAAAAAGTCATATGTACCATCACATACAGAATTAGATTCACTAGATTATGCTATGGTACAAGTATCAAAATATTTAGATCAAATTTTTTCAATATGTCCAAAATTATATAAAGCAAAAGTAGAAGAAATTGAAGATGAATCAATTAGATTAAGATTAGAACAACCAAGAATGAGAATAGCATCAAGTTTAAAAAAATCATATAAAGATGGGAAATTACCAATTGTTGATCAATTAAAAGGATTAGATTTAGCACAAGTTGATAATAAAATAGATTCAAAACAAGAATTAAAAATTAAATTAACAATTAATAGAAATACTGATAATAATAATAATAATAAAAATAACAAAAAAAAAGATGATGATAAACAAAAGAAAAATAAAAGTTGGCCACCAGAATTACCTGAAATTAAAAATAAATTATTAAAAGATCAAGTTTTTACACATAAATCAATAGCTGATTTAAAACATCATTTAACAAAAGAAGAATTATTACAATTACATAATGAAAGATTAGAATTTATTGGTGATGCAGTTTTAAATTTTTGTATGAGTGATTTAATTTATAAAAGATGGCCAAATGTTGATGAAGGAGTATTATCAAGTTTAAGAGCAAAATTAGTTAGAAATAGTAAAATTCGTGAATGGGCTTTAATTTATAATATGGAAAAAAATTTAAGAATGCAAGAAGATCAAAAACAAGCTGCATTAAAAGAAGAAGCTGGTAAACATTCAAAAATTATTGCTGATGTTTTTGAAGCATATGTTGGAGGATTAGTTTTGGATAGTGAAGATGGATTTGAAAAATGTTATGATTGGTTAATGGAATTAGCTGAACCATCAGTTAAAGAATTAGAAAAAGTTGTTGATTTAAGATTAGATCAACAAATTAGAACTGGTCATAATGCAAAAGATTTATTATATGTTAAAATTGGTGGTAAAGGTTTAAAACCTTCATATGTTGTTGTTAAACAAGGTGGTGCTAATGAACCTTATACTGTTGAATGTAGAATGAATGATGATGTTTTGGGTACAGGTGTTGGACCAAATATTAGAACAGCTGGTGTTAATGCTGCTGATGAAGCTTTAAAAAATACAAAAAAATTGGAATATTATTCAGGGTTAAGAAGAGATACTCCGAGGCAACAAAAGAAACGAAAATTAAATGAATAATGATGATATATAATTGAATTTTAATGAGATATATGACATTTGTGATTTTTTTTTTTTAATAGTTGTAGATTGAATTTGTTTTGTAGTATTTTTGTATTTACACTAGTGATTAATTTTTTCTGATGACAGGATACACACACCAGTAATAAAAAAAGTCAACCACAAAAAAAAAAAAAAAAAAAAAAAAAAAAAAAAAAAAAAAAAAAAAAAAAAAAAAAAAAAAAAAAAAAAAAAAAAAAAATCTTTAACTATATACATAACAGAAAAAAGAAGATAAGAATAAATGGACCATACAATAGGTTGGTCGAAACAATGGCCCCCAGATTTACCAACTATATATTGTAAAAGATTAAAAGAACGTGTTTTTACACATCGATCATGTAATAGAGATAATAATGAAAGATTAGAATTTTTAGGTGATAGTGTATTAGGAATGGTAGTTGCGGATTTATTACATTCAAATTATCAAACATTAACAAGTGGGGAAATGACAAGAATCAGATCTAAATTAGTTTGTAATGCACAATTAGCAGAATGGGCTCATCATGTTTATGAATTAGATAAACAATTGAAATTAGCTAAAAATTTTAATAAAAAAAATAAAAGACCAAAATATAAAAATCATTTTTCAATAAAAAATCAAACAAATTTAAATAAAAATAAAAAATTTAAAGATAAAGATCGATTAAATTTAAGAGTTGGTAATGATGTATTACCAAAACATGTTGCAGATTTGTTTGAAGCATATGTTGGAGGAGTTTATTTAGAAAGTGGATTTAATATTGTTAGAGAATGGTTACATGCATTATTTGAACCAGTTATGAAAGAAAATTTACAAGTTGAATTAGATGAAATTGATCATGAATTAAAAAAATTTCCAATTACAAAGAATAAAAATTATATTGATTGGTTAAAAGAAGAATATGAAGGTGAAGATAATGTTATAAAAGAAGGTGGTGGTGAAATTAAATTTAATTTAGATGAAAAAAGACAAGTTTTAACAACTTGTACAAATGTATTAGTATTAAGTGAAATTCCAAATGTACAAAAAATTGATGAAGAAAGTATGAATAGAGCAGCAAAAGCTTGTCTTGTTAGACCTTGTGGTGCAATTCATGATTTACAAGTTAAAAGAATTATGAAAAAGAAACCATGGAGTATTTTAAATAAAGATCAACGTTCAAAGAGACCACAACCAACTCCAAAAATTAGTATAATTACAATTGATGATGATGATGATGATGATAACGATGATAATGATACTATAAAAAATAATGAATCTAATAATAGAAATTTTTTTAAAAATCAAACTCTCAAGAGAACTAAGATACATACTAACAATAATAATAATCATCATAAGAAAAGTGAATCAATGGAAATAGATTTGACTGAAGAATATAGTGATAATGATACCACACCAAGACCAAAATCATCAATGGTTATTGATTTATCATCAGAACCCGACGATGAAGAAGAATATAGCAATTTATCTGCTACACCAGAACCAGAATCTGATAGTGAGTTGGATATTTATAAAGATAATGATACAGAAAGACCACCACCTAAACGAAGGCGCATTGAATCTACATAATCTACAATAATGAAAATAATAAATTGATTTTTTTTGAATTTTTTTTCTTTTTTTTTTTATTAATAAAAAAAACTATATATAAACTTTAAAAAACTTTTTTTTTTCTCTTTCTCCTTTTTCAATAAAAATATTATTATGATAACATGGCTTCAGTAATATTAGATGGTTTAGATGTAGTAGATGCATATGGGTCTTTTTCAGCAGCAAAAGATGAACTCTTTGCCATAGTTGGTGAAGTTCGTGCAATAACATTTGTAAAATAAAAATCTTTAATTGGTAAAGTTAATGTATTATCTTTTAATTGTGAGTTTTTATTAGAATCAACTAATTGTGCTTTTAAACCATCTTGTGCAAAAGTTGATGGTTCAATAGCATCATGAACAGTTAAATGAGGTGCAACTTCTTCTAATCTACCTCGAACTTCATAAACATCTTCATATGGTAATTCAACTCCTAATGATTCACCAACAGCTCTTAAAATCTTCCAATCTTCTCGAGCACCAGTTGGTGGAGCAATGCATGATCTTGTAATTTGTGCTCTACCTTCAGTATTAACATATGTTGCAGTCTTTTCAGTATATGCAGCACCTGGTAAAATGATATCTGCCATAGCAGCACCAACATCACCATGATGACCTTGATAAATTACAAATGCATCTTTTGGTAAATCTTTTGGATTAACTTCATCTGCATTTAACAAATAAACAATTTTTGGTTTAATATTTTGTAAATCATTATTTGGAGCAGCAAAACCAACATCATAAGCACCAGCTCTTGATGCACCACGATGTAATAAATTATAACCATTCCATTCTGGAGTTAAAAAGTTTTGTTTATTTGATAAAACGAATTTACCAATAGTTGAATAAATAGCTTCAGCATCTTGTTGTTCAGAAACACCACTACCAACAATAATCATTGGTCGTTTAGCATTCTTTAATTTTGTACCAAATTCACCTTCTAATGCTTTTGAAACATCTGATGCTTTAGTACCTAATTGATCAACCCAAAAAGTTGCTTCAAATTCTTCACCAACTGATCCAATTTCTAATTCTGATCTTAACCATTGTTTTCTAATTCTTGAATTTAAAACTGCTGCTTCATGTCTTGGATTTGTACCAACTAATAAAATACAATCAGCTTCTTCAATACCAAAAATTGATGAATTAAACAAATAATTTGATCTAATATCAATACCATGTTTTGGAGCTTCTGAACCTCTTGGTAAATCAGTTGTTAAATTTTCTGATCCCATTTTATTTGCCAAATCTTTAGCTAAAACTAATGATTCAACATCTGCTAATTCACCAGCAATAACTTTAAATTCATCACCTTTTGGTTGTAATCTATTATAAGCTTCTTTAATAGTAATTAAAGCATCTGCCCAATTACCAGTAACAAATCTATCACCTTGTTTAATTAATGGAGTAGTTAATCTTTGACTCTTTAAACCATCACAAGCAAATCTTGTTTTATCATTAATCCATTCTTCATTAATTTCTTCATTTAATCTTGGTAAAACTCTCATAATTTCAGTACCTCTTGAATCAATTCTAACATTTGAACCCATACCATCCATAACATCAATAGTTTCAGTCTTTTTTAATTCCCATGGTCTACCTCTAAAATTGTATGGTTTACTTAATAATGCACCAACTGGACATAAATCAATAACATTACCACTCATTTCTGATGTAAATTTACCCATAGCTTCAATTTGCATATCATTACCTCTACCAGCTGAACCTAATTCTTGTGCACCTGCAACATCATTTGCAAATCGAACACATCTAGTACATTGAATACATCTATTCATTGAAGTTGCAATTAATGGACCAAAATTTTTATCTTCAGTTGCTCTTTTACCTGCAATTTCACTAAATCTACCTCGATCTCTACCATATCTCATAGTTTCATCTTGTAAATCACATTCACCACCTTGATCACAAACTGGACAATCTAAAGGATGATTTGCTAACATTTGACTTAAAACATTTTCTCTTGCATTTTTAACTCTTTCAGTATCAGTTCGAACAACTTGACCTTGTGCAACTGGGAATGCACATGAAGCAACTGGTTTTGGAGCTCTTTCTAAATCAACTAAACACATACGACAATTACCTGCAATTGCTAATTTTTCATGATAACAGAATCTTGGAACATCTACACCTGCTTTTTCACAAGCTTGAATTAATGCTGTACCTGCTGGTACTGTGACTTGTTTACCATCAATAGTTAATGTAACATCAGCTCGTCGAATTTGTGTCGTTGAAAACTGTCTTCTGGTACTAATTGTACTTAATCGAGTTCGAGCTAAACGTCGAAGCATTTTGTTGTTAGTATTATTATATTATATTGTTTGATTAGAAAAAAAAAATAAAAAAATGTCTGTAGTCAAAAAAAAAAAGTTTTTTTTTTTTTTCTCCCACTAGTAATTTTTCGCTTTGGAATTTTTTTTTTTTTTTTTTTTTTAATAAGAAAAAAATCTGTTGGTCGAAAATTTCAAATTTTTCTTTTTGTGTATTTTACTTAAACGCTGGGGTGTAAATTTTCAAACCGTTTTTTTTGTTTTTTCTTGCAAATAGAAATTAGTTAATGGTGATTGGTTGGTTGGGAGGTTTTTATTTACTTAGTGGGTGGTTGGCTTAAGCTTGGTCGGACGGGATCGGAGTTTTGCAACATTTTGTCACCGAGTAACCAGCTTTAACTTAGTAAGCTTATAAATGCACGGCTGGTTATTTGAAGTTTTCCCAATTTTGCTTAGTGAATTTTTTCTACAGCTTTTTATGACAATATTTTTGTAGTAATAGAAGGTCAATGATTGGTTGACAGTGGGTGTCGAAAGTTTTTAAACCTGGTATAGAATTTGATATATTTTGTTTAGAAATTTGGTTTAATGAATTGAGAGTTTGAACCATCTAAATAATGAGTTTAGTTCAAGTTTTATTGCAACATGCATACGATAATTAACTTTTAGCGTCTGGTAGTTTTTTTTTTTTCAGTTTTTATGAGCCCCTCATCATGCGGCTTTTAAAAACAAATAGCTATTAGGATCCACCGCGTGTTTTATTAACTAAAACGCCAAATTGTATTCATTAAACCAAAACAAAGACCAGACGAGTTTCTAACATTTTTTAAATATTATACCTAATTTAGATAATTTGTTATTCATAATCACTACAGCTTATTTTCAATTAATATGTCTATGGTGTTCAATCTCATTGATCGATTCAAGCCGGGTAAGTTATCAAAGTACTGGTAGTATTAATGCCACGGTAACGCGAACTGAGAAAAATTTTCACCACCAGAACCTTTCCACTATAGTAACTAGAAAAAATTTCATCTATAAAAAGGCTACAAATCCTCCCATCTTTTTTATAATTTTTTCCTTTTCTCTTTTTTTTTCTCCTTATTGTTCTAACCCAGATTTTTATTGTAGGATAAGGCATCTTTTACACAAAATTTTACATGTCATATTCTCTACTAGTCTGGGGAGACTAATAAGGAGTCCCTAGCTGGAGCTGTGTATCTGGTCTTTCTTAGTTAGAGCTGAGATTGATTGGTATTAACACTTGTTCCTTACCGAGGGTCGTACATTTTTTTTTATTCTCTCCAATTGTTTATAAATTTCATAGATTAATGGAAAAAAAAAATTTCGTTCAAAAAATTTTCCAAGTTTATTTCTAAGTTACGTTATTTTGTTCTTGAACTGAAAAAGTTTGAAAACTATTATTAATATCTACGCGTCTTGAGAAAAAAAAACAGCTAAATTTAAATAGCATAAAAAATATTTCAAAAAAGAAGCGCGCCGCTTACAATGCGGCTTTTTACATGACCTATATATAAAAAAAAATTAACCAAAATAACAACACTGGTCTTAATGAGGAACTGGACATTTCTTTAATCTTTCACCAGTTAATGAATTAATTGGACAACCTTCCATATCAATTTCTCTAAATAATGGATTAGTCCAACCTCTATCACCATTAGGTTCTTTAACCCAATGAGCAAAAGGATAAGTTGGTGCAGTTCTAACAACATGATTTTCATCAATAATACCTAAATCCAACTGTCTTTGAATTAATCGATCTAAATAAGGAACAATATAATCTTGAATAGCACCAAAATTCTTATAATCATGAATTT
Organism: Blastobotrys capitulatus; assembly: GCA_030564325.1. Taxonomy (NCBI): domain Eukaryota; kingdom Fungi; phylum Ascomycota; class Dipodascomycetes; order Dipodascales; family Trichomonascaceae; genus Blastobotrys; species Blastobotrys capitulatus. The sequence continues at coordinate 152,605 of JAJLUL010000011.1, forward strand.
TTTCTGGAGCTTCTTGAACAACTTTTTTCAAAATTGATGGAACACCTGGTTCATCTTTCATTTCTTCAATATGATAATAAGTTGGATGATTAGTGAAAATAATTGCTCTTGATTTTGGTAATCTTCTTAATGCTTGTCTTTCAACTCTAACAGTAAAATCTTCAAATGGGATATCTTTTGCTTTTTCACCTTCACCTAACATATAAATTTTTGAACATAATAATTCATGATCCCATGTAATATACCAACTAGCTCTTTCAACTGGTTCATGTGGTTTAAATTTTGAAAACCATCTTTCCATTGATGGTCTTAATTTTTCTTCATAATATGGAACTTCTTGATGAATTAAATCAATATATTTACCTAATTTATCTTTAATATTAAAATAACCACCTGGGAATGGAACTGCTGCTGCAACTAAATAATGTCTACCATCATCTCTTTGATTAACAATATAAAAATCTTCTTTTGCTAATCTACTAACTAACATTAAAGGATGATCTTTTAAAGGTCTTGATAAATCAATTTTTTCATCAGTAATTAAATTATGAACTCCATTTTCAATTTTTGTAAATAATCTTGGATATCTTTTTGTCATATGATCAACAACAGTATCTAATAATTCTTCACATGAATCATAAGCTTCTGGTAACCATGCAACATGAGTATCACCATGTTCTTTAAAAACTCGTTGTTTTTCTTGTAAATATTCAACATAATATTTATCCATATCTAACCAATGATTAATATTTAATCTAAAAATACTCATTGTTTGATGATAAGGCCATCTAAATGGTCTCCATGGTCTATCATCATAACTTTCAACTTTTTCTGGTGTTAATGACCATAATGGATCTGGTTGTTGAATTTCTCCTTCTTCAGTATATAATTTTGAACCACCTTTTTCCATACTTGATGGTGATGGAGGTCTAGCAATTTTATTTTTATTATTCCTCTGATTGTATAACTTTTTCAATTTTGGATATTGGACTAATGCTACTGCAACAGCTACAATTAAAGCTGGAACTGCAATTTGTTTATCAACCACCATTTTTTTTTTATTTGATAATTCAAATTTATTTTTGTTTGTTGATTGTTAGTTTATCTGTTGAAATATTTGAAATAAAAAAAAAAATATAGAATAGAAAAGTATAAATAATGGAGGATGAATTTATATTTATATTCAAAAGTCACCCAATAATCAGATGGTTAAAAAAATATTTACTGATTTTGTAAATTTAAGCTATGGACTTGGTTAACTGATTAAGAAAAGGTGCCGTATATTGTATCTATTAGTATTGGGTACACTTAAACTATACTATAGGTATGATGGATATCAAGCTTGTTTGTAGTTTTCTGCTAGTAAGCTTTATAAATAAGTTTGAGCAATATTAACATGTCTGACTTAATAGTATAATTTCATCTGCTAATCCTAGATGTATTAAAAGATAAATACTAGTAGTCGAGTTAATTACGTTTTGTATATATAAAAGGCCAAAACAGGAAAATGGGTCCCTTTTTTAAGGATTTATTGAAGGTGCCATAGATTAAAGGTTATTAAATATTTTTGGTCACTTGTTCTTATATATGTTATGTAATCATTAAGTATTTGATTCTTCTTGATAGCTTTGAGGCCAACTAGAAGACCAAATACTAAGTTGGAACCAGTTGTACATAACTTTGTGTGTAGTTGTATCTTAAGAGAACATGTCGAAGTGTAGTTTTATGTATTTTGGTGATTGTAACTTATTTGTATTTCAAGTTTGCAACATTATAAAACAAAAAAAAGGGGACCTAAAAAAAGAAGCTTTGATGTGGCTTGTCTTGTCTCAAAAAAATTCCTTATCAAAAAAATAAAAACCCTGTGGAGAGAAGGATTGATTAGATAAGCCAGCTTATCACACGGCTTGAACTTAAAGTGGAGCGCTATACCAAATTAAGTTAATCAGTCCCTGATTTTTTTTTTTGTTTACTACGGTAGTAAAATTATGGCAATAAGAGTTAAAATAGTCAGAATAAAGTAAACTGGAAAAAAAATATGAACAAAGGTTCGAATGATGTTTATTTCGATTGTTTATACAGTATATATGACTACGACGAGTACGATATAGAATGATGGTGATAATATATATATGTTGGTACATTTTTTAAACTAGTATTGGTACATGTAGCAATAAAGCATTGTAGAGATGCAGGCTCATCGAATATTTTGTTATTAACTATGGTATAGATGCATTGATGATGAGTGATCTCATCGCTTAATAATTAAACCGGTCGGGTAATAATACATCGATTGCATATATAATTTTTCCAATATGAATATTCATTTTTGATACTAAGCTGATCGATATTGTTGGTTGCCATGCAATGTTACTTATAGTTACTAGCCACCACCTGTATATATTTAGTAGAAGGTATACCAAATATCATATACTGTCACCATATTGTTATTCTATTGTATATATATGTTAAACGTTCAACCTGGCACGTGTAGGATTCGACTTCAATCTTAGATAAAAATAAATCTCTTAGAAGTTTTGTCGTTATAAACAGTAACCATTATTGTCTATAAATGATTTAAATGAAGCTTTACAACTTCAGTATAGCATGATTTTTATTCATGAGCGAGATGGTATGCCTTTAAATTTGTAAAGAAATTTTGAAAATTGTAGTCTAAAATTGAAGGATATTACCTTCTATATATAAGTTTTTAATTATGATAGCTCAAGATCTAAGCATGAATTATAATACCTCTACGTTAAAACAAAACATATATACGATAATCAATTAATTGTCTAAATAAATAGTTAGTTATAAGCCGTTTATATGGATATCTCGGCACGGTTATGACGGTTTTGTTTTGATCTGTTGTGCGGCTTTCAAATAGTTCTTTATAGGATGGATGATATACATTATATCCATCAACATAGCTCCAAATTATTGCTTCAATTCAAGTTAATTGTATACACATACTGAAACCTAGAATCCTTTCTCACCTCTGGCTTAGTAATAGTTTTTGAAAAATACTAGTTTTAATTACTTTCAAACAACAATTATGATAATCAGGGACGAATTTCAGTCATTGTTTCATCTTGATTAGCTTAGTAATTTATAAATTCAAGGATGGCATCATCAAATTATTTTATTGTGTGATTATGCCCAAATCTAAAAAGAAAGGAGGTTATACCTAAGCTGGTATGATCTGACAATACTGCAACCTCAGCTGTGAGATGTGTTTTTAACTATTAATGTAAACAGATGTCTTTAAGTCAGTTAAGCTTTTTTTTAAGATCGCGATCGGTAGTAGTTGCCTAAAAATTTGTCAAAATTTTTTCCCCAAAGTTTTACAGTAGTACATGGATATATTAAAAATGTGGCTAGTTTGGCTAGTTTAGTACATTATCGATTGATTCTAGAAGTCTTGACTGTTTATCAGACGCCACAATCAATCAATGAACACATGTATTGAGATATTAATGATGGCATGGAATGTTTATCATTTATAGCGTGTTCTAGAGGAAACTTTAATCAATATATGGTTACTTGACTCATGATGTACAGTACTCTATGTAAATATATCTACTATATGTACATTGTACTATTCAATCCTAAATATATCCCTGGAGCTAAGTAAGTCATATTTCAAGTGCCTGAAGGTAAATGTATGTACCAATCGAATTAATGAATTAAACTAATTACAAATTGCTACAAACGATGACTTGTTTAAAATATATACTGTATAGAAAAAGCAACATAAATTGATTGAGACGTGATTAGAAAAGTATACAATGTTTATAATAATACCCCATCCTGCATTGGCTGTTGAATCCATTGATATGATTATTAATTATTGAAATATTTATTCATTTTACTATTAAAATCTCGAGCCACAATTACCAATTGAAGGGTCTAGCCTTTAGCATTTTATTATTTTATTGTAAAATAATACAAACTTTGTAGTGCCGAAAAAAATAAAATCTATATACATTATTTTACCTATGGACAGGCCCGAATTTAATAGAGCTCTAGAATTTCAAGTTTTCTGGTTGATTGAGAATATATAGGCAATCATATATCCACTCTATAGCACCTCTACTAGTAATGAATAACCATCTATCAATAATAAACGGTTGTGGCTTGTGAAATTATCTTTAGAACATAATGGCGTTCCCCGTTAACTAATCTATCTCTCTCGTAGATATACGAGCAGATTTATGCTAAATCTATTACACTCACATTCAAGCTTTTTAGGATTTGTTAAATATTTCAATCATATCATAATCAACCTTACAACTGTACCTCAGTTGATATCTAAGTAAGTAAAGTATAACGTGGTGCCCCACTTTTTTACCATAAAGAGGGGAGTGAAAAAAAAACACTTAAAGCATAGTTAGCCACCGATCAGTACCAAAAGAAAGAGCCAATAACAATTCAGCAATTAAATGACAACATTATATAAATTTTCACCCCCAATGAAATTTCAAACATTATAGATTATCAGGATCAGGATCAAACTAAATCAGAGTTAAAAAACGGCGCTAGACTACAGTAGCTATATAATTTTTTTAAAGTATTATTTACAAGAGAAATAAAAAAAAAGACAAAAACGATCTGTGCGTATTGATAAATTAATCGACTTTAGCACGCCATCAGCACGTGACTTGGTGTAATGTCTCACATTTATTTTTCAGCTTTTGTAGGTTTAAGCCTTGTTAAGAAAGATAATTTTTTCACGGTTCACTTTACTCCACAAGCCATTCACGCGCTTTTAAAGAAATTTCAATCTTAAATTATTTACTGTCTTAGAACATTTTTATTGATTATAATTGAAAAAGAGCCCTGAAATTTTATCTCTTTTATTTGCTGATAAATACTACTACTATTAGATTTTATATCAAAAATAATGTACCAATAATTTTATCTATTTATCGTTCTTAAAATCTCTATTCAGTCATAAAACTTTTTTTTTTTTCTCTTTTCTCTTTCACTTTTTTTTCTTTTCTTTATACCATTCACTTTTTGTCTTTATATTTCTTTTATTAATCATTTACAATTATAAAGATGGTTAGTACTATCACCAACTCATATGGTGCGGGTATGTTACAAAAAAAATAAAAGAAAAATAAACGCTAACATTAATATATAGTTACTGATATCGCTAGTAAATTAAGTGAAAAAATTTATACCCTTCAACCAGCATTATCAGTTAAAACTGGATTTTCAAAAGAATTAAACGACTCACAAGTAAGTATTTAAAAAAAAAAAATACAAAAATTGAACTAACAAAACCCAATAGTATACACCATTATTACAATCAAATGATCCATTTGCAGAAATTTTACAAACAGCAAATGATGAATCAATTACAACAGTAACAACAAGTTTAACACCATTATTCCAAGCATTACCACATTTAGGTGAATTATCAAAAACTAAATTAGTTATTCATGTTGATGCTAGTAAAAAATCAGATTTTGGTTTATTAGCATCTCTAAGACATTCAGGATTTGTTTTTTTACAAAGTTTTAATACTAAAGAAGCACAACTACTGAGTATTGCAGCATATTCAATTGCTTCAAAATTATCAAAACCAGTTGTTCATTTTTTTGGTAATATTGGTGAAGATTCTATTAATAATGCTAGTAATTTAGAATTAGATTTACAAAGTGAAACATTAGAAGAAGTTGTCTTTGAAGCATTTGAAAAAATTAATTTAAAACCTTTTGAATTTTTAGGTGATTCAAATTCTGAAAATGCTATTGTATTATTTGGTACATCAGATCCTTTCATTCAAGCTATTAATCAAGGATTTAATAAAAATACTGGTATTGTATTAATTCGAGCTTATAGACCATGGAATACTGAAAAATTATTAAAAGAATTACCAAAATCAATTTCAAAATTAGCATTAGCAGAACAATTATTACAACAAACTACTAATTGGACACCATTAACTCAAGATTTAATTGTTAATAACAATTCTGATAATAAATTACCAACATTAGTTTCATTTCAATTAGGTCAAGTTACTTATGAAAATGTTCGAATTGTTTTAAAAAATATTACTGGAAATTTAGTTTTAGATAAACCAATTCAAAAATTATTTATTGGTGAAAAAATTTCTATTAATCAATTAGATCAAGATCAAATTAATGCACAAGAAAATGCCAAAAAATTAGAACAAGCTTATACAAGTGTTTTGGAACAATTATTTGGTGATAAATTAAATACTATTAATGAAAGTGATAAACCAGATGCTGGTATTAGTACAAATCCAGAATATGGTTTTGGTAAATTTTTGGCAAATAAAGATAATTATTCTCAATTAATTAATAAAGTTCAACATGCATTAAAAGAAAATGATTTTAAAATTGAAAAAGATGAATTATTAGATTTATTATCACAATGGATTTCAGGTGCTAAAGATTCTTCTTCAATTAAAGATCAAGTTGTTTTTGAAAATACTATTAATAGAATTATTGAATTATTAGAATTAAATAAAGAACAATCAACAACTGCAAATGATTTATTAAAATATCAATCATTTAAATTAAAATCAAATTGGTTAATTGGATCAGATTCTTGGTCTTATGATTTGGGTAATAGTGGTGTTCATCATGTTATTTCATCAGGTGAAAATTTAAATTTATTATTAATTGATTCTCAACCATATTCAACTGTTAAAAAAAATAATAATAGAAAAAAAGATGTTGGTTTATATGCAATGAATTTTGGTAATGTTTATGTTGCAAGTGTTGCAGTTTATGCTTCTTATACCCAATTATTACAAGCATTAACTGAAGCAGAAAGTTTTAATGGTCCATCAGTTGTTGTTGCTTATTTACCATATAATGATGAATCTGATGATGCAATGACTGTTTTAAAAGAAACAAAAAATGCTGTTGAATCAGGTTATTGGCCATTATATCGATATAATCCATTATTAGAAGAATCTCAACAATTTAAATTAGATTCTTTTCATATTAGAAAAAATTTGGAAGCATTTTTAGATCGAGAAAATAAATTAACAATGTTATCAAAAAAATCACCAAATTTTGCAAGATCATTAAATAATTCTTATGGATTAAATGTTAGACAACAACAAAAATTAAGAGCTGAAAAAGCTTATAATAAATTATTAGAAGGATTAAGTGGTCCACCATTAACTATTTTATTTGCATCTGATGGTGGTACTGCAGAAAGTGTTGCCAAAAGATTACAAAGAAGAGCAAAAGGTAGAGGTTTAAAAGCAATTGCTATGGCATTTGATGATTTCCCAATTGAAGAATTATCACAAGAAGAAAATGTTGTATTTATTACATCAACTGCAGGTCAAGGTGAATTCCCACAAAATGGTAGAGTCTTATGGGATAGTTTAAAAAATAGTACTGATGTTGATTTAGCAAGTGTTAATTATACTGTTTTTTCATTAGGTGATTCATTATATTGGCCAAGAAAAGAAGATGCTGTTTATTATAATAAACCAGGTAAAGATTTATCAAATAGATTAAAAATTTTGGGAGGTAATGAATTAGTACCATTAGGTTTAGGTGATGAACAAGCAGATGATGGTTATTCAACTGCTTATAATGATTGGGAACCATTATTATGGACAGCATTAGGAGTTGATGGTGTTGAAGCAGCTGATGAACCACCTCCAATTACAAATGAAGATATTAAAATTGGTTCTAATTATTTAAGAGGTACAATTGCTGAAGGTTTACAAGATAAATCAACTGGTGCTATTAGTGCAAGTGATCAACAATTAACTAAATTCCATGGTATTTATATGCAAGATGATCGAGATATTAGAGATGAAAGAAAGGCTCAAGGTTTAGAACCAGCTTATTCATTTATGGTTAGAGTTCGATTACCAGGTTGTATTTCAACACCAGAACAATGGTTAAGAATTGATGAATTATCAGATGAAAGAGGTAATGGAACATTTAAAATTACAACAAGAGGTACATTTCAATTACATGGGGTTATTAAAGAAGATTTAAAACCTGCAATTAGAGGTATGAATGCTGCATTAATTGATACTGTTGCAGCATGTGGTGATGTTGATAGAAATGTTGTTGCAGCTGCTTTACCAGGTAATAAAAAAATTCATGATGAATTAGTTAAAGTTGCTGATGGTATTAGTGAACATTTATTACCAGAAACTACTGCATATCATGAAATTTGGTTAGAAGGTGATGATGATGGTGATAAAGAAGGTTATACTGAAGCATTTGCAAATAGAACTGCTGGACCAAAGAAAAAGAAAACTTTAGTTAGTGGTTCAACATTAGTTGATCATGAACCATTATATGGACCAACTTATTTACCAAGAAAATTCAAAATTAGTATTGCAGCACCACCTTATAATGATGTTGATGTTTATGCTCATGATATTGGTTTAATTTCAATTGTTGAAGATGGTGAATTAACAGGTTTTAATGTTTTAATTGGTGGTGGTATGGGTACAACTCATAATAATAAAAAAACATATCCAAGAACTGGTAGTAATTTAGGTTTTGTTACAAAAGATAAAATTAATGAAGTTTGTGAAAAGATTATGTTAGTTCAAAGAGATAATGGTGATAGAAAAAATAGAAAACATGCAAGATTGAAATATACTGTTGATGATATGGGTCATGATGTTTATAAAGAAGAAGTTGAAAAATTATTAGGATATAAATTTGAAGAACCAAAACCATTCAATTTTGATTCAAATACTGATACTTTTGGTTGGGTTACTGATGAAACTGGTTTACATCATTTTACAACTTTTGTTGAAAATGGTAGAGTTGAAGATACACCAGAATTACAATTTAAAACTGGTCTTAGAAAAATTGCACAATATATGAAAGATAATATTCCTGGTAGTGAATTTAGATTAACAGCAAATCAACATATTTTAATTTCAAATATTGATGATAATAATTTATTAGAAATTAAGAATTTATTACAAGAATATAAATTAGATAATGTTAATTTTAGTGGATTAAGATTATCATCAGCAGCATGTGTTGCATTCCCAACTTGTGGTTTAGCAATGGCAGAATCTGAAAGATATTTACCAGAATTAGTTACAAAATTAGAAAGTGCATTAGAAGAATATGGATTAAGACATGATTCAATTGTTATGAGAATGACTGGTTGTCCAAATGGTTGTGCAAGACCTTGGTTGGCAGAAATTGCATTAGTTGGTAAAGCTTATGGTGCATATAATTTAATGTTAGGTGGTGGTTTCCATGGTCAAAGATTAAATAAATTATATCGATCATCAATTAAAGAAGATGAAATTTTAAGTATTTTGAAACCATTATTTAAAAGATGGGCTTTAGAAAGAAATGATAAAGAACCATTTGGTGATTTCTTAATTAGAAGTGGGGTTATTAATGAAACTACTGAAGGTAAAAATTTCTGGGATCATACTGAGGGTTTATAATTGTTTTATAGAAAGTTTATTTTAATAGATTGTTTTTTTTTGTTAATATTTATTTAATTAATTTTTCTTTTTCAAGTTTTGTAGTTTATATTGGTTTTAGTGAATAAAGTATGTATATACAATTTAAAGCTGTGTAAACTAGTAAAGCTCTACTGTCATTAATTAATTAAGCTCGTCAGTTGCTTAGTATAGTTAAGAGCGCGCTATGGATATTGCACTAGTGCTCGCCTTATCAATGCTTAAATAACAAGCCGCATCCTCTAAGAAAAAGTTGGGAGCATAAGAGAGCGCTCGACTCCAAAATTCTATTCACATCAATTTTTTACTACACAAACCAATAGACAAAATTTTTCAAAATTTTTTTTCACCACAAGTTAATTTTTTTTTACTAACCGAAGCATATATATTACAAAAACTTTAGAACCAAAAAAATGTCACAATATTTAGGCAAAACTGGTCTAGCATACGCACGAGCATGGCATCATGTCGATATGGCTAAAGAACCAAGAACATTAGGTCGATTAGCAACAAGCATTGCCCAAACATTAATGGGAAAACATAAACCAATTTATCATCCATCAACAGATTGTGGAGATTATGTTGTTGTATCAAATTGTCAATTTATTAATGTTACAGGTAAAAAATTCGAAACCAAGAAATATAGATGGCATACTGGTCAACCAGGTCATATGAAAGAATTAACAATGGAAGATTATGTTAATAGAAAAGGTGGTGGTGTTGTATTAAGACAAGCAGTATCAAAAATGTTACCAAAAAATAGATTAAGAAAATTTAGAATAGAACGATTAAAAACTTTTGAAGGTAGTAAAATGGGTCAATTAAAGCATAATGTTTTTGCAAGTTATGATATGGTACCAAAAATTATCAATTATAAAAAATTAAGTCAACCTGTTTGGAAGAAAGAATAAGAATAAGGATAATTTATGATGAGAAAACCTTTTTGTATATATATATTTAATGAATTAGTAGTTTGAAGATAAAAAAAAAAAAAATAACAAAAAATTGTAAATATTTATTATTATTATGATTATGTTCTGCTGCGAAGATTTCTTTTTGTTGCTGAAACTGCTCTTTTTGTAGCTGACACTGCTCTTCTTGCTGTTGATTGTTTAGTGACTTTATTTTGACTTGATAATGTACTTGATGTTGATGGAGTTCTAGTTGTTGTTGAAGTTGTTTTATTCATTGGTCTTTTACCTGTTGTAGCAGTTGGTCGTTTAGCTGCACTACTAGCAGTTGTTTTATTACTAAAAGATGGTGGTTTAATTGGTGTTTTTGTTGTACTAGCTGTGGTGGTGGTAGTAGTAGCTTTTTTAACTTGTGGTGTAGCAGATCCAGCTGCTTTTTTTGTACTAGTAGTTGTTGCATTATTAGTAGTTCGTGTTTTTGGTATATTAAGTTCAGGTTTTTTCTTAGTGGTGGTAGTACTTGTGGTTGTTGTTTTGTTAGTCTTTGATAATGATTTACTGTTATTACTATCAGCTGATGCGGATTTTTTTAAACTAGTATTTCTTGATGAATTATTTGATCTATTTTGAATTTCAATTTGTTCATCTCTTAATTCTCTTAAAGTTTTATTCCAATGTTTTTTTGGTACTCTATTAATTCTCATTTCAATCCTTGCTCTCAATGCTTTTGCCATGATTTGTTGTTGAGATTCTAATCGACTTATACGATCATTTAACTCGAGTTTCAAGTTTTTAACAATAGTATCTCGTTGTTGTTGTGTTATTATCATTATTTATTATTTTAATGTTTTGATTTGTTGTGTGTGTATGTTCAGAAAAAAAAAAAGTTGAGGTTGTTATTTTTTTTTTAACGCGTCGAGCGGCTGTAAATATCAGTGCTAAAAAAATTGCAATGTTTATTGAGCAAAAAATTGTTTATTTACCAAAAAAAATTTGTACAACTTCAAAAATACATACATTATATGATAGATATATCAAAGCAAGCCATATGAGGACGGTTTCAGTTATTCAGTAGCATTTTTAAGCACTCAATGGTCTGTAAACGTTAAAATTTTTGATTAATTAGGCATAGAAAAAAAATTCAAAGTATATGATAATAATCTATAAACAGTTTTTATTTATAGCAGCGAACTTCTGTAATACATATTTCACTCAAATAAATTGGTTACAAAGTATACCCTTTGGAAATAGACTACTTTGTTTAACTTGTTTATTTGCTATAATGATTTTACAAATAATTATCAAAAATAATAATAAACTACAATAAAGAAGAGAAAGGTTTTTTTTTTTTCAAAAGCGTTTTTTTTCAATTTTCGTTATATAGTTAAACTATAAATATATCCTAAAAATAATAATAATAATCAATAAATAAATAAAATCATTAGTCATTGTTTTTTAAAAATAATTTAAAAAAAAATCATTAGTTATTTTAAACTCGTGGTGGAACATCTGAAGTTCTGTTTAAACCAGAATTTAATGCTTGATCATGAGAAGATCGAACAGTATTAGCATTATTAGCTGCTAAAGACTCATGATGATTCATACCTGGAACAGCTGCAGTAGTATTAGTAGTAGTAGTACCAGTTGGATGAGTAGTAGTATGAACAGTACCAATTGGTTGTCTTTCATTTTCTGATTTAGAATTTAAACCAACTGCTTCTCGTGCTTGATTTAATAAACTTTTATTATTAGATTCAGCTTGAGTTGATGGTGGAACAGTATTAACATGAGATGAACCATGAGTAGTTGGAATACCACCAGTTGATAATTCGGTAGCTGGAACAGAACCATAAGTATCAGTTGTATGATTAGCAGTTGGTGGAATATTACCAGTAGTATTTGAAGCAATTTTATGTTCAGTAGTACCTGGAATTTCTTCTTTAACTCTTTGGGTTGTTGATGGAGTAGTACCAGTAGTAGTTGGAATAGAACCATGTTGATGACCATGAGAAGCTGCTAAATCTTTTTCTCTTCGATGTTGATGAGTACCTGGAACAGTACTATTTTGCATTGCAGCAGCACCACCAGTAGCAGCTGCAGCAGTACCAGCAGCAGTAGTTGGTTTAACTGGAACACCACCAACATTATGAGCGCCAGTTGAATTAGCTGGATCAACAGTAGTATGATGTTGAGCATTTGAACCTGAACCAGTAGTTGGATTTGCATTATATTCAGTAGTACCTGGAACTAAATTAGCTTTAACTTTTTCACCAGTTGTTTGATTACCAGTTAAAACATCTTGTTCTTTTTGTGCTTGGTTAACTTCTTTATTAACTTTATGTTCAGTAGTACCTGGAATTTTAGATTTAACATTTTGAGCATTTTCAGTTTCATGAGATGGAGTATTATGAGATGCAACTACTGGATCTTTATTAAATTTTGCAGCATTAAAATCAGCAACTGATTCATCAGCTCTTCTAATTGGACCAACATTAATATCATGTTTAATTTCACCTGAAGCACCAACTGGAGCATGATGTTCTTTTTCAATTGAATGACCAGAAGGATTATTTAAACCAATTGGTGTAGTATTTTGAGCCTTTTGTCTTTCTGATTTTAAACCTGGAGTTGCTTCTTTCAATTTTTCAGTTGTTGGTTGATTACCATGATTAGTAGTATTAACATTTGAAGTAGATGAATGTTTGTTATGTTCATGACCTGCAATTGCAGCACCAGTACCAACTGCACCTGCACCACCAACAACTTCAGCAGTATGATGATGATTTCTATTACCAGTTAAAGCTTCTTCTTCTTTTTGTCGTTCTGATTTAATACCTGGAGCTTTTTCTTTCAATTTTTCAGTAGTTGATTGATTAGTAGTAGTAGTAGTAGTAGTACCAGTTGGAGCAGTGGTTGAATTGTTATGATGTTTATTATATTCATGGCCTGCAACTGCTGCGGCACCAGCACCACCAACTGCAGCACCAGCACCATGATGATTGCTATGATGGTTACCAGTTAATTCTTGTTCTTTTTGTCGTTCAGATTTAATACCTGGTGTATTTTCTTTCAACTTTTCAGTAGTTGGTTGATTTGAATAAGTATTTGAAGTAGTAGTGGTATGATGATGAGTGGTTGAAGTAGTTGGATTAGTTGAATTATGATGTTTATTGTATTCATGACCTGCAACTGCAGCAGCACCTGCACCACCAACAGCAGCACCAGTAGTATGATGATTAGTACCATGAGTTGATGCTTGATTAGCTTGTTCAATTGATTTTTCTCGTTCTGATTTAACACCTGGTAATTTTTCTTTAATTTTTTCAGTAGTTGATTGATTACCAGTAGTTGCTGAAACTGAAGATGTATGTCCTGGAACACCAGTAGCAGTCATAGCATCTAATTTGTTTTGTTGTGGAATTGTTGATGATGTATGATGAGTATTTGCTGTATTATCATGATGTTTATTGTATTCATGTTTAGCATATGCTCCAGCTCCTGTAACACCAGCACCAGTACCAACTGCTTCAGCAGTATGATGATTATGATGTTTCTTGCTAATTGAAGATGCTGATGATGATGATGAAGCACTTGATGATCTTCTACCCATAGTTGGTCTATTATGTTCAGTAGTAGTAGTAGTATGATGAGTAGTTGAAGTTGGAACACCAGATGGGTTAACATTTTGAACATTTCTTGCATCATGAACACCTGCAGTTTTATTGAAACCAGTTACTGGATCATTAACAGTTGATTGATTATGAGCATTAACAGTACCAGAAGTGTTATATGCATTATTATGAGCTACACCAGTATTATGAACTGGTTCATCATGTCGAACTTTATTAGCTAATTCATTAACTTGTTGATCATGTTTTGATGAAGTACCAGTAGTAGTTGTAGTACCTTCTTTTTCATAAGATGGTTTTAAACCTGGAACTTTAGCCTTAATCTTGTCAGTGACAGATTCATGTTGATTGTTATTCTTATCAGTCATAGCCATTTTTGTTGTTGTAATTGTAGTAGTAGTAGTCGTAAATATAAAAGTAGTAGTTATAAATAAATAAATAAATAAAAACTTGTTTTGTTGATGATAAAAAAAAAAAAAGTATGGATCAATGGGGAATTGAGTCTCTATTTATAATAATTTGAATATCAAATATATCAACTGCTTTTTAATGATGTTAGTGTGTTTATTTGTTTTCATCACAGCCATCATCAGATTCTGTGTGTTAGATACCATCATTTAATAAAATAATGATGAATGATGTTATTTTTAGGTGCAAAAAAATGTTTAAGAAATTTCTTCATCATAGATTTCTATGCTGCTATAATGCACTTGAAGATTTAGCAATTTTTTTTATCATCTTGATGATGTTGTTGTTGTTTTGCAATAATAGATTTAATAACAAAAACCTCATCATCGTCAATCTTTAACATTGCGCTTTCTACTAAGATCTTTTCTTTCTCTACTATTATGCATGTTTCACATTGTTCGCTGCAGTAAATAAAATAAATTATATGAATATAAAAAAAAAAAGGTTCGAAAGTAAGCTTAGATAGAATAAAAATAATCTAGAAGATCTACAACTGAAAATATCATCCATTTTTTTTTTCTTAAATTCTTGCCACCACTGTTGTAATTAAATTATCATCATGAAATAATTTCAAAAAATATCATATATTCAAATTAATTAAGGTAAAGCAAAAAATGGTACATGAGAGATTTTAATTGCTGCTCTTTTTTTCTCTTAGTATTTTATTTTACCAACGAAGTTAACTGTTGGAGCCTCATAACGGTTTTCTTTGATTGTTTTTTTGGTAACTTTAGTAGAACTTGCAAATGTTTTTAATAATCTCTGTGTATCTTAACTGTTGATAATATCGTCAATCCTTGAAAGCTGTTGTAAGAGTAAAGTTCAATTGGTGTGGCTGTTGTGTTCTTAACAGATCTGAAACCGCCGCCAGGAGATTTGATAGCAATCTTGAGAAAAAAAAAAAAAACGCGAAAAAAACCTTTTATAGCGGGGAAGCACTTAAATTAAGCACTATGGTGTTAAAATTTTTTTTACAGTCAGCCTTTTGTAATATTACAGCTTACTCTAACTTTGAGTAAATTTATTTAAACTAATACATCCAATGTACTTATTACAAGTTATGTGTGTCATGATATAGCAATGTTAGAACTAATCTCATGACGGGGGATGTAAACAACACTGAATTCTTATAATTAAGAGGGAAAAAAAAAACTTCAAGCTTGGTTGTCAATATTTTGCAATTGACTAAGTTTAAGACTTACAGTAGAAGTTTTTATGGAAATTTAGAATGTCTTTTCTTGAAATTTTTAGGGGGTTGATTGATTTTTGTCATTTAGAAAGTTTGATATTTGCAGCTTAAGTTGAGATCGATATGGTACCAGTGTATACATATGTATGCTGTAATGGTTTTAGATTGAAAGATATAGTGTCATTTTTAGATGTTATTCTTACGTGTTCTAGGAACCATAGTAGTTATCTGGATGTAATGTTTTATGTCCACTAAGATATTACAGTATATTCAAACTACAAAAATAAAACAATTGGATGATAAATACATTAATTAGTCAATAATAAATCTGAAATTCGCGATGAATGCGAGATCTACCGCAATCTATATCCATATTATTGTGGATAATTAAACTAATTAACTAACCCTACTGGTAATAATATTTTTACATTAAATATTATAAACTGTACAATTTGTATTATTATTAAGTTATAAATCTCATGTGAGGATTATAGATAGATATGATTAGAATATTCTTCTATATATTATAGATTTAGATCAATTAATTTATTATCAACCTTTTTATTCAACACAGCCGCGAGTGGTTTTTGTATATCATACTGGATCTGATTCAGGAACTTGAAAAATAGAATAAGAACCAAATAAGGCACTATCTATTCCTTCAGAGATATTATTAATGATATTAACGATACACAGTTTTTTTTTATGGACCTGGTTTTGATGGTGTGGCTGGAATTGTATTTACAAGCTTATAACATTGCTGTGCAGCGGTGTGTTTTAGTATTAAATAGCAAGCTTAAAAATTTGAAAATTTATATGGGTGTAAAAAATAGAGTTAAAAGTTGTGATGTCATGCATTGTTCAAGCCGCACCCCCAGCCTTTTTTAAAAATTTCAAGCTATGTTATTTTGTCATCATGATGTTTGAAAAGTTTTTGGGAATATTTTAATAACAAATTATCAATAAAATTGATATCATATCATTAATAAATTAGATGATATTTAATGAACTATGATGTATGATATTAGGTCAACATACTAACGACATATTTTTTAATAATTGGTTTTAATCAACAATTGCAGCAACTATAGTTAAAACGAAATCTTCATTGTGAGCGTCAAGTATATGGGCCATAATCAAGGAAGTCTCGAATAGTTTTAACCAATAGCAGTACGCACATCTAGCAATATTTTATACCGTTTATATACACTGTAGGATTTCTAGAAATATGACTATCAAAAATCAATCAATTGAAAGCTACCAGTATCTAGATGATAATACATCAGTGGATCGATAGTGATTTCAGATTGATCTGATATACACTATTACCAGTGGTAGAATAGAATAAAAAAATCCTGATAATGGAAGAATTTTGTAGATCTAGAAGCTTTTTCTAAATCTTATTACTAAAAGTAGTAACTTGCATACACTATCAGATTCATCTGATATCATACCAGTGTCAGCAATTGATTCCACCCAGCAGTGCAGGCAAGTTAAGTTTTATTTTTAGAAAGACAATCCAGGGGTAGTTGAGTTAATTGGAAAGATTCACATGGACATCAGGCACCATCAAATATCACTGCAAATTGTCAATTACAGTTAAAATTATAGCCAAAATATACTACGAAAATATTTTTATAAGAGTCGTCAAAAAAAATTTATTTGTCAGAAACAAAAATCATTGTAAATATATTGAAATAAATTACTTAAGTATTAATTTTTTTTTTTTTAAATAAGTTAATAAAACCATTTAGATCAACTAAAGGTTTAATATCGGTTGCTACCATAAGAGTCGTCATTATCTCTTCGAGATGATGAACCATAAGAATCATTGTTTCGAGAAGAACCATAAGAATCATCATCATCATTTCTTCGAGATGATGAAGAACCATAAGAAGATTCATTTCTTGATGAACCGTATGAGTTATCATTGTCATTTCTAGAGGATGGAGAACCGTATGAGGATTCATTTCTTGATGATGAGCCATAAGAGTTGTCATTATCATTTCGAGATGATGATCCATAGGAGTTGTCATTGTCTTTTCTTGATGAGGAACCATAAGAGTTGCTGTTATCATCATTTCTTGAGGAGCCATATGATGAAGAACCATAAGAGTTATCATTATCTTTTTTTGAAGAAGAACCATAGCTGGATGAACCATATGAGTTATCATTATCTTTTCTTGATGATGAGCCATAAGAATCATCATTGTCTTTTCTTGATGATGAGCCATATGAGTTATCATCATCTTTTCTTGAAGAAGAACCATATGAAGAAGAGCCATAAGAATTATCGTTATCTTTTCTTGATGATGAACCATAAGAATCATCATTGTCTTTTCTTGAAGAAGAACCATAACTGGATGAACCATATGAATTATCATTATCTTTTCTTGATGATGAACCATATGAATTATCATTATCTTTTCTTGATGATGAACCGTATGAATTGTCATCATCATTCTTTCTTGATGATGAACCATAAGATGAAGATTTGTTATCGCTATCATAGCTTGAGCTTGAGTTACCGTATGATGATGATTTGTTGTCATTGTCATAGCTTGAGCTTGAATTGCCATATGATGATGATGGATTGTTACCATAAGATGATGATTTATTACCATAAGAATTATCGTTATCATTATCATAAGAAGATTTGTTACCATATGATGATGAGTTATTGTCGTTATCGTAAGATGAAGATGATTTATTACCATAAGATGATGATGAGTTACCATAAGAATCATTGTTGTCATTATCATAAGATGATGATTTGTTATCATTATCATGGTCTTTTAAACCCATTTTACTCTTTAAAGCGTCACCTAATCCCATTTTTGTTTTAATTTGTTTATTGTTTGTTTATTTGTTATACTGATAAAGTATTATAAAGAAAAGAAAAATTCATAAAACAAAAGGAAGGAATTGATGGAATATTTATAGTTTTTTTTTTTTACTTTTTTATTAACAAAATTGCTCACTCCACGAAAGTATTAGGATATATTAGCTATTATACTTATGTCTTGTAGCTGATGCAATAATAATAATAACCCTGTTTACATATAAAAAAAAACTTAAATATTTCAAGTGCTTGTAAAGATAATAATATAAGCAGCACGCAATTATTATTTTTTTAAACAAAAACACACTCTTTCTCCCCAAAAAATTTAAATGTGTTTAAAAAAAATCTGATAATCCCTCTTTTAAATTGTGCCACTTGAAATCAATTATACTGGTACTTTATACCAATTAATTTAAGATTTAGCTGCTAATGTATGATTGATTGTACCTCTATTAAAAAAAATATTATTTAAAAATTGCAGATTATAACAGTTTAAACTTATAAAGTTCACCATTGCTTTTTAACTTCTCTCAGGTATTTTCTCCCCCAAAAAAAGTGACTTTTCTTACCATCCCTTCAAAATATAATGTTCTAATAGGTGTCAAAAAAATAAATACCGCATCAATTTGATAATTTGTAGCCACTTTTCAATCGTAATTGGTTCAAAAAAATAAATTAAAAGCCCTTTCAGTTGAACTTTTCGAATTGAACCAATCATTCAAAAATGCGGGTCTTTAAAACAATTCTTTCGACAGGACTACAATTTCTTCATTATGCAGCCATTGTTTCTATAGGTTTTTATATGTAACAATGCTGTACATCCAAATTATGTCAATCGTTCTATGCCGATAAATGTTTTGGTGAAATTATAAGTTTGTTTTTTTTTTTTTGTTTATGAAATTTGATTAGTACTGCAGGAAAAAAAAAAGCTGCGCCGCCCCGTCTAAGGAGAAAAAAAATTAATACAGTAATTATTTTATCATCAATAATTTAATTTTTATTAAAATAATTTAAAGAGGGAAAGGGTTGGAAAATAATTTCAACAGCTCAGGCTGGTGTACAGTACCTGGTCAGGCTGAGGTAGGTGTAGTGTTTTTTTATATGATCATAATTACGTTTACATTATATTTAACGAATTAAACGGTTTTAGTAATTCTATTCAGGAGTTGTCCCTCGTGTGCTTGAATTGAACAAAAAATATACTAGACATAGAGCATGAAACTTAATTATAAGACACCTTGTCAAATCTCGACTAGTACTACAGCTAGTTATCCATAGAAAGTCCGGATATCATGGCATTTCGGAATCTTGAAGTAAATAATATTGTAATTGTAGCTTTTAGGAACCGACCAAAGAGTAAGTAGATCGAGTTGACGATGAGAATAATTGCAAAGATGACAATCGATTGATTGATTGGCATTATGGAAATTGATCAATTTAGCCACTTTCAATCATAATGATACAATGCATTGAAAAAAAAAAATTTTAAATTTCATTTCAGCTTATTTGAATTGAATAAGATCGCGGACTTTAGATTAAAAATACATATACAAGTAATGATATTGCACATTTATGGAATATTCGCGGGTAACTATCAGATTACATTTCCTGAACATCCGAAGTTTTGACCCTGTGTGTTCATGTTTAGGCCCAGTCTCAAAATATTGCACTTCTCTCCAAGTAACAGATACCATTTCAGTGCTATCTCTGATGTATACAAATTTTTAGAAAGGTGCCTGATTTGGTGAGTAAACTGTCAAATTTACCATTAATTCCAAAACATATGATGATTTCAAGCTGAAAGATTGATAAAAGTTTAGAAACTTTGTTGAATCCTTGACGTGTACAAATGTTGACAGTGTCATTTCAAAAAAAAATTCAAAACATTGAGCTCGTTGAAAAAGGAAATGAGACATTTTTGGTGGGAGGTTCTTAAAAACCCTGTTCCTCAATTGAATTGAGCGAAAATTGAAGGACTTCTGTCATTGTCATAGCATCTCGGTATGGAAAAGCAGGAGACTTTTTTATTTGCCATTGGGGGAAAAACCAATTGTACTCTACTCTTGATAGCCCCCACTTGAAAATCTTTAAGGGTTGTAGTTTTGTGATTTTATAAACTGGGGATCTGGATGCTGAATCCAATTTCCAGTGGTTTGTAAAATAATAATAATTAAGCTTAGGAAGTGAGTTCAAGATCCAATTATCAGCTGGTGTAAACTTGTAAAAAGAGGGGTAGGTTAGGTCAATTGTAAAGGGCAAAAAATATATGATGGCAGCTTTGAATTTAGTATTCACTTTTTTAACAAAAAGTACCAGGTATGCCTGAGGTAGAATTTGGTTAAAATACTGCACTGCCTTAGTAAACTCTAGAGCTCACAATCAGTCCCAGTATGCTTAAATGAATCCACTAAAACCAGGATGTAGTGGCATTACTTTAAGCTTGCACTACCAGTAATTCAACTTTAAAGAATCATTGTTACAAGAGAATGCGGTGCAAAATTGTTTCTGAAGCCTGAAAGATTTAACAATAAATGTCGATCCCTTATAGCTTGTTTCTATTGTTTAGTGTCTTAGATTCATTAGATGCATCATGATTTATATATGTGTTTATTTACAGTACATTAATTACATCCAAGCCAAACCAGGAATAGTAGTAACCAGTACCGGTATTATTTTAATAAAAAATGGATCTGATGTGGGTTCTAGCTTATGTGCCACTGGCACCAGGGCGGCCTCTTCAATCAATGAAATGTATACAACTAACTAAACTATCATGATGGTAGTAGTACATACTAAATAAGTTTCTATGAGTTAATTTTACCAAACTGTATATTTATACCATGGGCTACAGTAGTTACCATCCCTTTAAAATGAAACTTACTGTTGTGCACCATGAATTCAATCTGTATTGACTCTATTGTTATCCTTATTGAGAATGAAGCCTAATTCAATTCTCTTACTATATTTATTATAATTGAGATAAAGCAATTAATATAATGTTAAATAGAAATATTTGTGAGTTATATATAGTTTTCATATATACATATATATACAGTATATTAGTGAGTTAGTTTCCAAAGGTACAAGTGTACATATGGTAACTCGAGACCACCACTAGTAGTAGTAGTAGTGATACTGTATACTAGCTATAGCAGTATAATAGATAATAATCATATATACATCATGGTTATAAAGTCGTTTATAGAATGCCTAGAAATTTTCAGGGCGCACATGTATGGAAGGATTCAGATCCACTTTAATCATGATTATAGCGATCATTGATTTTATGTGTTTACTGTTAAATTATAATTTTATAGCCTGAATTTTCATCTAAATAGTAGTGGTCCATGGTATCAAATAATTGGAGGTACCTGAATCACTGGTAGTAAATTTACATCTATATAATTATTTAATAATATTATTATCATTTTTTACTATTATAATTAGTATACTAAGTACCATTTTTAATACCCTAGATCTTAAATAATAATAACAGACATACATATGGTCCTCAGTTAATTAATTTAACAATTAAAGATCGTAATATTCTGATACAATTATACCCATTTAACTATATAACGTGTATATCAGATACAGTGTACCAGGTATGGTTGGAAGTTTTTTTACAATTTGACGTTTACATGTGCTGGTGTGAATAAAGATGTGGCTAAATTTTTCAAAATTTTTAGAAAAAATAAATATTATTTAAAATTATATGTCGATCTGGAACTTCTTAGAGCTAAATTTGATCGTTAAACATGCATCAGATATCATAACCTGGTATGAATGTTACTGCCGGTAAGTTTAAATTCTATACCAGCAATTAATCTTAGCCTGAGATTTTCGATTCCATTTACTTTATTCAGTAGCTTTCCATTCAGTTACACTATATATATATATAAATTATAAATTTGAACAACAACAAAAAACCCACAGGTGAATATTAAACACTAGAGAATCAAACTAGCAGTCGCTTGACAAAAGTATATACAGTATATACTTGGATTGATGAACTATAGTGTATAGACAGTATATATTCTATTGTGGGACTTTACCAGGGCTAAGATCTCGGGAGAAAATATAATATTAACTGTTATTTATTTGCAAAATTTGTTCAAAATTTTTAGCTGTGTTAATTCATAACATACTATAGGGTATCCAGATGTAAGTAATATTTTTATGATCTCGCAATCTTTCTACAAAACTGTAGGTATATGTGTGTACTTTAATGAGTTTGAAATCCATTAGAGTTAAATTTGGATACCTGCATGTACCTGGTAAACTTCCATATTTATACTCTTTTTAATCCACCCTGGTAAAGGGTCTAATTGTACAGGTAGCAGCTCTATTGTAATACACTAAAGTGCAAAATGACAGCCACAGAGGCATACGATATATACGTGCCATGGTATAGTTTACATCTTGGTACATCTAGCTACCCTGTCAGTTATACGTATGTTTATCTATATATATTAAGCAACTAAACTGGCTAGATATATATATTCTTTAATCTGATAGCCACACCGGTATGTATAGAAGATATATACAATGATATATATAGTATATATGATCTTTGATATACACTGTATATACTTGTATATAGAACTATAGTATCTGATATATACAGTATATACTACCCCAGATTAACGAAGCCGCATCCTCTAAAAGTTTAACCTAGGCTTGAATTAAGTAAGCTTTAAAAAAACCTCCCAACGTTAAAAACTATGGTATATATTATTAAGCTAGCTAGAAGCAAGAGAATAACTTTAAGGCATCACAACAGACCTAAAAATTTCCCGTCACGGTAAATTTCTCTCAGTTCTTTTCGTTCCCAATTGATTATAAACATCAAAAAACACGACCGCATTCAAATCCATCAAAACCACAAAAAAAAAAAAAAAAATCTCTTATATTCTTGCCACTTATCTAAACAGCATTACAATTATTTATTCATAAAACAAACACAATTACAGCAAAAAAATGGTCTTAGAAGCAACAGTGATCGTGTAAGTATAATAATCACTAATAAACAAAATAAATTTAATAAAAGAACTAACAAAAATCAATAGGTTAGATAATAGTGAATTTACACGAAATGGTGATTATACACCAACTCGATTTGAAGCACAATTAGACGCTATGAATTTATTATTTCAAGCAAAAACTCAAGCTCATCCAGAAAGTTCAGTTGGATTAATGACATCTGGAGGTAATGGACCAGAAGTTTTGGCAACTTTATCAAATGATTTTGGTAATTTATTAAAAGGTGCACATGATGCAAAAATTACTGGTAAAGCACATTTAACAACTAGTATACAAGTTGCAGGATTAGTATTAAAACATCGACAAAATAAAGTTCAAAGACAACGAGTTGTTGTATTTGTTGCAAGTCCAATTGAAGAAGATAATAAAGAATTAACAAAATTAGCAAAAAAAATGAAAAAAAATAATGTTGCAGTTGATTTTGTTAATTTTGGTCAAGAAAATGAAAATACTGAAAAATTGGAAAAATTTATTGAAGCTGTTAATAGTGGTGATAATTCACATTTAGTTACAATTCCACCAGGTCCAAATCTATTAAGTGATCAATTAGCAAGTTCTGTAATTATTAGTGGTGATGGTGCTAATGATACATCATCAATGAATGCTAATGCTGGATCATCAACTGGTGGTGGTGATTTTGGTTTAGGAGTTGATCCATCTGTTGATCCAGAATTAGCATTAGCATTAAAAATGTCATTAGAAGAAGAAAAAGCAAGACAAGAAAAAGAAAAACAACAACAATCTACTGATAAAAAAGATGATGAAGATAAAGATAAAATGGATACAGATAAATAGTGTTTTTTTTATTATTATTAATAGATTTATTTAAATTACAAAAAAAAGAATATTAGTATTAAAGAATTATCTTGATCTTTCGGTATATAATCGAGTGGCAATATTCATTGCCATTAATTCTTGGAATAATAATTTAGCAGCATAAGGAATATGAAGTTGATAAATCTTTGTTTTATTTTGACATGATCGACATTCATATTGTCTTTTACCTAATTGTGCAATAACACAAATTAAACCACATAAACCACAAACATGAACCCTATAAGCATCAGAAACATCAAACATTCTTTCTTTTAATAATAAACTTGCACCATAAGCAATAATACAATCACGTTCCATTTCACCAAATCGTAACCCACCATCTCTTGATCTACCTTCAACTGGTTGTCTTGTTAAAATTTGAACTGGACCTCTTGCTCTTGCATGAATTTTATCATCAACCATATGTCTTAATCTTTGATAATAAGTTGGACCAAAGAAAACTTGTGCCTTTAATTTTTTACCAGTTAAACCATGATATAAAACTTCAAATCCTCTTGATTGATAACCTTTTTCTCTTAATAATGATGAAACAGCATCAACAGTAACTTCAGTAAATGGAGTTGCATCCCCTTCATAACCTGATAATGCAGAAACTTTTGATAATAAACATTCAATTAAATGTGCAACAGTCATACGTGATGGAATTGCATGAGGATTAATAATTAAATCAGGTACAATACCTTCAGCAGTAAATGGCATATCTTCATTTCTATATGTAACACCAATTGTACCTTTTTGACCATGTCTTGATGCAAATTTATCACCAATTTGTGGAACTTTAGTTGTTCTCATTCTAACTTTAACAAATTTAAAACCTTCTTGATTAGTTGTTAATAAAACTTGATCAACAATACCATTTTCTGTTGATCTTAATGGAGTTGAAACATCTCTCTTTGTATGATATTGTGTTCTTTGACCTAATTCTTCAGTATCTGGAGGAATTGGTGCTGTTTTACCAATAATAATATCTTCACCATTAACTCGAATACCTGGTGCAATTAAACCATCTTCATCTAATTTATCATAAGTACCATGTTTTAATCTTAAAGTATCAGCTCTAGTTGGTCTTTCAAAAACTTCAACACTTGACATACCAATTTTTCTTTCTTGATCCATATATGATCTAAAAAATAATGATCTAAATAATCCACGATCAATACTTGATTGATTCATAATCATAGAATCTTCTTGATTATAACCAGAATAACATGCAATTGCAACAATAGCATTTTGACCAGCTGGTAAATCTCTAAATTTTAAAAATTCCATTGATCTTGTTGTTGCTAAAGGTTTTTGAGGATAATATAAAATATTTGCCATTGTATCCATTCTAACACTATAATTAGTTAAAAAGACACCCATAGCTTGTTTACCCATTGCTGATTGATAAGTATTACGTGGTGATTGATTATGATCAGGAAATGGAATAATACTTGCACAAATACCAAGAATCATTGAAGGATGAATTTCACAATGTGTCCAAGTATGCATCATTTTATTAAAAGTTGGTT
This sequence comes from Blastobotrys capitulatus, assembly GCA_030564325.1. Classification (NCBI taxonomy): domain Eukaryota; kingdom Fungi; phylum Ascomycota; class Dipodascomycetes; order Dipodascales; family Trichomonascaceae; genus Blastobotrys; species Blastobotrys capitulatus. The sequence goes on from JAJLUL010000011.1 coordinate 178,489, forward strand.
TAACTCGTTTATGAGGATCCAAATCTTCATCTTGTGGTTCAATACCTTGAGAAACTTGTCTACTCATCTTTAAATCTTCTGGTGACATTGCAATCATAACAGTTTCTTCTTCTTCACCATCAATATATTCAATAACCCCATTATTAACTAAAGAATTCCATGGTGAACCATCAGCTGGTGCATTTTTTTCTGGATCTTCTTCACAAGCTGTTAAAAATTCAATATCACTTTGTGTTAATACTAAATCACCTTTCTTTGGAGATTTTTCATCAGTTTCAACAACAAATAATGGTCTATAAACTCGACCAGCATCTGTAAAAATTCTAAATTCTTTTTCTCGAATATCTCGAATAATTGAAACTTCTGGATTAATATCACCTTTTCTTCTTAATTCTCTCATTGTTGTAACTAAACTGGTTGGTTCTCTATGAACACCAACCCAAACACCATTAACAAAAATTCTTGTTGCATTTGGATTTTGAGATGGAACATAATCTTCCAATTGTTCCATACCCCATTCTTCCAAGAAATAAATAATTGGACCTGAAGGACTACCAACAGAAATACAACTCATTAATGATAAATTTTTAACTAAACCACAAGCTTGACCTTCAGGAGTTTCTGCTGGACAAACAAGACCCCAATGAGTATTATGTAATTGACGTGGTCTAGCAATTTTACCATCTCTACCAATTGGTGTATTTGTTCTTCTTAAATGTGATAAAGTTGATGAAAATGTATATCTATTTAAAACTTGACTAACCCCTGCTCTTGAACTCATTGCCTTCTTTTGATCCCCCCAATTACCAGTTGCTAAAGAATATTTTAAACCATTTGTAATTGTAGTTGATTTAACAGCCATTGTTAAATTAAAATCTCGATTTTCAACAACACATTTTTGCATATGTCTATAAATATCTTTAGTTAATTTTTTAAATAACATTCTAAATAAACCTGCTAATAATGGACCTGCCAAATCTAATCTTTTTTTACCAAAATGATCTCTATCATCTGGTTCTTTTCTTTCTAATGCAACTAATAACATTCTATGAATCATATAACCAAAGAAAAATGCTTTTCTTGATTCAAAACCTTCTTGTTGTGTAATATGTGGTAAAAATTCTTTTTGTAAAATATCTTTAGCATATTTAATACGTTTATCTCTTGCAACACCAATAACACTACCTCTTTTACCAATATAATCTAATGCAACTTCACGATCTTGAACAAAGAAACCTTCTTCAATACATGGTTTTAACATTTCCAACATTTCCCAATCTTCTTGATCATAACAAATATGTTCTAAAATATCACCATCTGGAACAACTCCTAATGCTCTAAAAACTAAAACAATTGGAATATCTGCTTTAACATATGGTAATGCTGCTTTAATTGTTCTTTCACCTTTACAAAATCTTTTAATTTGCATACTACTAATTAATCTTGATCCTTTTTCTAATGCACTTCTAATTTCTGCAGTATGTGAAACTGGTGATGGTGCTGGTTTTTTAAATACTTGAACAATATTTGCTGCTGATCGTTCTTGTGCAATTAAAACTTTTTCACTACCATTAATAACAAAATAACCACCTTGATCATATGGACATTCATTTAATGTATAATAATCTTCTTCTCTCATTTCACTCAACATACAATATCTTGATCTTAACATAATAGGAACTTTACCAATATAAACTTGATCAACAGGTTCATCAGGAACTGTTGGATCTTTTTCAAATTCTGGTTGAGTTTCTCCACTACCTGGTTCAACATCTGGTGCAGTTAAAACTTCTTTTTTCATATCAACATATAAAGGTGATGAATAAGTTAAATTTCTTAATCTTGCTTCTTGTGGAAACATTGGTGATGTACTACCATCATCTTCTGTCATTGTTGGACGCGATAAATAAATCTTACCAAATGTGATTTTATATCTTTTGTTAATATTATCATCTGGCGTTGTGTGTTGTGCAGGTTGATCTAATAATAATTCTTTATCTTCAGAAACTAATTCTTGAATTGTTGATTCGACAAATTCATTGAAAGAATCTAATTGTTGTGATACCAGACCTTTTTCATTGAAAAATGTTGAAATAACGGTCCAGCAGTCTTCAGAAGTGATTTCTGAGTTTTCTTCATCGTATTCTTTATGATTTGTTAGTTATTTCTTGTTCTTTAATCAAGAAAATACTTACCTTCAGACATTAGTACTTTATTAATATAATAACGATTCAACAATCAATTGTCGATGAAGAAGTATTTTTTTTTTTTGTGGCACCTTTTTTTTTTTAAGTTGGTGGTGATGAAAAATTCCAAGTTGGGAGTTTAAAAAAAATTTTCTTCTCCATAATATTAATAAGCGCTATTTTAAATTTGTCAAAGGCGCGCAATTTTACAATTTAGATAAGGATAAAAATTGTTAAGCCGCGCGTTTTACTAAAAAAAAAGCTTGTTGTTCATAAGAAATCACCAAAATTAACAATAAAATAAATAATAAATATACGACACAACCACATGTGCTAGGATCAAATAATATGGGGAAGTTGACACCACTTAATGAGAGTGCTAAAAATTCGCTAACACCAAAAACCCCTAAATCAGCGGTTAAATCAGCTTTATACAAAGTTCGTAAAAAAAGTAAAATATATGCTGATAAACATCGACAAAAATCAATTAAACGCGCTCGACAAAGAAGATTTACTGAACCATCAAAATTAAGACAATTATCAATTAAAATGAAAAAAGGATTCCCTGGAATGATACCATTTTCAATATTTAAAGATTTACCTGAAACTTGGACAAATTTTTTAGATCAATATGGTAAATGTGATAAAAATTTAAGTGAAATTGAAAGACCTGATTGTATGATGAATCAAGGATTTATGATTGCACCAATGGCATTTAATGAAAATAAAAGAGTTATAATAACCAAACAATATCTTCATCGTAGAGTATGGAGAGATACCAATTTTTTAAATCAATTATTAATACCAATTTTAAGAGATTATCAATTTAATGGGATATCAGTTTCTTTAATAACAAGAGATTCTCAAATTTTACAATATAAACATGGTATAGATGAAGATCAAATAGGTAGAAATGTATCAATTGATTCTCATGCTTTATTATCAAGAGGTATGTTTTGTTTATTAGATGCAAGTCAAGATTGGAGAATGTCTTATAATCCATTTGTTAGAGGTCCTCCTTTTATTAAATTTTATTCTGGTGTACAATTAAAGACTAGTAGTGGGATTTCAATAGGTGTTTTATCAGTATTTGATCCTTTTGCAAGAGAACAAATCCCAAATGATTTACAATCAAGATTAGAAACTGCAGCTGATAAAATTATGAATTTATTAGATTCAAAAGGTTCTATTATATCACCAAGAATTGAAACTGCATCAGAAGAAGAAGCAAGTGAAGAGGATCCATTTTGTTTAACAACTTTTGAAAAAGAAAGGTTTAATGGATTATTACCAAGTAAATATGGTATAAAAAATGATATGAATACATTAAAAAGATTAAATAAACCATTAGGAGTAACTGAATCATATTTAATTTCTAAAGATTTAAGTTCTTGTTTAAGTTCAAGAGGTGCAGCAGAAAGAGCATGTAAAATTTTGGCAGATAATTTAGGAATGGATAGTGCATATGTTGTTGAAATTAGAATTACACGAGTATTTAAAGTATCACAAACTTTAATGCCATTTTTACAAGCAGGAGAATCAATTGAATTAGATAAATTAGGTGAAGAAGAAAAAGACTGTAAAGTTAATATTAGATTATTAGGAGGTATTGGAGTTGATGAAAATGAACAATTTAATACTGATGTACATTTACATGCATTATCATCAAAATATGGTATACAATATGATGCACCAGATGAAAAAATTAGTTATAGAGCAGGAATTTTTATGCCATTTAAAAGATGTGATCCAAAAATTACTGGTAATAAAAAAGATGAAAATAGTTCATTATTACCTAATACTTTAAGACATAATAGTGATGATGAAGATATTAATGCTACTACTATTACTAATAATAAAAAAGCTGAAAATGAGATTTTTCAAAAATTTACAAAATTATCAATTAAACCTCAACAATTACAAAATCCTTTACAAAGTGAACAACCATCAAAGATAAAAATTAGAAATGGAGGATTTATAATGGCTGGTTTTACTACTCAACATCGATCTTTTAATCCAAATGAGATAGAATATATGAAAACTTGTGTAAGAGCTTTAGAAAATGTATTTACTTAAAGTGTAGAAAATTAATAGTGTACAAAAAAAAAACAATATTATATTAAAACTAAATGTGCGAGAGAGGTAGGTAAATTAAGAAAGAAATGAATAAAAAGTAAATGCTAAATAATAATAAAGAAAGATTTTCTAAAAAATTTCACTTTACAATAAAGCATAAGCAAAACCCATAATAGTCATTAATGATGGAACAACGAAACCGGCTGAAGCAGCAGCGTTGTTAGAAGATGCAGTAGTAGATTCTGATGATGATGATTGTGCACCAGCATTGAAATCACCACTGTCATCTTCATCATCATCACTTGATGAACCTGAACCTGAAGTTGATGAAGCTGATGGAGTAGAAGAAGCTTCAGATGATTTAGCTGATGATTTACCAGTAGAAGAAGCAGCAGTTGATTTAGATTCTTTAGTAGATTTTTCTTCCTTTTTAGTACTCTTACTCTTTGGTTTTGAAGTAGTTTCTTCTGAAGCATCTGGAATTGAAGTTGATTTACTCTTCTTGGTTGATTTGGTCTTGGTAGCTTCACCAGTAGCATCTGGAATTGATTGAGAAGTATTATCATTACCACTGTTCTTCATATCATGTAAAATATGATCATCATCAGTAATTTCAACATCAGAAGCTAAACCATTAGTTGAAGTATATTTGTATGATTTTGAACCAGATTTCTTGGTATCAGCTGGAGGATCATAACAAGTAATTTCAACTTCTTTAATAGCAGCACCATAATAACCTTTATCTTGAATTTCTTGAGAATCCCAATCAATTGGACCACCTGCCCAATCAATAGTACCTTGACCTTGATTTTTATCACCACCTGGCCAAATACCTAATTGTAATCGAGCTGGAGTTTGAGGGAATTTATAAGTTTTAGATTGTTCATCCCAAGTATCACTCTTCTTTAATTCTCTTGCTAATTTACCATCAACCTTCCATTGAATAGTATCTTCAGTCCAATCAACTTCATAAGTGTGATAATTTTCATAAGAATCACTCATTTCAGCCTTGATTTGTTTATCATAAGCCAAAATACCTTGGAAGTAGTAATTGGTTTGAGCATGGGTCAAATCATTACCAACGAATTCATAATCGACTTCATCCTTGACATTTGACATTAAAATAAAGTCAGTAATAACACCAGCATCTTTTGAAGTTTTCATAGTAGCTTTTAAGTTACCATACCATAAGTAATGAGAAGTTGATAAAACAGTACCAACAGAATTCTTTGGCATAGTAATAACAACACTACCATCATCTGCTTTATCTAATTTACCAGTATAAACCCATGGGTATTTATCAGCATCACCATCAAAAGTTTGAATCTTGTGAATATCATCTAAATTATCAAATTTTGAAGTACCAGATTTACAAACTGGCATTGGCATACAAGAATCCAAATTGAATGAACCTCGAACATCACAACCACCTAAACAAGCCATACCAGTACCACATTCACCATATTGATCACAACATGGTTTGTCTTTTGGACATTTGTTATTAGGACCACATTGGTCAGCAGCGTTAACAATAGCAGCTGCAATTGCAGTTAAAGTAATAGTTTTCCAAGCAACCATTTTTGTTTTTTTCTATGTTTTGTGTGTGTATATTATAATGCAAATAAATAAATTAAAAAAGTTGTTGAAATTAAATTGAAATAAAACGAGTGTAATAGAATTGAATAAATTTAGAGAAAAAGTTGTTAAATCTCGAGATTTGTCGGTTTATTATTGGTATCTAATCAAAAAAAACTGATAAATGTCGTAGGATTGATTTTAATATCTTTTTCTTGTAAAATAAATTAATAATTGAATAATAATATATCAACGAAAGTAAAATGGAAAGAAAGAAAAAAAAAAAAAAAAAAGGAGAAAAAGGGAAAGTTAGAAAAAAACGAGGAGAACTTAACCTCCTTAAATATCTTTTTTTTTTTCTTCTTTTACTATAGTGAAATTTTTTGACCCGCCGTTTATAAGCTTGTACTTAGGTAATTGCAGCGTTTAATCCTGTGTATTATGAGTGATTGTTGAAGGAGAGGGCGAAAATTTTCTGTTTATGTGCGTATTATTTCAATTTGAAGTAAGGTGTGTGTATTTGTATTTTTTCAGCTCAAGCTGAGCTAAGAGATATTTATGCTGGTCTCGAAAAAGTAATTATGGGGGGTTTACTAAGATTAGAGATGTTTAATAAAAAAAAAAAAAAACAGCCACCGAAAAAAGAAATTATTAGTTCAAGCGGGTATAAAAAAGAGGTGATCTAAGATCGATCGAGATTTGGTTATTTTTGGATATAGACATGAAAAACATTTTATACAAGAAAAATAAAAAATTAGAGATGTGGTATAAAATTTGAACTGGAAGGGACCATTCGCATCCATGATGGTTATGAAACGATCGATTTGGTTCAATCTGATGTGTAAATGTTTATATTACGGTTTATAGTATAAAGGTAATCTGTAGATTTTAGTGAGATCTAACCTAGATCCTATAAAGATTTGGTATGAATATTCAATGCTAATTATATAAAATGGGAAATTATCAAGTTCTTGAACAAATCTAACATATAGAACAGTTTTGTAAGCTTGAAATAAGTAATGATGTAAACTATTGTAACTGACAAAAAAAAATATGGGGTTGAACTATAAATAGGTTTAATAGGAAATTGAAATTTTGTCCACGGGATCATCAATACAAATCAAATCACTTCGTAGCTATTTTTATATCTACTACTGTACTGATAGCAATATCAATAATAATAACTAATCATTCTGTAACAAACCAATTTCTCATGTTTGAATTTATACAAGTGTAAAATGGATTTTTATGTGTAAACTGTAAACTTTCTTCAAATAAACTTTCAAACTTTAAACTAACGGTTGTTATACCTATATATGATAATAAGATCCTGCATTTATGTATTTAAATGTGTTTTTTTTCTAGGCTTTTACTTAAAATGTCTAAACTAAGGATTGAGCGGATAGTTAAAATGGATCGAAGGGTAAAAAACAAGAAAAAAGGTTTATAAACATTTTGAGGTACCAGACAAAAGCTAGTACACATTTTTCTTTTCCATCGATATACTGGTTAACCTATCATTAGTCATAAATACTACTGCACACTACCTGGACACTCCATCATAAAATTCTACCATATGGATAAATGACGTGAAGTTAAACTTGTGCTTAGGAAAATAGATATGTTCAAGTTACAGACGACTACAGTACTTAGTATACTGTAACTATAACACAGTTTTTTAATATAAACCCGCCTTTTTAATTTTAGATTAGGTACCCAAATCTCCACTATTAATATATGATGATTACATCTCCTGTATATAACCAATACCATGGAAAATTGACAAAACTGTTTTTTTCTTACCACAGCTTTAAATGTACTTAGAGGATATGCCCTGAAAATACCACCTCTATAATGGTTTATTATTAGCACAGACTACTATATTTAGTAGCGAATACCAGAATCCAGGGTTTTACTCACCTCATAGTCTACAATTTATGATGATGAAAAAAATAATAAAAAGGTAAAGCCTTAAAATTTCCGAAAATTACTAACGCGCGCTCGTTTTTAGCACCAGTTTTTTTTCCCCAGTTGTAAAATTTTCAAGGATGCACCAAGGTAGACATCATCTGTAAGTATTTTTGCCTGAGGTTTTTTTTAATTCAGTCGGGACTCTTTTTGATCCTTCAAGTTAACAAACTGTCAGTAAAGAGTATCTAGATAGATAGAGGGTATAATTAATCTATAATCCGATACTACACATATAGTAAATATAACTATCAATTGGTGGAAGCAATAGAAAAGTGTCGAAAAAAAAATACGATAGTTCGGCGAGGTGTCTAATTTTTTTTTTATCGACATTGAAGTCACAGTCTATCAGATGAATGATGTCCACCACCTCAATTTTTTTTTTTTTTCAAAATTTTTTGTCTTAGAAATTAAAAAAATTGAATCAGTTTAATAGATGAAAAAAAAAATTGGTTCTTTGTATTATCGGTTAAATCTATGATGGCTGGTTTAATGGATTTAAAGTTATTTAAGAGAGAGACTCATCAGATAAGTTTAAAGAAAAGTTTTTTCTTCTCAAGAATCTTGATACATTCAAAAAAGAGCTTAAAATTGCGTAGTACAGTAGGTAGTTTAGAAGCAATTGTATACAATTTCATTAAAAAATTATAATAACCTGGATGGGTATTAGGTTCACTATAAATAAAAATAATTGTGGTACTAAAATTAAATTTAGAAATTTTTTACCCTACAGGTACAATTATTTTTTCACAAAAAATTTTTTTTAGTTCCGGGGACCGAGACTTTCACTTTTCTAAAATCTCATGATGAAATTTCAACAACAAAAAAAAATCTATTGGTCAAAAGCGCCGCATCTATAATAATAAACTTGATCGCGATCGATCGACATAGATCAATCAAAGACAGAGCTAAGAAATTACCAGCAGCTTACAATTTCAAAGCATCATAAAAAAAATTACCCCATGGAGGTTTTGCAGGACACAAAAAACGTTTATACATGTAATGTCGTTATGTATTATCCATCATGCCAGGCTAGCTATAGACATACAGTTGGTATTTTATCTTTTAATCATCCTTAGGCTTTCACTAACTATTTCAAGTTGAAATTCTTCTATTATCATATTCTCTTTGTTAACAATTGGAGAGAAAAAAAAATTCCAATGGCTTAGTCAAGCTTATTATAACTGTATATGTAATTGGCTGGCTGAATGTTTTACACGGTTTTCTTACTCATAAAAAAATATATTATAACCTGGCATACCTGCCTTCGTAAGTATATTCTATAATAAACTGCTCGAAAGACATATTTGAATCAGAAAAAAAAAAAGGCAAAATCGAATGATGAATATAATGTATCTGCCTCTCATGTATCGAGAAGGTATTTACATTGGTTTTAATAGTGAACGGACCCTTTATTCACCTGCTCTTTTTACTAAGCCCAGTACTAGTCACGTTCACATGTTACACAGTACTATAAACTATCTAGGAAAACTGTATTAGCGAAAAGTTTGTATCTTGTGAACCGACCACCTTAATTGATTTGTAAAGTTCGATACTGGAAACTTACAACCTTCGAACTCAATATCAAGAGCAATGGAAAAAATTTTAAACATCGAAATTTTAATTATATATGATATATATATCCTTTTAATTAGGGAGGTTGTGTCAGATGAGTCGGAAATATTATGACAGTTCAATCGATTAATAATTTCGAGGATCTCGGGTTAGCAATTGGTCTATATAATATACATGTATTATTGCATGCATTATTAAAGGATCATAACTATATACAAATGGCTATAACTTTTACTTGTATTTAATTTACATGTATAGGATTATTACTTAGATCTACTGTAAGAGGTAAAAAATAAATTCAAATGAAAAAATTCAGGAGACAATGTTGATGTTTAGCCGTATACAGTATTGATCGCAGCGTATATCCTGATCGATAATCGAAAATAATATTAAACATCGCATAAATCGTAAGGCTGGATATCATCGTGTTTAATTACCACAGTGCCTGGTAGTTTTCACACCCGGTCGTTTTATCCTGATTGTAATACATCTGCTGATTCCTTTAAATCCACTTCATTATGGATGTACAACTAATTACAGTATGGTCATTTGCAGTACCCCCCTTATAAATTTATGATATCGATCAATTTAATGGATGGCCATAATATCAGATTGATTGGTCTTAGTCTGATAATTATTCTGCATGGATATTGTTTTGTCACCTTGAATGATTCATTTTACTGGTAAATAAAATGTATCGACTGTGTCTTCTAATTTTATTCAAATTATGATTGGGGATGAATTTATCAATTTGGTTAAAAAAAAATTCTGGAGCTGGCCGGCCGAAATTTAAGATACATATCATTATTAAATTAATGTATCTAAATGATAGACTAAAACATTTATTGCAGCTGCATGACCAAATTACAATCAAATTATTTGAATCATTTCGGCCAGTTTTTAAACAAATTGTAGGTCACTGAGTTATACCAGTACATTGATGATGTACAATTTGGTATAACTACAACTTGTTAAAATAAATATTATATGATGGGCTATTAATCTAATGAATTAATTACATGTATACTACATGATCCATAATGCTGATAAACAATTACAATATTGATACTAAAACGTATAATAGAATTTTAAGCTAAGACTACCTGGTAATAATTTAATCCCAGGCCAGCATTGTTCGAAATTTTTTACACTGTAATTGTCATTAATATTAATGTAATACCAACTAATACCAGGGACGAAGCAGTAGTAGTGTAGACCTTACCCGGTATAATGATTAAAGATTTATCCATATTTGATTTAGGATACAATGGATTTGAAGTACATTGCGTCGGGTTAAAAAACTGTACATTCAACAGGTTACTATAGTTAGTTCAATCCGGTATAATTAGCCGGATTTCTTAAACACAATTGATCTTAAATAGATCACCTATAGCTACCATGGTAAGGCTTTTTATTTTTATACCAGCTCCAATATTACATTGTATATTAAATAATTTAGTTAACCTTACCTAAGGTAGCTTTTGCATTAATTGCTAAAAACTGAATATACCTGTCTCGAGGTTACCTAAGTGTAAAGTAATATTTTCAGGATTTATGAGATAAATACTGAGTTGTAATTATAATATTAGTAACTTAGTCTTAGTATACAGTAACTATAATAAACAATCGCGGTACAGATTGTAACGATATATCGTTAAATGTATAATAACTGTGCAGTGCCAAATTACTGATCGTGGCGATCTAGCCAAGGATTTTTACTTGGGAGTCAATTTATAAGCTAAGCTCTAAAACTTGTCTATAGCTCTGCCCACGTTTTTTTCACCATAACTATGTTTACCTTAGAATATATATAATAATTGGATGTTACAATGTGTAATTTAATAAAGATACACTTTAATATATATATATCTATAGATATTAGCAACCAATGCAATTGCAAATTTGAGATGTACACATCTATCCACCAGCTTTGATCATCGTATCGTAAATACCTCTTATACCTGGTACATGTACCATTAGATGAAATACACTCTACACCCAATATAAACACGGTACAAACAAAACCAACCATCTTCAATAAATTTTGATTGATCTTAAATGATCACGAACGTGCTTAGCATGTTTATCGTTTTGATATTTTGTTTATCCATACATCCATCGGATATAAACAAACCCTCAAATCAATGATGATCACCAATGATTCAAAAAGAAAAACTGACCCTGAAAATTTTACAGACTGCTGTACAGTAACAGTACATTTTGTCGATTTTTTAGGGAGTGCAGTAACGGTTTGTTTAAAATTTAAATTAACAGCAGCTTAAGACGTTTTCTACAGAAAATTTTATTATCCATGGATGCATCTGCATCAGATCAATAAAATTAAAAAAAAATTAAACAAAAAAATATTATTTTGGCTGCATGAATACATTAATTTAAAGTGTGTGTAACCTGATTTGGATCAAGTGGATCCTAATTCAGTCTTAAGCTGCATACTTAATTAAGCAATAAATTTGACTAATTAGATCGATTGAGAAAATCTGATAAAAAATATTTTTTTATAGATTTTATGCTCTGAATTTATCCAATAATTACAAATTGGTAAATACAGGATTTTGATCACCAGCAAATGTATATTTATTTACAATCGATTGCCAATTTTCATGGCAAGATTTTGTAAGGATGTTAAGACAAAAATAAAAACAGTACTGGTATTATGATGTCTAAGATGCTCCAATCATTTCACTTCTGCTAGCTAAGTTACTCATTTCTCGTATTACCGGTTAAGCTACCAAAATTTCATCACAGGTTTGCTTGATTGATTGGTTGGATGCAAACTTTTAGATCCTTGAAGCTTCAAGTTTTACATCCTTTTAAGCTGTAGTAACAAAAGAAATTAACAGTGCTTGAAAAACAACCTGGGAAAAATAGAGGGGTAAAAAAAATTTTCTTAGTTTTTTTTTAGTGATTACGTCACGCGTTAGTTGCCCATAGACACGATATATTTCAAAGCGAAAAAAAATTATTTTAACAGATTGACATTGATTGGTTCATCAGTCAAAGTCAGCTGTAGACTTTTTGTTTAATCAAATCAATTTTAAACGGTTAACCACGAGGGGGTCTCAAATTTGTTGAGCAAAATTTTTTTGACAATAAAGAAATTTTTTGTAGCATTGATTCATTGTAATAATATATTGCATTCATTAAGGTAAATATTTTACAATACATGTATTACGAATTCATTTAATGACTATTCACCTTTGGAATCTTACTATAGATTTTTCACTAAAGCTATAAGGATTCTATAGTATCATACTGTGGTAATATTAGAATGCCTTTTGTGAAACTTTTTTAAGTAAATTGGCCATCATATTACTATCAAAATTAACTGAATTACGTTTGGCCGTTTGTTATAAAATGTTCAAGTAAGAACCTGGTCGGCCACTGAAATTTGTTCCACTTATAGATCACCTAGCATACTATGGTATATATACTGTGAAATTTAAAAATAGCATCAATCCTCTCTATCATAATTTCCTGAATCATAACGCTTAAATTTTTATTGAACAGTTTCTAATCTCTCTGTTTATTGCCGCACAAGATATGAGCTAGAACTTATTACTATAACAGGATTAAATAATAGTATTCATATTATCATGGTTTTATACGAATGTCTAGAAATAACAACTACAATATACTGGTACCAATACTTCAACTTCACTATAATTAGATCCAACTATTTCTTTTGGATAAATACCCACAGTCAAACTAAACTGATCAACTATTGATCATTAGATGTTACTGTGAATATCAACGTTTGCACGGATTATAATCTTATCTCATTTATAATTTGTGATATCAAAACCCAGGCCGTCAGTTATTTAAATCATATCTAATTTTAGAATCAAGTTGTAAATCACCGTTTTTGTTGGTGTTTTATTTATAGTCACTGTACATTGTACAATTTAATGAAAATCAAAGTAAATTTCGCTTCAATTATTGTTCATATTTATTTTTTTTAAACCAAGTTAGCCGAATAAAAAAGATTAAACTGATTAATAGGTAGTCATTACTTATTTTAATGGCTGTCTAAGCAAATCTTGAATACATTACAATAGCTTTAAAGCAAAAAAAAGTCATACAATAAAATTATTGCCAAGTTAAAAGGAAACGTTTATAATTCTAGTTTGTCATTTCAAAATGAATGATAACATCGTTATAGAGGCAGCAAATTCTATAAAAACAATACAAAAAAATTGATTTATTGACTATAATTCAAAACCGCAATAAAAAGTCTATAAAAAAAGCGTATTTCAGTCACTTTTATTGTTGAATGGATGTAAAAAAAAAATTAGTTGTCTTACACTTACCTAAATGAAATCTAGGAACCCGAATAAGCAGGTTCAATTTATGCACGATTTCGCACTTGAATTTCAAAATTCTTATTCAAGACATTTCACAAACAAAAAAACTAGATTTTTTTTTTTTTGTTTTTTTCAACCTCCTTGATGAGATAATTTTTTGTTAGTTAAATGTACACACTTGGCTCTGTCAGCAAGTAAAACCTGAACATAAACAAAGCTACGTACAAGTACAGTAATTAACATCTGCTCCCACATTAATTACAATGTATCGAGCAATGTCTTCTCAGTACATTTGATTACATTTTTATAATCAAACAGCTTAAAAGGAGTTATTAGTCCTAGCCCGATAGTACTGTAATAACAAATCATAGAATTGAACTGGACTTGAAGTCAAATAAAATGTTAATCTGCGAAATAGAGATGTTAGTGTGGATGTCGAATGAAACTTTTGTATCTAGATATATGTTAATGATCATTTAAATGATGATAAGAAATTTTAATTAAGTTCTCTGAAGTTTGAAGCTATCAAATAACCTTGAAACAGTCACAAAATGTTTCTTCTCAATAGCTACTATGGATATCATGATCTGATATTTGATCCTTTCGGATCTGATGGGTGGTAGATGATTATCCGAATAATGATCTTATGTAGCCTATCCGGATAGTATACCTGGTCAGGCGTCGTCAAAAAACGCCCTGATTTAGTTATTGAACATCATTTCAGGGCTGAGACAATAGTTTATCGTTTATCATCACAAATAATTGGATCATTATTCACAGAGAACGATGCTAGGATCAGATGAATTACAATCCAGCTACAATTAATGACAAATTATCCCCTAGGTAGCTGTTTAATTTACTTGTACTACTAGTACTTGCCTTTCGTAATAAAGTCTCATCCAATTTCAATTTTTAACAGAAATACCTAGAACTGCAAATAGGGCTATAGTAACTATTATAATAGATACAAAAATTATTGATTTTATTCAAACTTTATGATCTAATATTTAGCATCCATACAATTGTATATCGATAGATCCGTAAATTTATACAATTCTACCCTGACTATATAACATACAATTTGTATGTAGGTTCAAATATCAAACTTGCAACATGTGCATATTTATATAATACCCCTTTAACAAGTAACTAAAAACATATATGAATTTGGGACATATGAATCCGGGAATGCTTAGAATTTTTACTCTGGTGCACCAGGAAGTAAGTGGTAGACATAGATAATTACTAATGTATACACTTATTATTTCCTAACGCTGAATCGATAGAAACTAAAGAGTGTATCTAATTGAACCACTACCTTAATATTGAAGAAAAGAGAATACTTACAACTAGAATATAAAATCAATCTAATCTACCTCCAATTAATTGACGTATACATAATGTTAATCCGTAACTGGCATATACTGTATATCGACAATATTATGACCAATTCAAACATCGACAGGGTCGATTATTAATGTACTGCTTAAGATCAATTGCATCCTGGTTGTGTGCAATTTAACTTTTAAGGTTTATTATCAACCACCAGGTGTATTTTCCAATCCCGTTTCACTCTTCCAAAAAGAACTCTTGTAAATCAATTCAAAAAAAATACCAAATTTCCTCTTTAAGTAATTCGAATAATATAATTCTTCATCCGGATGAATCTTAAAATAAGGGGTATAATATTTTTTTTTTTTCTTGATTCAAAGTTTATTATCATTACCAGGAAGTGATATATTATTAAAAGATAAAACATCAAGAAATTCTGGAACATTTTTATATCTCCACTTCCGTGTTGGTCTTGGATAGAAAAAAACTTTGAATTTCTAAAGTTTCCAAGCTATGGTCAATTTCTCAAATGAATTGATAATTTACTCCTATAATAATTTATATAATTAATTTGAGTTACTGCTTCAAACAAGAGAGGAGTGCTCTGATAAGTGCTGTCTATACAATACATCAGTAAAAATATTAAATGGAGCCATAACGAATAATCTGTCTGGCAAGAATATGTACAACTTTACAACTGGTACGATTGTACACGTGCACATGTTGAGTAAAGTATATAGTTTCTTTATATGTTCTATTACTTTAATACGTAAATTATCTGTAAAACGCGATTGATTGATCTCGAGATATCCATCAACAAAACTCATCCCCAAAGAGTTGGTTGTTTTTTATTCAAAACTCATCACCAAAGAATCGCGTTGTTTTCTAATGGACAAACGCGTCAAATTGGGCTAAAAATATCTCGCGATTTAAGAGACGCGGTATTCTGTTGAATATCCTGTTTTATCATAGAAATATATAGCTATAGTTCACACAGAGTTAAAAATATATTTGTCAGCCATTCATCTCAACTTTTTTCCAATGGTAATAGATGGAGAAAATCACGTAGAGAGTATATAGCGTGGCTTACCTATCAATGGTATGATACATTGACTAGTGTCCCAGATATTTGAATCATTCATTGACTAATTTCCGAGCTTAGTTGGTTCTAATAGTTTTGATTTGTTAGCTACGAAAAACGGACCGAGAGCGCTGTAATAACAATATTATGCTTATTATTATTTTTTTGTTTGCCTATACGAATCATTGGTAAGCATCTAGACGCTTGCTTATATTGTATAGATTGATCAAATCTAAAGTATGCTACCAATTCTTTTAATAAATGACAACTAACAACAGTACTAAACTTGTATAATTTATTATACCATATTGTAGTTTAAACAGTAGTACTTTTTTGTATACACCATGTGGCCATCCATGACCAGAATAATAATATTCAGTCTCAATATAGAATACTTTCTAGCTTTAAGGGATAGGCTCTGTGCTGCTACAATCATACTACTATCCAAATAAAACTGGTTAGTATACATTACACTGTACTTGTTTGAATAGACGTCCAGTATACTGCAATACCAGTACCAAGTAGTAAATTATTTTTGGTGGGGTACTTACCCGCTCTTTTTCGGGACCTGCATATAAAGATGCATCTGAAGTATCAAGTCAGCATATCCATTGTATCGTAAAGCCATTTTGAAACTACGATACTTATCATCTTAAAGATGAAATAACTTACACTTACTTGTACGGTAATTGAATTCACTATAGCAAATTAACTTATCGTTATTTATACCTATATCTATGTATAAAAGTTGTGTATAAGTTGTATGTATAAATTATTTAGATTTAAAGCACAGGTCGTATAATGTATAATAGCTTACTATTATTGGCTAATCCAATATGGCTGCACAATTTATTTTTTTAATACGATAAATGTACTTGAGTATTTCAGTATCTGGCTAAATTAAATCAAGGTTTGAAGATTCACAATAGTTTTGATCTTTTTCGATGACTGTATATACATATACTATATACGGAAAATATTGTATAAGTATACTGTATGTACAATTGTATATAGCATATACGCATCGTCTACATCAGATATCTAGATTATAACACATTTGTCCAAAAGAGAGAACCATGCTAAACATGTGGTTATATACATGGATTACAGACAGAGGAGTCAAAACATTCAAATTGAATCATGAAACACGAAACTGTCTACCCTTGTTCCATCATGATGCAGCTACACATGTGTAGGTAAACTTCCAAACTATATATTGTGGATACAAATTGATGGTCACGATAACTCCATTACCTGGAGATTTATATTTAACCCAACCTACAGTAGGTTTTAGCTATATTCAGAGCTAATCATTGAAGAATCCGACCAACTATCTATAATAGTGGATCTGGTGGTAAGACCTGATACGATTAAACGAGACAATCCTGTTTCAGATTTGAGGCAACATTATTGCCTAAGATAAACAAGGGTCAATGGGTGAGAGTGATAATAAAATGGTGATGAATTGTTCAAGTATGCAATTATATACTTTGAGTTTATAATTAGATGAGTTACTGAATTGTATACTTCGTATTTTGTTAATAATTCGGGTATACTAATTGCTATATTTTAAAAAATGCATGGTTAAGTCTACAATAATCTAACAGTATCTGATCTAACCAAACCCTAGTAACTAAGTTAAAAACATGTGTAACGAACGTTGGTACGGCTGTTTTTTAGCTCCTAAAGTATCAATATTATCGTCTATCATAACTAAGACGTATTTTCTGACTTTTTGTAGTATATTTTTAATTTAAATTTACTTCATTAGTTCACTAATTCAATTGGATATTCATAAATTCTTTATACAATTGCTATATATACTTGGTCATTAATCAACAATAAATTGATTTCTCGATTATTTATTGTACATTCCATAAAATTTACATGATCTATAACACCAGCTGTTATATTATTGTTCGTATTTCTCAGAGGTACCAACAAAAATTCAAGTATTTAAATAAATTGTAATTATTTTTAAATTGAGTATTTTCTACCATATACTTCATCCCAAGCTAGTTAATAGACTTAAATTTCTTAGAAAATAATACCTGGATATCAATTGATACAATTCAAATGAATTTTTTGAGCGATATAATACCCTGGTCAAAATTTGTAACTTTGTAATCCCACCTAGATGGAATATATTATTAAACTTATATAAATTTACTGTAACTGTAATTAATTAACTCCTCCATTTCAAGCTAGAGTAAATTTTAATATAAAAAAGATGCCTGTACAATTGTACATCATTACATTATAACAGAACCCGATTAATGGTAATTAGATATCTATTGTGTGTTTTTTTACACTCTAAATATTAAATACATGAAATTATTATTAATTAACGTTTTGTACCGTACCTTTAAAGAGAACAGTTTATCAAATGTTATTTCTCGAGAAAACAAACGGCATCAGTATATATTTCTAAGAACATTCTGAATAATTCATCAATTTACCAGTATTTTCGGTTTATTTCTGCCAAATAATTTCACAGTATATACAACTCCTTCGAAAAAGATGAAATATGAAAAAACGTACAGCTACATCTGAGATTAGATAGAGTATAAAATTAGTCATTTTTAAAACAATATACCGTATCAATATATTGTATTACATACAAAGCAGTGATATATATTTTGTTCACTTTCCAATTTAAGTACGTTTGTATGTACCACTCAAAAGTAAACAAAGAGGTCTATCATAATAAAATTTGGAATTGAATCGGTTTTACAGGTTATGGGTAAAATAAAGAATCATCAGATGTTTAGTTACAGGCCAACTTAAGGCCTTGAAGTAATTTTTACGCGTTTCATTGATGCTTGTGCATGTTTTCAAATTCATGTTAACATGTTTTATAAACGCAGCTATAGTATACCTAGTACGTACCATAAAAGGTAGGCTGTCTATAAAGTATTTTCCTACAAATTAAACATCATGATACAATTGTACTAGCAGTTGGAGTATAGTATTTACGGTCCATGATTTTTATATACATTTATATGACTTTTGAAATTTTTTTCAGATGAAATAACAGACTTACGATTGGACAGAATATTTCTCCTGTATTAGTTGACACCTTTGTAAAAGTAAATTGTTTCTCATTGTATAATCAAGTTACAAATCTATTGGACAGTCTTAAGTATTATGGGCTATAGATCCCAAAGCAATACATATTCTTTACTTAGTTCATAATTATATATGGTATAACCACATTTATCGTAAACGGTATACTAAACATCGTACGATAAAATCACAAACAAGTTATGAACTTAGATTGCAAATTAAAGCACTATTGTACAAACACATCAACTAGTCCCCGCCTTATTACAACATGTTCTATGGTATAAGTAGGTAGATATACAAATACAATTAAATCATAGACCCCTTATACATTTCCACATTATCGAGGAGATGAACTTATACTGATATATCTATCCCATTCGTTCAATAATGAAATACTGGACTATATCCCACGGCTAGAGTTTCTGACATCTTAAAAAGCAACGATCATAAAATATCCTATAACATTTCTTCAAAAAAGCTCATAAGATACAGTAGTACATGTATTTGAGCCGTTTATATGGACTAAATCAACTCAATACTACCCTGGACACTTGTACAGTCTTTAGTCTGTCAATATCATCCGTTGGAAAGCTTATTTATTGTTTTTTGTTATAAAGACTACATCCTTAATACCCATCATTTATTTATTACTAAGCTTATTTTTATTAGCTCATAACTGGTACACCTTCTTACTTGGTCTAATAAAAAATAAGCAAATCATGGATGCTCAATAGATTATACAAAACGTATAAAATGTACAATTTATGCAAGACCGTTTGTTATTACAAACTTTTTTCCCTTAAACTAATAATCACATCTCTCTTATTATTATACATCTGCACTGATCTAAGAAACTGTTATTTATCATAATTAAATGAGATTTAACTCCTGTCGGATCTTAGGCTATTTATTCTTTGCTTACCCGATAATATTTATTTATGTTGCAATAACTTAAGCGCTTATAAGGACCTTTTGATAATAAGCGCACTGGCCAGATAATAATGATAATAATAACCATCACGATCCGAACTTCGTATAAAAAAAATAAAAAGAGCTCCGAAATATTTTTAAAATCCATCTATAGCACCAATAATACACTGTGTACGGTAATATTAAAAATTCCCCCAACATAAAACGTTCCATTTATTATTTATTATTATGACAACATGGTATAATAATAATAAATCAAATTCCCCCCGTATTGTTCTTATTCGGAATTTTACATATGTGGCAATCAATCTATCCAACACATCCGATCAATTGAAAAGCCGTACCTGATAACCTTTATAAAAAAATTTCTGGAGAATGAAATTAATTACCACTGGTTGGTATAGATGGGTGTTGAGAAAGGGATTTGATAAATTTGTAGAGAGAAAGAAACAGAGAAAGTTCCTCAACATATTGTTTTGATATACATGTACTTTGAAAAGCATAATAAATATTGCTCTAAATTTTACTTACACGCCTACTTAAATTTACATTACTCTAATACGGTATTAAGCAGGTATTAAGCACTAAAACAAGATCCAAGATTGATCCAGATCTTGAGATCCTTGTAGTGGTAAACCCATCAAATCAGATCTACTTCGATCAGTTTGAGCCGCTTTGTTCAAGATTAAGTCTAAGATCTAACGATAGATTATAAAACTTTGAAACTTTGGAAAAAATTATGGTTCAAATTTTTACAATTGTAACTAACATCATGATATATAAGCTCTAAACAAATTGTGCAACTTGTACCATGGTATCGATACATGTTGCAGTGGTAATACAAGTTTAGATAGAAGGATCTTGAAGCAATGCTAATATAAAAACTTAGTAATAATTTTATTATCATACTAATTTGTAACTTAGACGACAAATTCAAAGTTTGCTTTAAGTAAAACTACAGTAAATGATGATTATAGCAACATTGATTCATCCATAATAACTACTTACATACATTAGTCTAACTGTATACGATTAATTGTTGCCAATAAGCATGAATTTGGAAGGTGATTTAAATTGAATCCTGAGTTAAGTTCTCGTTTATACTCTGGTGGGTTGAAGCATCCTGAATTATCCGAAAAGTCGACACCTAATAATTAACCGCGGCTCATATGTAATACAGGCCTGTTGTTCAAGTTCAAGTTTCGGGTTACCGTAATAATTACAGTCTGTTAATGATCAGGCAAGCGCTTGAAGCTTTATAAGCATGCAAGTAATTATCCACCCACATCAGAGATCCTACTGAGGTAAATTTTATAGATCCACGATCATAAATGCAAATGCAAATGCAACTAATTATAACCTCGAATATATACCAATTTGGTATATATACGTGGTGTACTCAACTTTTAAATAACAGAAAAAGTAAAATACAAATTATGGATATATTCATTTTACAGAGTATTAGAAAGTCCAAGCTAATGATATATGTATATATAAATGAAAGTTTAGTTATATATAGATTATTACGATTAATTTTTAGTAGTTTAGTTGAATTCTCTGCCCACTATCTATCCTAAGGGTATACGAGCTCAAGTACTCAGGACGTCTAGCTAGCTTAGCTTAGCTATAACTGGGAAATTTTTGAGCCTCATTTCAAAATGATAAATAATCATATCCCTTAAATTTTTTAACAAGCTATGATCCTTTATAATAAATTTATCTGCTTAATACAGACTGAATAACAGTGTGCTGTAAGTCTGTACTGTACGTAGCTTTTTTTTTTCCCTTGTGCAGGACCATTGTGGGACATGTGTTATGCTTCATGCATATCAAATAATAAAATGTTAAAAAATTCAAGCGTGGACTGCAAGCATGAGTTTTTTTGTACGCTTTTTTTTCCAGCCCACTTTACAAAAAATCAAAGCGTATCATGATTATTATTTTATCATCCATAATCCGCAAACGTTTTGTACTACCACAGTAAGAATGAAAAAGTCGACTTTAAAAATGATGATCATCATAATTAAAAAAAAGAAAAAGGTTCAATCCATAGATGATTTTTGACTGCTTATAACTGAGTTGACATTCAATCTTTACAAGCTTTCTTAAAATACGTTAGAGAGTTCAAGTGTTGTACAGATAAACAATCGTTTAGGGGATTTTTTTAACCCTTGAAACTTTAAATACAAACTTTTTTTACGGAGAACCCATGTTCATGATGATGTTACATACTACTCTACTAAGATGCTATATATCATGGTATATAAAGAATTTATGATATCGAGCAAATTGACATGTATAGCATCTATAGAAAAGTACACCTTAAATTACTTAGCAGGCCATCATTTCAAATATTCAATAAACTCACCCCCTTATATTTACACACAAAAATCCTAGTTAAAATAACTGATTTAATATTTATCGATATACGATCAATGATAAACCATCAAGGAGATTTCGAATGCCATTTGATACTCCATTGTCAAGCATAGCATACTGTACCCCCACAAGCAAATCATCATACAGGATGTTTTGTTTAGCTATAAAATCTTGGTCGATGGAATATCTCCCGTATTGATCTGTTATTCGATAAACAAGGAATATATATCGATACAGGAATATATATCGATACTGGATGATATCAGCTTTTCATATATCTTTAATAAAGCTAAGAACATATGAGACTGTTATAAGTATACAGTGATAATGATTGATTTCCCGTTTGTCGTACAACGTACTTGATATAATTAATATATTTTAAAAAAAAATAATGCCACAAATAAACTTCAGGGTTTTGATAATATCTATACCATCTGATGATCGGTATTTGAGAATATCAATAATATTTGTAAAAAAAATTTAGAGGTCACATAGCACTCATTGTTTACACCATTAGTAACGTAAAACCAACATCTTTAGATTCCTGATTAATGTGATGATTTGTTTTGATTTGATACTTGGATGTCGAAACCCTAATTGTACTTGTATACTTACACTTGTATTTATTTAAATACATCTAGTGTCATAAAAAGCAATAATTATTTTCAAGAATACGAACAGATTCATGTAAACAAATCTATCATACCTTTCTGTCTTTAGAATTCTACCATCATGGACTAGGACAACAATTTTTTGATTGCTTTCAATGAAATTAATATAGCATTACTATTTCGGAATCTGAACAGTATCTATCATCAATTTAGGTCGTTGTTGTGGAAAATATACATTCAATATTATCCATCGATCTTGATCCTGTGAATATTCCTGTTTGGTTGAATTTCTCTTTTTTAAGATATTTCCTTTTGTTCTCCGGCTCATCCATCCATTGAATACGTTGTTTTTTTTTTGTCTATGATTGTGGGAAAGTCACCTCGGGTAAATACTTTAAGCATCGCTAAGAAAAGAAAACACGCTGAAATGCAATACGCCCATGTTTTTTATTTTTTTTTTTTTTTTACGAGTCAAATTTTTTTGGTGGACGTATTCAAAATTACAGGCATGTAAATTTTGACCCATATCCGATATACTGTATAATCAATAAAGGATCTTGTTGATTTGTTTTTTAGTGGCACTAGTTTTGTGAATGTACATTAGCTTCCTTTTTAAATTCAAACTAAAAAGCTTGAGAATTATTTAATTAAAAAAAATACCAATACGATCATGCTTAGGGAAAAAAAAAGGCATGGACGAATGGATTATTTGGAGATTTTGTTTGATTAGATTAAAAATATGCTAAAATATCTTTTTTTTTTAAATAATGTACAGCATTAGTAGATTAAAACAATAAATAAATATGAAAAGTATGAAATATATAGATGATATAAAATGATTGTTTTGTTACTGATAATCATGTTATAATATATATTCTTTTTTGAGTTGTCATAAACTTCAAAAGATTTGGGAAATGTCCTAATTTGGTTGAAAATCGGACAAATCGAGATATAAATAATAATAATTAGTTATTGTGGAGTAAATTTTTTTTTTCTTCTTTTATTACTTGACCATATAGTAATAAAAAGAAAAATCATGATAAATAATAATAATAATATTAGAAAAATGATGGCCGATTTCTTTGTTCAACCCATTTTCTTTTTCGTAAACATGATCCTTGAATGATCGTATTCTCGTTAATACAGTCTGTGTTTGTTTTTTTTGCTCATAAAAAAAAAGTTAATAAATAGTGTTTTGATAAAGATTATGGATTATAAGGAGGTGGCCAAACACTTCCATGTTTATAATAAGGTTCAGGACCATTACCATATCTTGATAAAAAAGCTTGATAAAAATGATGAATATTTTTAAATAAATGACCATGTAATTTAAACCATTGTTTTGGTTCTTCATCCATATATTCATAAGCTATTCTTAATTGTTGATCTCTTGTAATTTTATTAGAAAAATTATCAATATATCGATCTAATGATAAACACCACCATTCAGCATTCCAAATACCATCTTCTTCTAAATCATTAACAAAGATCCAAGGTTCAGGGTATTTAAATTTTTGAAGATTATGAACACGTTGTCTTTCTGTATTTAATAAATCAAATAATAATCGAAATTCTTCCATTTGTAATAATGCATTACATTGTGCTTTTCCTAATGACCAAACATCTTTACATTTCATTTTGTTATTTGTATTATTTGGGGTTGGTAGTGGTGAGAATACTGTACCAATTTGAATTGGTGTATTCATTATTCTTTCATAAGATGAAACCATGTTGTTGTTTTATAATTGTAATTGTAAATTGTTAGTTGTTTGTGATCATGCTAGATAGTATAAGAAAAAGAACGAGAAGAAGAGA